>CAUJNA010001580.1:642500-960000 GCA_963377175.1 Effrenium voratum | reverse complement strand
TAGATGAGTTTCGTTTCGTGGTCAACATCTCCTGTTTGGTCTGTCAATTTGGGATTTGGGCTGGGACGAGCCACTATACTTCCAATGTGGTGACCCATTTCAGAATAGGTAACGCAAACGGGAGTAACCCACGTCTAAGATGGTTCGTACCCCCAACCGCGATTTTTGGGAGTTTAATTGGATATACAGCGACTATACAGCCACTTAGCACAGGGTGGAAACCCCATTTCTGTTGGGTTTTTGGTAGTTTGGTGAGGGTGGAAGTGCTCTAGGAGTCAAAGTGTTTGCTTTTTTGGGCCAACCTTTTAGGCTTTTGGGGGCCCCGGCAACAAAAATGACCGCGTGAAAGTGTGCCACTCGCCCGCATGGCATGGCATGGCCGCCTCAAAGAGGCTTAGGAACTCATTGAAGGAAGCGCGCAGGAGCAGGCAACCCAAGCCATGAAGGCGGACAGCTTCGCCCAGCTGCACCAGGCACGGGAGATTTTGATCTATTCATTTTTGGGCACGGTTTGGGTTGATTTCCGTGCTCTCGGCTTTTCGTCGTCAGTTTGCTTGGATTGCTATGAGCCAAATTTTTGTGCGACGCCCTGTTTTGGGGGGTGGCGAGGTTGATGAAGGCTCCTTTTGCAAGGTCCCCTTTTCGGTCTTCGAACAGTGTTGTAGGTGATGCCCGTAGACGTCACCAGCACCTGATATTCAACCGCAAGTCATATTCCATGAAGTAGAGCTACTGTGTTTGAGAGAGAGAGAGAGAGAGAGCGAGTTTGTAGGTGATGCCCAGGCGGATGCGCACCACGCGTGATTAGCTGGTCCTTCAGCCCCAGGTCGCCGGTGCAAGTAGCCCGGAGGGAGCTGCGCCCAGGCCACGCTGCTGACCAGCATCTCCTCCTTCGCCGAGCTGGGCTTCTCGGGGTGCGAAGGCTGGGCCCCGCTTCGCCGGTCTTCCGCTTTGGGGCCAATTGGTGGGCCGACAAACACCGGGGATGCCCCTTTTACTCAACCAAACTCCGAAGGGGGAAGGGAACTGCGAGCCGTTGCCACATGATCCAATCCCCCGGATCGGATCTCAGGAGTAGGATCTAGGGTCTGGGTTGGGACACGTTTTCTTTAGGGCTGCTTTGGGTGCAAGCCCACTATTCAATGCCCTTTCAAATGAAGTAGTCATGGGGGTGCAAATCCCTTGGCATGACAGCAAGGTTTTTTTCCACGGCCATGTCCAGACTTGTGAGTGCAGGATCCCTGCAAGTTTCCTGGTATCAGGAGACCGTGATGATTCTTTCCTATAGTGCGGAGTGTTTCCCATCCTGCCTGAGCATTCTGAGAGGAGCTGTCTCCCTGAGAGTGGCAACAGGGCAAAGTAGACCCAGCAAGATTGGCAAACGACCCCTGGCCCCGATATTCTTCCTGATCAATGAGCCATGCCAACCCTTGTCACCAAGGAGCCGGGGAACTGGCGAAAAGGCACAAGCAAATGAGTGGTGTTTTCTTTTTCCGGCTCAGGCAAAAGTGTGTAGACGTGGACATATGAACAAAAAGGAACCTAGGTGTCCATCTGCAGCGGAGTAAGATGGTCCTTTGAATCCCTCAGCTTCCAAAACGGACATGGGTGCGCCTCAAAACAGTTGGACCAAAAAGTGCGTTTCGGTTTCCCTCTAAAAAGGGTACCCTCAAACAGAGGCAGCCCCGCTCCGGCCTTTGTGGAGCTTGTGTCCATGGGAAAGCCATAGAAACCAATGTAGTTGGTATATCATGGACCTTGAAAGGGGGCAACAGGGAGGGACGACCCTCGCGGAAGGTTTGCGGACGGTTTTCTTCCCCTGCTCTTTCCAGAATTGCTTTGTGCTGTTGCGTTTGCTTTGAGGGCATGAAAAGGCACGAAGAGCTGCGCGAGGTTCCAATCAGAAAGGCCAGATTCTACAATATCTGTGTTTTTCTCGCAGAAGGTTTGTGTAAGGGCGACCCCAAGAGCCACACTTGTAGAGCGGCAGCTACCTTCCAACTTTCCAGAACCAACTTGCCCGCGGAAGGCCATATAGAAATGTGCTCGCAGAAGGTGCCCTTCACGCGGAAGCTTCGTAAAAGGTTGCGGAAGGTTTTGCCCCTTCCGTCCAGTCAACTGTAAGGGAAAACCAACCACCACTCAAATGGTGTCGCTTGGACACGTCTGCAGCTGCAATCGGCTCAGGGCTTAGGGAAGACCCACCCTGCCCTCTCCATCAGCCTCTTTTTGGAGGAACGCCAGCTGGAACAAAACCAGCTGCATCCGGTGGCAGACTTTTCGACCGCCACCGAGCAGTTCGACCAGCTGAATCGAGCGCCGGAGTCTGAAACTGATGTTCCGACTGCTCGGGTTACTTCCGTGGGCGCTGGCGGAGGAGGTGTGTGTGGAGCTGCTTCAAACGCGGCTCCGGTTGCAGCAGCGGTACCACCAGGCGGGGCACGGAAGCGCTGCGTTGCACAGGAGAAAGCGGTGCTCGGTTCTTCTTTCAGGGGAATGCTTGGGGTGGATCAAAAATCAGGGGGAATTCTACCAAGGATCAAAAGGCCACATCTGACTCTAAACAATCCGCTCTGGCACTTGTGTGTGCGGCTTTGGGGGCGAAGATGAAAAGGAACAAGAGGCTTTCTACAGCCGTGTTTTATAAATGGGTAGCCATATGAGCTGTCTGAGATTTGCCCTTGTGGGCCTCTCTAGGTGCTCGTTTGTTTCTTTTGGATTCCTTTTTATGATGGGCATGGGTGGATAGTGTAGTTCCGGGGGTTGCTGTTGGGGATGCCACCTGGGCTTATGTTAAGATGGGTTTTTCCTTCTTTTTTCAGGTATACGCGTGCTTCGGATTAAAATCGCCGTTCTGTGTGTCCATGGCTTCCATTCGAGCAGTGCCCAAAACCACCATTGCACATTATAGCAGGTTTCTACAACCACGTTTATGGACGGTTATGGATAATGAACACAAACTTCTGCACCGATGTGGGTGGCATCAAAGGTCGATGGGTTTTGGGCGCTGCTCATTTTTTGTCGAGTGTGTCACCTAGGAGCTGCGGAACGAGGGGGATACCACCTACAGCGCGTTGGTGAGGTGTGGCCAACAGGACGGGCTGGGAGGGTCATGGGGCGACGAGCTCGATCTTCCACACAGGACGAGCCCTGATCTTCCCATGTCCTCTTGGGGAAACAAATTAGTGCGTCTCAAAATTATGGATCCCTTTGGGTTGGTATTTAAAGGGAAACCAAACGGACAACTGCAATTTTAGGAGACACGATTTTGAGAAACCCTGACATAATTTTGACCTTGCCTCATGCAGCACGAACCAGAAGGTAAATTGTAACCACCCAGGGTCAATGGGCAGGTTCCATCTTAGCGGGTGGGTACAGGTTGTAAACGTCCCCTTTTGGTTGCTATTGAGGGGATTTTTGCGGCTTTTTATGGCTTTCGTGCCTCGGATTTTTTCACAGGATGTGCAGGCCATCCTCGACACGGGCTCCTACGAGCTGGTCATCTTTGCTGAGGGCTGCGAAGGCTGCGGCACCGCCAGCGAGGGCAGCTACAACCCGGAGAGGAGCAGTACCTTCCAGGACTCCTTCTGGGTTGGGTGCCGGGATGTTTCCCAGGGACCAGGACCCAAAATTAAACTACCAGCCATGGTAGGTCCTTTACCTTGGAATCCAAGTCTAGGTCCGGTTGGTTTTGAGGGACCAAAGGTTCTGTGCCCTGGTCGTTCGCTCCGAAAATGAGAAGCTAAATGAGTTCAGGGCTAAATGGATGGTGCAAAATTGGGGTTGCGACCTCAAGGGCAGGACTCAACACTTGCTGCCCGTCTTCCTATAGGCTTTGATCTTGAAGGAAATTTGGGTGTATCATCAAGTCACAATGGCTCAAGGGCTTTGTTTGGATGATCATGCTGCACGAAAACCATGCGAGAGAAGCCTGACGAGCCAAGTGGGTGAAGCGAGCCCCCCTTTGAACGGGCCTTCAGGATCGAACATAGGCCGGCTCTGAGCTTGAGATCATCACCAAGCAAACCTCGTTTTTGTTGGTCCCTGTCTCGTGGCTATATTTTTCAGGGGAGACCCTTTATAAAGCAATTGTTCAGAGGCTTCCCTCAGACACAAACCTGGTTTCCGTTGGCTGCCAATCTCTCCTGGGTCTTTGGAGTAGTACCCTGCGCTTTTTGTTTTTCGTCCTACCCCAACCTGGGGTCCGGCAAAAGGAGACTCCGGACAGTTCTACTTCCACTTGCTGAAAAGGCTATTTTATTTTTTTGTTTTTTCTTCTTGTTTTCTTCTTGTTTCAAAGGAATCTACATGAAGTATTGTCGAAACTATTTTAGGGCACGAAACAGCAATGGAAGTTCGTGATTATGGGTTCCATCTTCAGCTTGGGTGCAAATTTGAGTTGGAGCTCCAACTCCGGGGCTCGCAGGCTTGAACTTAGATAGAGACAGCCCCGTCGGAAAGCTGGTGATGTTTCTACTTTGTTGGGTTGGACCAATGGCGGCGTTCCGTGCGTGTTTCGTTTTTCAGCCACAAAAACGGGGAGCACCCTCAAAGAATGCCACACCCACATCCAAAAGACACGCCCATCCAAAGTGAGCTTCGTTTTGTGCTGGATGACAGGCTTAAAAAAAGCGTCGGAGCCCTGAGACTCGGTAGCCCGCACTCGAGGAGGGGTCTCTGTTGCAGCTGGTGAGCTACGGCAGTGGGGACACGCTGTGCCGGGACGGCATCGACCGCCTGGATGTGGGCCCGCTGTCGGTGCAGCAGCAGCCCGTGTGGCTGGTGCAGGAAGCCAGCTCCCTGGCGCCGATTAACCAAACCTGAAATGTGTCTGAAAACTAGGCTGGAGCCTGCTCCAGGCTGGGTGGATTGTTGACCACCTGTTTGGCAACCAAACAAAATACCACAAGCAAACGTGCTGTCGTTGTTGAGCCCAAGTTCAGAGGATCCACCCGGTCACCCACCCGACGCCTCGCCTGGTTTCCAATGCAACCTTCAGTGAACGGGGCCGGCACCAGACCTTTGCCGTCTGAGGTTTGTAGGAAGGATCCATGGAACGGGCATCTTCCCTTGGTTCCAATGGGAGCCCCAACCCCACTCTATGGGGGAAACGACAGAGGATCTCAGAAGTTCCACATGTGGATCTTGCGTGTAGTGAAACAAGACCTGCACAATTGCCCTTGGTACAATTGGATGCACCCAACAGGAAGGCGCAACCGATTTCAGGTTCCATGCCATGTTTTCCTTTTCGCTCAAGGCATGGATATCCTGCAGGGCGCCGGATTCCAGGCAGGGTTGCTGGAATCGGATCAAAGGCAGCAAAAGTGGGTTTCGTGTAATGTGGATGGATCCCCACAACAACCAGAACACGAGCCTAAATTTTCCTATGTCCTTTTGGGGAGCCAGAGTTCCTTCGACCATTTTCCTGCAAAGGGACCCTTGTGGGCCATGTTAGTTGGGAAGGGAAACCCAAGGCTATCCAAAAATGAGCGTCCAAACCCAGCCATTAATGTAGATGGTTCTACATGGCTTCATGGGGTTGTGGCCACAAGGCCTGCAACCTTTATACTCCCAAGATTAACAACATGGAACCCCAGAGGAAACTCCTTTTGGGGTTCTGGGACGCCCCCTTTTGCATTCTATGTTAATTTGTAGAGGAGTATGCAAGCTAGAACCAAAAGCCAGCCCAAATTTTTGGTAGATGAAGGTCAGAGGGATCATCCCGGCCACAAATGGTCTCCTCTCCGCCTCCGTTTTGAGCACCGATCGGTTTTGACCACGACTCCGCGCGGGTTTCGTTCGCTCCGGTTGCACCGGACACATCCGGCGGCGCGCTCGCGCGCTCGGCGAGGCCATCCTGGGCATGGGCCCGCCCAACGCCATCCGGGATCGAGCCAGAGCGGAGCTGCAGGAGCTGGAGAAGCTGAAGCGCGAGGCCGAGGCGGAAGAACCCGGCCGGTTGCTTTGGGCCCAATGTGGATGGACGAAGCCCTTGTCGCACGAAATGAAGCCATGGCTGAAACCATTACGCTTGTTGGTATGTAGAGCGAAATCGAATCATTCCGGGGTTCTAAGGTGGTGCAAGATTTCGTCCATCCACAGGTGTCCTTTTGATTGGTTGGTTTGGGTAGAAACGGATGGGTTCCACGGATGGGTTTTGTGCCATCCAGTTGCCAGGTGAAACCCGCGTAGTTTGTCCAAAGGGTCACCTGTAGGTCCGGTTGCAGAAAAGCCTTTAGGTGCTTGGGATCTAATTCGAGAGCACAGGTTCCAGAGTCCCCTCTCTTGGAAGGAGTTCGTGGGTGCGTTTTCCGGGGCTTCTCACAATAGGTGAGGTGGTCGATTAGTTTCTGCTTTGGGTTTCTCTAGGGCCAAAAGGGGGCTTTCCGCTACGAGAAACGCCCATTTGGATCTTCACCTGCTTGGGATCATGTCAATGTCGGCCCCACCAACAACAAGTGAACCACGTTTTGGGTGGGCAATAGCCATGAGTCTTAGAGGAGCTGGTCTTGCACTGCAAAGTTCAGGGTACGTTCTTAGGGTTACGACGAGGGAACCCTCGATGTAGAAGGGGGAGGGGGTTGAAGGTTGGTCTAAGGTGGGTTTTTGTTGGTTTGGTCATTCTTTCCGTTTTTATTTTTTTTCATTTTAGCTTTTGCGATTTTGGTGGCTTCTGGGGGCTTTTGGCGCGTTTCTTTGGCTTTTGGTGTACCTAAGCCACAGTAAACCCAACCCAACCCACCTGAACCCACCCAACCTGGAACCACCCGAAGGGTCGGGATCCCCAACAGGGCGGGCTCCAGATCGGGCTACGTCGTAGGCATGGGTATGCGTCGAAGGGATTTCCAATTGGCTGAACCGGAGAAAAACAGCTACAACCAGGGTACAAATTGTGGTTTTCCTTTCAAGCTCTCCCAACCTGACTACAAAGTACGAACTCCAAAAACCACACCAGTCGCCAGCAAGGCGTGGGGTGTGGTGGTGCCAGCGCGACTGCGGAGTCGGATGGAGGATTCGGAGCAGGCGCCAACGGCATGGGAAAGATGGGGAGGGGGGGTGCCATGCACACTTGGAGTCTATTTTTGCAGCCAGGAATCCTAAAAATCCAATACAAAATAGACTCCAAGTGTCCATCATACGGGTTGTGCAATATATTTTTTTCTGCAGATTTGGCTCAATTTGGTTTCACCGTGGGGTTTTGTGGTTTTGGGCCTTGGGGTTCTGGCGTTTTGGCTATGAGATTTGGTCGGATGGTGGGTGATCTGAAGTTGCATGGTCAGTGGTTGGACGGACATAGGACAAAAAGAAGAGGGATCTAGCACTCTACTGTGGGCTTGTCTCGATTTTTTGGGATCCCTCCAAGATGGGCTTACTTTTGGTTTCCCACCGACAGGTCCCGTCTAGACACACAGAGCTACCCTAGGCCGCGCCAAGTCTGCACCAAAAGGATGCGTATGGGTTCTCGAAGGACACCAAAGCCAGTTTCAATGAGCCCCTGGTACACTTTTGGTCTCCCAAGACCGAGCCTCACAACAGCAACTCGGAAATCACACCATGGAACCCATGAAAGCGTTTGGGGTCCAGCAGATTCTCCTCCAAATGGCTGGGAGCCAGTTCCTTGAGACAAATTTTTCGGGAGGCCAACCTCATCATGGAAGATCTGGAGGACAGTGTGCCCGGCAACCTCCAGGCCCGGTCTCGCTTGGCAAGCCCGGTTTGGCTTCGAGGTACCCTTTGGTCGGTTTCAGTGAGAACGGCCCCTTGGTGGTTTGGATTGGTGGAAGGTGGCGGTTTCCCACTACTCCACTTCGTGAATTCGAGGGAAGCTGAAGCGTTGGCCCTCCCTGCTGCCCGGAAGTTCCCTTCCACAGCCACGAGGGTTGGCCAACATTCCCCTTCAAATGCCCGACTGCAACTGCGTGTGCAGTCATACGGAGCGCGGGTTGGGAAGAATTGGTTTCGGGTTTTCTGGAGCATGCTTCCTACGTCTGTCTTTTTCAACAAGCACAACCCAATGGTGTTTTATATATCTATATATACATTAATATATAATAAACAAACAAAACAGCCCCTCATATTTCAACTGCCATTACGGACTGGCAATCATTTGAGCCTATGGAGTGAACATGTTGAGTTGCTCCTCCAGGACAGGAAGTGTTTTGAACTTTTGGTGAATTGGGTGCGGGTCAAAATTGAACCACCAAGAATTGGACCGCAGGTTTTGGTCCATGTTTCTACAAAGGTACTTATTTTTGACCACCACTGCCTTCAATTCTCCTAGGCACTTTGGTGGAGCAACCTTGCTTTGGACTCTCTTAAGATGCTCAGAACATGGACTTCCGTCCAAGCCAGAAACGGGTGCATCAAGTTGCATCCGCCCTTTGGGTTCTTTGCGATGGGTTTTGGGGATACCCTCTTTGATACCAGGTTTGATTGTGGCTTATTGTGGCATGTCAGCAGGAGGTTCACAGTTATGCAACAGCCTATAGCTTATGCATTCAAAAACCCAGCTTGAAGACTTTGTGCTTGTCAGTTCGGACTTGGGCATGCCAAAAAGCTTGAAATTTTCCTTGCTGGCTGGTCAACTCAGGTCAGATAGATCAGACACCTGCAGCAAAATCAGCACAAGTGTTTCTCCTTCCGTAAGGCAGCTCGATTCGGCATCCAGGTCTATACTGCCCTAGAGCCGTTGCCTTGGGATTGGACTTTCCTCTTGGGTTCCTTCCGTTTGCGGAGGTTTTTTTTCGCAGCACGTAGGGCGCTTGCGGTTTTTCCCGGGTCCGGGGTCCCGAAATTTCTGATCCGTCAGGTCCGCTTCTGGTCCGTGTGCTTGGGGAAGGCGCCCAGCTCTCCAGGCGCGGACAGCCCGGATGGGCCCGGACCGAACCGAAGGCTAGGCTTTGGGTTTGAATGGGGAAACCTGGGGGTTTGATCCATATTCCTGGCAATATCAAAGCCATTGAGTGTGAAAGCACATCTTTTTTTGGCGGTTTCATGAATGGTCGCCCGATGTAAAGGACCTTTTGACCAACCCCCAGCTGTGCAGCTGAGGCCCAGGAATTTTAAAGGACCCGTGCCCATGCGTGGCGGAAGTTTCTTGTGCTTGTTGCTTCCAATTCACTCGTGAAGCAATTCCGACTGCCATTGGACATGTGGCCCTCGACTTCTCTCCCAGTTTGGAGAACTAAGCCTCAAGGGGTTTTGAGCGATCTCTTCCCTCCTTCTCTCTTTCTCTCTTTCTCTCTTTGTCTCTTTGTCTCTTTGTCTCTTTGTCTCTTTGTCTCTTTGTCTCTTTGACTCTTCTTTGTCTCTTTGTCTCTTTGTCTCTTTGTCTCTTCTTTGTCTCTTTGTCTCTTTGTCTCTTTGTCTCTTTGTCTCTTTGTTTCTTTGTCTCTTTGTCTCTTTGTCTCTTTGTCTCTTTGTCTCTTTGTCTCTTTCTCTCTTTGTCTCTTTGTCTCTTTGTCTCTTTGACTCTTCTTTGTCTCTTTGTCTCTTTGTCTCTTTGTCTCTTTGTCTCTTTGTCTCTTTGTCTCTTTGTCTCTTTGACTCTTCTTTGTCTCTTTGTCTCTTTGTCCTTGTTTTCTTTCTTCATTTTCCTCTCTCTCTCTGTCTTTGTCTCTCTTTCTCTCTTCGTTATCTTTCTTGTTCTCTCCCTTTCCTCTCTGATTCTCTATATTTCTAGCTCCCTCTTACCTCTGCTTTCGCTATTTCTTGTTCTTGTTTTTTGTTGTCCTTTTTCTTCTTCTTTCTCTTTTTCCTTCCTTTCCTCTCTTTCCTTCCTTCCTTCCTTCCTTACTTCTTTCTTTCTTTCTTTCTTTCTTTCTTACTTACTTTCTTTCTTTCTTTCTTTCTTTCTATTTTCTCCTATATTATATCTTCTCTTCTCTTCTCTTCTATTCTATTCTCTTCTATTCTCTTCTCTTCTCTTCTCTTCTCTTCTCTTCTCTTCTCTTCTCTTCTCTTCTCTTCTCTTCTCTTCTCTTCTCTCTCTCTCTCTCTCCCTATGATGCCTTGCAACACTTTGCCATGCCATAGCCAAGCACCTGTTCGACGGTCAGATTCCGCTCTCTCGTCCGGGCGGGTCGGGCTACCATGAAAACCTGAGGCCACCCCATTTGTGCGGCCAATTACGACCACTTAACACCCGTCAGCATCAGGGCTCTTGGCGGTTCCCAGCCGTTCCCCTGAGGTTTTTGGTGTTTTTTTCTGCTTAGAGGGAGTTTCCATTTAACCCACAATTTCCACTTTTGGGGGATCAGATACCGGACAGCCCAGGGTTTCGCTCTCTTTTTTGTGGGTGGTGTCCGTTTCCTTTGGCGTAGGCCACGCGGTGTGGAACGACCTTGACCCCGCGGAACGCGCTGCGTTGGGCTTCCGCCGCCTCGCGGTGGCGGGGCGCCTCACCTGGGGCTTCCAACTACGGCACGTGGCGCTGAAGACCCACGACGGCCGGCGCCTCCCCGTGGCCTGCGAGGACCATGGGAAAGAAACCTGGGCGTTTGTTGGGGAACCACTCTTTTGGTTGGCTTTGAAGGACAAAGGACAACCACTAGTTTTTTTCCCCAACAGCTGAACGCTTTGGTGTCTCAGCCCAGATAGGCTCCGGGGTGGTCCGGGGCGGCCCTGAGGTAAGGTTCCACGAGGGTTCCACCAGGGTTCCACCAAAGTTCCACAAAAGGTCCCGAGGTTCTGCAACGGCTGAGGTAAGATTCCAGCAGGGTTCCACCAGGGTTCCACCATGTTGCGAGGTAAAGGTTCCACGAACCAGGGTTTCACCAGGATTCCACGAGGTTCGACGAGGTTCCGCGAGGGCTGCCAGCATTCCACCAGACCCTGAGCCCAGAGGCGTGACTTCAAAAAACAGAAGCGGAGCCCCAAGGCGTGAATTCAAAAGAAAAACGCCGCGGCCCACAGGCAGGAATGCAACAAAACAAGCACCGGGACCCCCCAGGCGTGACTTCAACAAAAACAGCCCCAGTCGGGCCATGGCCGGAACACAACCGATCACCTCAGCGCAGCCGGCGGTGCGCCGAATGCTGGGCATCACCTGAATCTTTTTTTGGGGGGGAGTTTTAGGTCGGTGCTTTTGCCAGGTGTTCGGAGTGGCTTTTACCAGCATCTTAAGCCCACTTCTCCAAATTTGCCCAGGGTTTTCAAATGGGGTTTTATGTGGTTGAAGGCCCCCCCCCCCCCGGAAGACACATGTTTCGCGTTGGCTAACGTTGAAGCAACCCCAAAAGAGGGGTACTCTAAACACAAAAGCAAATGAACCAATGTCTCTGATGTGTACGGAGGGTATTTGTTTCTTGGATGCAGAAACGTGAATTGGCGTCAACATTCTTCAATCCTGGAAGCGGACTTTTCGAGAGGACTGGCAACGCGGGATATTGGAAACTGCGGAGGATGTAGTCCATGACCGTGTCAGCGTTGCCGTGGCGGCGCCGGGGACACGCCTGTGCTGTCCGCCGTGAGGCGGCGTGGAATGGGTCAAGACACGCGACAGCGGAGCAGGACGGCTGCTTCGACGTCCTGAACTTGCAAGGCCGAGCCCGCGAAAAGGTTTCGGGGCGAGACTGCCTTGGCAGGCGGCCGCGCGGTGCGGATGGGGGTGGGCGACGGCGCCCATTTCCCAGCACCCGCGCTGCCTCCTGGTGAAGAAGGGAGGCAGGGCGGATGCCGGGCCGACCCACCGCGCAGACGGACGCAGTGCGCGCCGGGATCCGAGAAGAAGCCGAGCAGCAAGAAGCTAGGCGCCAGGCAGGCTGCGATTCAAACAGCTGCGAGGCCTGACCGAGGCTGGCGGCAGCCTCAGAGTTAGAAAGCGGCCTGGCGCTTGGCCGACAGACAAAGAGCCGCGACGTCGCCCCGTGTCGAAAATATTACTTCTCGTCGCAGCCAAGGCTCTTGTTTTTTTCGCTGGCAAGCAGAGAGAACGAACGTCTACCCCGCGTTGAACTACCCCTGGAACAAGCGAGGAGACCCTCCAGACTGAAGGACAGTTGTAGCCCCTTGCTAGGAGAGCAGCGCGGGGCTCAGGCACGGAAACTGGCCCCCCCGCCGCCGCCAAAAGGCTTGCTGAGAGGAAAAACATGAGTGCCGCACCCTTGCCGGGTTTCTTGCGTGTTTCTTTTTTCACTGTCAACCTCCCATCTACACCATGATGGATGAAAATTGTGCTGTGAGAACCCCAAAGAATACTAAGCTTTCTGAGCCGGGAACGAGAAACCGTGGGAAGACGGGGAAACAAAGTCAATGAAGCCAAAGCAACAGCAACGAACCAAACCGAATGAACGAGAACCAAACTAGTGAACCAAGACACACAAACAAGCAAACCGAAAAGGTGCGAAACAGAGCAAAACAACCCAGCGCACCCCAACCCGTGTCGAATGTACATCAAGGCAAACTATACCCCTTCGAAATCAGATAGATTAAATCAAACAAAACTTACATGGATGCGCTCGAGAAACACATAACATATGCACATTGGAAAACAACGTGCGTCAATACAGTAAACATATGTAGGACATGATATGATATCACAGACTATACTACAGTATGAAATGATATAAAGAAACTATGAAATGATATGGTATGATTATATTATGTTGTGTTATTACATACTATAACATGGTATGACATACCATTGTATGATGTAGTACAACTGTACAATTTGACATCGAATAAGTTGACGTGCTTTCATGCAATATGGTATGGTATGGCGTACTACAGTACAACGCAATGCAAGACAGTGCAGTGCAGAACAGTGCAATACAATGCAACGCAACACAATGCAACGCAACCAATGCGACAATTGACAATGCAACAATAAGACAGTAACACAACAACACAACAGTACAATACTACAATAACATAAATAATATAGTAAGGCAATCGTGCAATAATGCAATAATCGAATAATACAATAATGCAACACGACAAGCATAGAATAACAATACTTGAACAAAACATAACACACCATTACATTACTACAATACGATACGCCTGCAATACAATACAGTAGACTACAGTCTGATAGGATATGGTATGGTTTGATATGACATGACACGATATGATTTTATTTGCACATACACACACACATATATATATATATATATATATGTATATACACATACATAGACAGGCATCATGCGTTTTTGGGCGGTTCCGGGTCCCATTTCGAGGTTCAGAAGGACGCATCGCCGGTTGCTCGCCTCAAGGAGGGCTGCAGCGCGATCCTGGACACGGGCACCTCTCTGCTGGCGGCGCCGAGTGGCGCAGTGGCGAAGGTGGGGCAACTGCTCGCAGAGCTCAAGGCCAACTGCTTAGACCAGGCGGGGGATCTACTTACCGAAAGAAAAGGAGGGAGGGAGGGGAGGATCAAGACAGAATGTGTTGAGCAATTCCAAGATTCGGGGCAAACGAGCTCCTGATGTTCTAAGGACCTGTTTCTGATTGTTTCAAGCGCCTTTTGGGTTTGTCTAAAAATCCGGTGGGGGGGGGGAGTGGGGGACTGCTCGAAATGGTATTTAAATGTCCATTCGGCTTCCGTCCAAAAAGCAACCAGTCAAGGGAGTTTTCATCAAGGCGGGACGTTGGTCATAGGGCCTGTGACCGAGCCAAGAACCGATGACCAAGACAACCCTAAAACCTTGGAAAACCGAAATCCATTTTGGCCGGTCCTTCTCTTTTCCACATGGGTGTTTTTTTTTGAGGGACTGCTTCTTTGGGGTGTTTGGTTTCAGGGGGGACCAAAAAAAAGGCCGAAGCCAGTTTCGAGGGTCCAATTCCCATTTTTTGGAGGGGCTCCTTGCTGGGGTGGGGTGTTTCCAGGGTCCAATTCCCCTTTTTTTGGAGGGTCCAACTCCTTTTTGGGGTGGGTGTTTTACAGCAACGAAAGGAAACGCCGCCCGTTTTCCCTTTCGACACCTTTCTGAGGACTCCTTGCCCTCCCTGGAGCTCGAGCTGGGCGGGCAGCTCTTGTCGCTCCCCAGCCAGGCGCGGCCGGGGGGGAGTCGGGGATGTCCAAGCCGAGAGGGGGAAATTCAATCAAAGTCCGTAGCGCCTGACTTTTGTTTCTCGCTTTTTTGTCTTCTTCTTTTTTTGCCAGTACTCGGAGTTTTGGATAGTTATTTGAGTTTGAGTTTTTGCCCAGATTGGCGCACTTTTCCTTGAGTCAATGGGTGTTTCTCAAAATAGGGTTCCCACTTAAGCAGCTGATTTTCATTGAAACTCAAATGGGTGTTTCTTTTTTCAGGGGGTCCTCACCAACAAGGGGTACCCTCAACTGTTCAAACAATGGGGGCGCTCTTGAACCACCATTGTTTATCCGAGACCATCATTTCGTAAATGGTCAATAGTTAGTTTGATGTTTGACCTTTTGGGTGTTTTTTGAGGGTACCCCCGATTTGTGGCTCAAACGGGAACCAAAAGGAAACTAGCCTTTTGGGTCCCCTAAAAAAGACACTCATGTGGACCATTTGTCAAGGTTTCAAAAGGTGATCGGCTTTATTTCCAGGTCCTTTCACTTGCCCCAACCTACAGGATTTCGAGTTGGGCCCTTCGATCTGATTTTTGGCACATCCGACCATGTTTGGTGACCGACCTAGGTGGACCCAACAAAGCCCGCTGAAATGAGTTTCCTTTTGGGGAATTTATCTGGTATTGGACACCTTGGGGTCTCAAAATGGATCTTCGTTCCTTTTTGGTTGGCAGCTCAAAGGAAACCTGGGCTTTTGTGATGTTTTATCTCTGTTTGTCCACATTGCATGATCTTAGGGGAATATATCACTTGGCTCCCTTGGTTGTGTTGACCCTGGGACAATCAAGATATTGGAGCCCCCCAAAACCGCCTCGTCTCCTGTCCACGTCCAAAAGGCACCCACTTAAGTGGGACCGAAGGGAGTTTGAACATTATGCGCTTCATGTGGGCGTCTCCCCCAAGCTTGTATGGCTAGCTCAAAAGGCAACATGTTTAACCCACTGGAGAGCGTAGCCTGAGGGCTCCAAACTAACAAACACACATACATATGTAAATATACATATACATACATATATATATATATATGTATATATATATATATACACATTTATATAATATGAATATATATATATATATATATATACATATATATACATATATATATACATACACACATTTGTATGTATGTATTTGGTATGGTTCAGCCGGGGTTTGCTCATTGCCCAGAATTCGTTCCTTTCAAGATTCGCGGTTCGCGAGAGGCCTTCATGGGTTTCGTGGTGGGCGCCATGCCGGTGCCCTGGAAGCGGACCTTCGGCCAGAAGACCTTCATCCAGGTGGAGGACGGACCGACGTTTCCGCCGTTTCCGCCGACAGGATGGACGGTCGGCGTGAAAATCTCGGTGCCGAAACGTCGTCCTTTTTTTTAAAGAGACCGTTTCGAGCGAAATTGACACCCGCAGGCAAAACGGCATTGGACATACCTCTAAGAAGAAGATTCCTGTGCTTTGGGGTTCCTTGAGCAATGAGATTGCAACCCCTTCGTCGGGCCGCATTTCCGCATTTCCGGCCGGTTTTCTGAATCTCACCACTACAAGAACGGCGGACTTGGAACTTTTTGTTGTTGCGTTGGAGGTGACATTCCTATGAGCTCTCGGGAAAATACAGTTGGAAACCCGCCCCCCTTTGGGCCCCTTCCCGTTTCCTGGGTTTGGTCCTGTTGAGAAGTAGCTTGCATTTGGAAGTGCCAGCGGAAGCAGTGTTCGCCGTAAGCTTTATTGGGGGAGACAACCCTTCACCAAGTTTTTTTTGCAGGGGGGGGGGGGGAAAAGGGGGTTGGACTGCCAAACCTGAGGCCTGCGAGCTGCTGATGATGGACACAGGTGCGGCCCTTGCGGAGCACGGGGCCTTGTGGATTATTGGCATGCCCTTCTTCCGGACGCCTGGCGGAAACGGTTTCCTGGATGCGTGACAACTCGGATGAATAAACCCCCCTATGAATAGGGTGCCCGTTCCCTTTTCGTGGGAATCCGGATTCAGCCATTTTGTTGGTAACACCCTGACGGGTTCGTTAGTACGCGAATATTAGCAAACACAGCAGTGCCAGTTAAGGAGGCGTACCTTTCCTCCCATTAACATGGCATCCTGAAAGGGGGGCTCACGAGGAAGTTGCTCGAGGTAGCCTCTCAAGTTGGTGGGAGGGGAAGATGTTGGAAGATGGAATCCAACTGGTTTCAGTTGTTTTTCATTGCGGTTCATACCATCGGATTTTATAGAGGGACACTTTGGGAGAGGGTTCAGCACACGAGAAGTACCTCAAGAGTCGGAGGTTCTTGGATCAAAAGCCGCTCGGTTAGACTCATTGTCCGGCGAGCATCCTGGACCGAAATGGGTGTGAATTGTCATGGGTCCCGGACTCTGTGGTGGGCATCATTTTGGTGGAGATTCACTTTTGGGGTGGTTCCCTGTTTAAATTCATGGCCAAATATTCCCCAGCAACCTGCCTACATTGACAACTCATCGAGTCCCGGGTTTAATATACAGGCGATGTCTCACGAAGCCCAAACATGCCGACGCCGGCTTCTTTTTTTCCCGCATTGCCAGACTTCCCAAGAGTTTCCATTTGGAAGTTTCAGTCTCTTCCAGAGTCGCGCTGAACCCAAAGACAAGAATCAAACCAAAAGGCTGGGGATCGGATCTGCAATTTTCTAGGAAGTACTACACGACCTTTGACTACGGAAGCTCTGACGACCAAAGCACCGCCAGCGTTTGGGTCGCAGAGGCCGACGCGGCGTGCGAGCCAAGGGCTCTGATGCTTGGTCAAGCCTCCGCGGATGGGAGTTCCGAGGTGGAGATGGGGGGAAATCGGCCAAATTCGGCCGTTTCTTTGGGAGTTTCCCTTCAAAACCACCAACAAGAAGGGTGTTTTCTGCAAAATCGACGAGCCCAAATAGGTTTTGAACCCTGCCAGGAACGTGCACAATCGTGGCTTTCGGTGGACCAGGGCCGGCTGCGGCTGCCCGCGTGGATGGCGAACCGCACGAACCGCTCAGATTCCTTGGTTCGCCTGTGACGGGTCCAGAAAAAACCGAGCAAGAACTCATTACCCTCGTTGCCATGTGCCGTGAAAAGGGTGGAAGACAGTTTCCCTTTAAAAGGGACTTGGTGGGTTCCATGTTGGAGAGGAGGGTAGTTTGACTGTGGGTCAAAGTCATACACAGGGGCTGTTTCCCTTTCACCTGGATGACCTTGACAATGGGCCCAGAACAAGCAAACCAACCAAAACAAGCAAACAAGCATGCCAGCAAACAAAAGGAACCAACCAACAAAACCCTCAAATAAGCAAACAGGCAAAAGCAAGCACGCAGGCAAAGAAGCAATCACACATGTCTCCGCAGTCTCATCTCTACCTTAGAGTGAGCGTCATTGTCCTTTGTAGGTGAATTTGGAATATGGATACCCCTTTCAGTTTTTTTGATCATTCACTGTTGGCAAGAAGAAGAGCAGGCCATGATGTCAGTGGCAGCAGCGGAAAAAAGGTGCAAAAGGAGCGCCTCTTCTCTGGAATCCCCAAAATGACTGGGTAGCCTGCCCTACAAAAGGTACAACAGTAATTTAAACTCAGGAGCAACACTGTACCGGGTTCCGATTTCCGCCAAGCATTCCCTGCAAGGATTTGGTTTTGGGAATTCTTCGACTGTTTGACCCGCTTTCCGTGTTTGAACTACTTCCAATCTCAAATGTTCGGCTTGTGGTTTGGTATAGCTATACTTGAGCCACTTTTCAGGCCAATGAATCTTTGTTTCGAAAGATTTTGTGGTTGGTGGTTGGATATCTGTCGCGTAAGCACAATCTCCCCATATTGGCTCGGTCATCCTTGGCTTATCACAGGGGCTGTAGGAATGAGGGCGGGAAGGTTCGCACTTCGGTGATACCAGAGAACCTTGCCTTTCGGAGAAGTACCAATTTGGAAGGTCTTCCATTGGTATCACAGTGGGCACTTCCCACGACCCTGATATGGCTATGAATTCTCATTCGACCTGGTTGTACCCCCCCCCCCCCGATCCTCAGTCCCAGTGCCTAAGGTCTATTGGAGTCCAATATGGCCCCCGAGATTCAGTTGGGAGGCCCACACAACCATGGGATGGCCCTTTGGTGCAACATTCGGCAGAGATTCATGCGAGACGAGCAAACTTTACGTGGGATGACCATTTACCCACTTACCGACGAGCAAATCAGCAACATGGTGCCAGATCGAAAGTGAGTCCCGAAGTTGGATTTACCACTCACGGAGCTTTTTGACTGGGGCTTTCTAGCTGGTGGTTGGAAGGGAGGAGCTGGGGGTGTCCAAATGTGCCCTTAAAGAGAGGGAGCCAAGGAGCTACCAGGACATGGTCGCTTTGACAAACCATAGAACCCCACCAAACAAATACGATTTTGCCGCAGGCGTGGAAGAGCAGACCGAGCGACGCGTCCAGCGCCTGCCGCAAACCCAGCGGTTCAAACAACGCGAAAGGGAGAAAATCATCCGACCCTGTGGTGGTTCTTCGACCCTTAAACAACTGGTGGAACAGGACTGGTTTTCTTGAACAAGTCTTGGGCAAGAGGCTACCGTTCCTGGTTAACTTGTGTGAACGAGCTGTGCTTCCCTCTTGGAAATGGACTGTAGCCCTTAAAAATATTGGAAAATAACTGAGTCCCACGAGCTTTTTAAGATTCATTCACTAGATATTTTTCAGATTCTTGGTTTCAATAAGCGTGCTACCCCTATTCTGAGACAGACCGATCCGCCTTCTCTCTTGGTTGAGCAAAAACAGCACCGAAGGTCCTGAGGTTTTGTTACGATGTGATGGTTACCCTGCAAGAACGAATTGTCATGGCGGCGGATCTTCTTGAAAGATGCAAATGGGTTGCAAGAGTTTAGAGGTAGCACACTGGCTCCGATTACAATAAACCGCTGGACTTCACTCATGTTGATCGAGACGCTCAGTGACTAGTCGATGTGCTAGGGATATACATACTATACAGCTACATGCACAACGCCAGGGGCTTTCCCCGGAGCTGACGTGTATTGTCGTGTATCTGCTTATTTATGGTTTTAGGGTCCCGGTTTAGGGTTTTAGGGTCAAGGTTCAGGGTTTATGCCTTAGGTTTGGTTTTAGGGTTCAGGTTTAGGGTGAAGGTTGTAGGGTTGTCTTTATGGTTTCTATTCCCCTCCCTCCCACTATGGCAACTGAGACAGGGTACCCCCAAGAGGAAAGTCATCCGGGCACTCTCCCACAGCTGCTACTGTCGGTGGACGAAATCCTGCACCACTTTGAAACCATAGCAAACTTTTTGTTGGTATTTACAGTGAAAGCATCACCCCAGGGTTTTTCAGGTGGTGCGAAATGGATTTCGTCCATCGACAGTATGTTTGTTGGAGGGCGGGTACTTTGGATCGCACCCATTAGGATCGAGTCCATCCTCAGCGACGTGGAGCCGTGGGCTGAGAGCCTTGCGGGTCGTGGGAACCGCTGCAAGGGTTGGGAATGAACCTAGGCTGTCCCTGAAAGGAAAGAATCTTTTCTTCCTTTTTTTTTTGGGGGGGGGTCATTCCAATTCTCGTTCCCTGCAAAAAAAGCAGCAAGTTGCCCTCTTTCAGGGTTTCCGAGGCATTTCCCTTTAAAGGAACCCTCAAGTGGTGATCGTTTCAATGGAAGCCACCAGTAAATTGATCAACTGTTGATTCGGGGAAATCCAGTGCCCTCTGTCTTTCCAACAATGGAAGTGGAGGGGTTCTTTAAACCGAAAAGAGTCTTGCTGCCCTCTGACCGTCAGCTTCCATGACCAGAGGGAGGGAAGGTAAAGTCGAATGGCTTTCCTGAGTGATGTCCCTGCATGTCCTTAAATAGTATTTGTTGCGGCTAAACATCCACCAACAGTTACCCTTTGGTGTTTTCTTAAAGAAGAGGTTCCACAGCCCTTTGGTTCGCTGTTTCAAGGGGAAACCAAAAGGGCTCAGCCAGTTTCGACCAGTCCATTTTGTTTTCTGGGTCTGTGATAAAGCAACGTGAGACAAGGGGCAAAAGTTTGCACCGTTTCACTTTGGGAGCTACACACCATATCCCATTTTGAGCTCGAGTTCCGAGCCGTTCCTGAAAAATGGCCAATGTTACGTCTAAAGGGTCGGTCGGTGGACATGAATCACCTAAGGGATGTCCAAAGACCAAGCCCGCTTTATTTTCTATTTGCCTCATTTCCTGTTTTGTTTCGAGCCTCTAGCAGATTATGCCGAAAGGTGTGAACATTCGTATGATTTCCTTTCGTACCCTCTTGTCTAGTTTTGTTCTACAGTCTTTGAGCCACCCAAGAGGGAACAAGAGGATTCAGAATACCATGGATTGTGCTCGGTTTACTTGGTTTCTGTTGGGAAACCGGCGGCAGCTCTGATTTGGGTACCTTGGATTTGCAGACTCGGGTCAACCGAGCGCCCGGAAGAATCCTGGGGTAAGCCTTTGGGCAAACAATTCAAGCACCGTGTTTGGGTTCGTATTTGGAGACAAAGCCAGATGAGAAGGGACAACATTTGTGTGCTGTCGGTTGTGATAGTCCACAATCGTTATTTTGTTTCTTGTGGGCGTGCGTACGAGAAACAATCAATATTCACCACCAGTTGCAAGAAGAGGGTGCCAAAGTAAAGCGCACATGGACCCCCCAAATTGCACTCACCAAGTGCCAGTTGGAGACACTTAGCGTTGACCATGCCTCATCAATTTGTACGCCTCTGCGCCCGACAGACACGACACACAGACATACACACACACAGAGTCACACACACACACATATACACATGCCACGCCATGAGATGCCATGCCATGCCATGCCATACCATGTCAGAACACGGCATGACAGAACATATCATAACACAGCACAACATAATGCAATGCAATACAATGCAATGCAATGCAATGCCATGCAAAGCAACGCAGCGCAATCCAATCCACTCCACTCCACTCCACTCCAATCCCATCCCATCCCATCCCATCCCATCCAATCCCATCCAATCCATTCCAATCCAATCCAATCCAATCCAATCCAATCCGATCCATCCATCCATCCATCCATCCGTCCCTGCCTATGTACCTACGTACATGCATGCATGCATACATCCATCCATACAGGCAGACAGACAGACAGACAGACAGACAGACAGACAGACAGACAGACAGACAGACAGACAGACATACACTGATACATACGTACGTACGTACATAGATACAAAGATACATAGACGTCTACATTCATGCAAAGGGACGGACACAGACAGACAGAGACAGACAGAGACAGACAGAGAGACAGACAGACAGAGACAGACAGAGACAGACAGAGACAGACAGAGACAGACAGAGACAGACAGGGACAGACAGAGACAGACAGAGACAGACAGGGACAGACAGAGACAGACAGACAGAGACAGACAGAGACAGACAGAGACACACAGAGACAGAGACGGACAGAGACAGACAGAGACAGACAGAGACAGACAGAGACAGACAGAGACAGACAGAGACAGACAGAGACAGACAGACAGACAGACAGAGACAGACAGAGACAGACAGAGACAGACAGACAGATTGACAGATTGACAGATTGACAGATGGAACAGATAATATGTGCGCGTGTTGGTACCCATCCAACAGGTACTCCACCTAAGAGCATGTAATGGGAACACAAAGGTCGGTTGATGCTCGGTGTGCTTAAACATTGCAAACGTCTCCTGCGTTGCCACGGACAGAATTATTTTGTTCCTTGAGTTTCCTTAAGTGTCCTTTGCTTTACCTGCGCTTTTGCTGGATCATAATTCTGTTCCCTTTGCTTTCCCTTTCCCAGCGCATCCAACGGGATTCTCAGCCCGCGAATTCCAATTCAGGACGCGGGGGGAGAGTCAGACCGAGACAGCCACGCCAGCGACCCAGTGGCGCGGAGATCGGATCGCAGTGGGCACGTGTCAAAGTACCCATCGGATTCAACCTAAAACCCAACCCCAAGAAACGAGGCACACCCATATGGTGGGTCCGGGGAAGCCCTAAAACAAGTGGCGTCCTTTTGGTTTCCCTTCAACCCCCAAAGGGTGAGCCCCATAGGTACATGGGTGATTCGCAAAATAGGGGTTCCCCGAAAATATTGTTGCCATTCTGAGAAACTCCCATGATATATATATATATATAATGTATAGTGCGTATATTAGAGGCTCGGTCAAAATTACCGTATGGCGAATTTGGGAGCATGGCACCACCAACCCGGGGACGAAACCTGATTTCCCAAGCCCCCTGTAAACAGGTAATTTTGACCATGGCTCATCTGTAAATCTGATTCCCAGCAGTCATACACTGATTCAGTGTTGGACATAGCAGGAGTAGTAGGATCAGTAGTAGTGGTGGTGGTGGTGGTGGTGGTGGTGGTAGTTGTAGTAGTAGTGGTAGTAGTAGTGGTAGTCGATCATGTAGAACTATTTGGTTCCAGTGACTACTACAGCACGTAACCAAGGGAACCACTGAAAGTCTGAAAGGACAATGGCAACAGTTTTATCTATAGTGGCACCTGTGATCCTGAGTGGCCCCTTTCTGTCTTTGATGAGCCGCTGTTTTCTTTGCAAAACAGGTATGAACCCTGCAGGCTGCGCCAGACGTGCCCTGACCCTGACGGATCGGCCCCACAGATGAATGCCCTGGCGGCCAGCAGCGTCCACGCCGAGGAGAACTTGAGCGACATGAGCGACATGAGCGACACCAGCCCTGCGGAGGAGAACCCGGAGCCTCAGCCCCAAAGGCTAACCCGGAGCCTCAGCCCCAAAGGCGTCACCCTCGCCGGAGAAGAGCCCAGTGCTTCAAGGCCTCATCATCAGACCGGAAGACCCCAGCGCCTTCATCAACCCCCCGAAAAAATTGGCTCGCAAATTCATCCAGGTTTACGAATCCCGAGCCTGTCAAGCCCGTTCTTCCACCCTCAATGTTTCCCCTTTGAATACCCACCAAAAGGAAACTGGCAGTCAAAAGCAGATGTTCAAAAAGGGCAAGTACAGGGAATCCTGCGTAGACCCCTCAGGATCCTCATTTTAAAGGGGGTATAGGCAACCTAGGATTTCTTTTTCCTTTGCTGGTTCTCGCAAGGAATGCGGGAATGCCACCTACCAACGATCCCTTGTGGTTCCTTTTGAATTACGAAGCCCTTGTTGATTGCAGATGCTCTACACTATCCCCAAGGGAACACAGGGCACATGCCCTGCCTATCCCAAGTGGTTTGGGTAGTGGTTTGACAGCCAACCTTACAGCCAACCTTACAGCCAAGCTTACAGCTAAACCTCAACCCGCCCCAAACCCACCCTAAACCAACCACGCGGTGCATCTTAGGGTATAGCCCACAAGACAAACCCCAAGCCGAGAACCGGCAGCTTACGTTCAATTCGGCCCCTCAGCTTACTCCCGAACAGGTCGGAGTTTCAGCTGGCGCCCTGGCACGTGGAGTTCACATCGAAGCAGCTGAAGTGGGGGCCCAAGGGGAGTTGCTCTTGTGACCTTTGCCTTCCCATCATCATGGAACCTCAATGAGGGGGCCAAGACTATTTGCCTTTTGATTTGGTCCGCCATAAGTGTATTTCCGTTTGGGATGATGGTTCAAGGGCACCGCGCATGTGCCATCAGAACACAATCTTCAATTGCAAATCGCAACCAACACCAACAAGAGGACTTTAAAGGGATGAAGTTCCAGAGCAAAACAAGCAACACAAGCAAACTAGCAAGCAAAGCAAGCAAGCAAACAAGAAAGCAAACGAAGCGGCAAGCAAGCGACCAAACATGCAAGCAGGCAAGCAGGCAGGCAGGAAAGCAGGCCAGGAAAGCAAGGCAAGGACAGGCAAGCAAGCAAGCAAGGAAGGAAGGCAGGCAGGCAGGCAGGCAGGCAGCCAAGCAAGGAAGGAAGCACGCAAGCACGCACGCAAGCAAGCAAGAAAGCAAACATGAACGCAAGCAACCAAAATCGCAAGCAACTAAACACGCAAGCAAGCAAACATACAAGCAACTACACACGCAAGCAACCAAACACGCAAACTTAGCAACCAACCTTTGAGCAAGGCTCGCATGCTCAGCGTAGGTAGGGCAAATTCAGCCACCCAGGGCAATGCAAGAGGCGGTGGCCAGCGGCAAGCCCAAGGCGGGGGTTGGGGTTCGTTGGGCGAGACGGTCGCTTTTTTGAGGTGAGGTTTTGTTTTGAATGGACGCCGACAGGAGAACCACCATTTGTAGGGAAACTCTATTTTGACACATACTATAGAAATCCTGACCCCTCATGTTTTATCAGATGTCTACCTCCAGTGGCATTTTACTCCCATGGTGCCATGGGATGATAACTCAATCATAGTTGTAATTGAGGTCACACATATCTTCTCAGCGTCCGTTGGATTTGGTATTTTATGATTCGCGTTTGACCCGAGAATCCTTGAATTATCGCTCTTTTTTTTAAACCAGCTGCAGAGGATGCCAGGAAGCAGGGGCCCTGTTTTGCTTCCGGGGTTTGCTTCGGCTTTACCATGGGATTTACTATACGATGACTTTGGCCCAGCTTCGGTGACAAACTTGGCAACACGCCAAGGGGCATTTTCTGCTCATGGCCGAACACGAGCTGGGCATCTCGGCATGCTCTTAAACCAAGTGTGCGAAAGGCATAGTGACATACTGGTGATGATGCTAATGGAGTGATTAATGTATTTTGCGAGACACAGGGGATGCCTAAGTTTGCAAGCAGCAGGATTGAGTCCAAACGACCTGTGTGGTAAGTGTGTGTGTGTACCCTTGTGCTATTGATTGCTCGAGTTTGTATTTCTTTGGCCTGTCCTGTGTCACATACTGCTTCCCAAAATACTTCTTGGCACAATGTCTCCCCAAGCTATTCCGTAGAAATCAAGATAGACGAAGCATGAGCGCAATAGTGCTTGGGATAGGTACCATGAGTGTTCTCTGAGGACGACACTCATTTACAACATACTGCTCCATATCACCCTCCCACATTCATCAACTTTAACGCATCAATATCAACTTTAACGAGCTTGGGCAGAACAACTATGATCGTCGAGTATCTACAGGTGCCGTGGCAGGAAGAACAGTGCATCTCTATATATATATATATTTCTACACATTCATAAAAGAGTCCACGGCGTTGACACCTTTCTGGGTTCTTTTGGGGCAGGCCCTTCGGACTTAGGGTTGGTTGTGCGTTTCAGTTTGCCGTTTGATTGAAGATTCGTGGCCGCCTGGGGCCGGCCGTGAAGAACAGAACCACACCCACGTTTAGGCCTTTGTATCTCCGAGTTTTCTAAGTTCCGAGCCAACCTTTGGATGTGGCTCCAAGATCAACAGATGGCCAGACTTAGAGCCTTGCAGCTTTGTGCTGGGTGTCCTGCCGGAGCCCACTCATTGATGAAGGACACTGAAGTGAACACGGCATTTTTCCGGATGAATCGCAGGGGTTTCAATTTGATAGGCTATTTGTGATGCTACCCACTTTTTCAACGCCAACAGTTTCTTGGTAAGAAGCCTCATTCTCTTCTTGATCCGAAGAAAGATCCTGCTAAAGTCTGCGTTGGTGGACCTCTTTCATGGTGCAAGTATGACACTTCGAACACCTTTCGGGTTGCCATAGTTTTTTGCGTGTTCAAAGGGAAACCGAAAGGACACCATCCACTCATTTCCTGAGTGGATTGGATGACAGCCGTTTAGGTGGAAGCCAGGGTGTTGGCCTGCTTGTCAGGTGGCAGGGGCGCAAGCGCTGATGCAGGACACGCTGAATGGTTCCCTGGCTGCAGTTCTCCACGGTGCTCAGAGTGGTGCAAGTGCTAGCTTTCTGATCCGACACAGGCAACCAGAACATGCTGGAAAGAGGCTAAGTTTCGGGGAAAACCGGAGTATACCACCAGCATTGGCCACGGCAGAAAGGGACCCCATTCCACCCTGGGTCCCGGCCTTGGTTTTCGATGGCCGTCCCCACAACTGGCTGCGCGCACATTTGCCATTTTATCATGTTCCTTCCGAACAGTAGTTTACAAACCACATGCCAAGATATCGGGATATGTCCATGGTCCATGTGGGGAGGGGCACTGTCGAAATGTTAGCCTCATGTGGCTTGGAACAGAGCCTGCAAGGACGCTGGCAACGACATGTTGGACTTGAATACCAACAAAAGAATGACTGTACTTTGTGGCAGACTCCGTTTTCCTTCGTTTCATTTTTTAACTGGCAGCAACATTTGAAGGTTCCATGGAAGCAGAGGCACCCCCGAAGGAGAACTCAGGGCGCAAAGGGAGTGATCTCCTAGAGGGCGAGTAATGAAATCCTTCTGTAAGAAACGTACCTGGGCAGGTGGGAGAGGGCAGCCAGTGAGGATTCAGAAAGAGACCAGTAGCTCAGCCGAGGAAATGCACTCTGGCCCTGCGCTTCTTTCCGTTTGTGCCTCATTCTCTCTGCTTAGATGCTCGTCTTAGACCATTGTATTTACCTAGCATAGCGATGCGGGCGCAACAAGCCAAACATAAACTTTCACAGCAGCGCATGTGCACACCACGACCGCGGAAGTCTCATCATGAGTGGAAGGAGCCTCAAGCGGATCCACAATGGCCTGATTGAATATTTGGTGCTGCTTCTTCTGAGACCACACAAGCGTGACTCTGTCGATTTCGTACAACAAGTCAGCTGGTCATGGCAATTGGTTGTCTCACGAATCCGAAACCAATGTTGGTAGTTGGAGTGTAGAACGGGGATGCGAAATAGATGCAGCCCATCCTTTGGTTTTCCCAGTATGTTTCCCCCCATAATCCCATGACAAGCATAAGGGAAGAACATGGGGACCCGCAACCCTTAGAGCCTTCTTAGGGGTTCTGAAGAAAGGGCTCCTTTTGAACCTTGCTGGTGAGTGGATCAGCAACTTCAAGTCAAGGTCCTGAGATCTTGAGTCAAGGTCTTAATGAGCCTAAGCTAATCTGAAGTTGAGCCCATATTATTCAACCCGGGTTATTAATCGGGGGGTGTTCCCCTCCAAAAGTGATGCTTCCCCCAACCTGGGGACACCACCCTGTTCGCTCTGGGCGCAAAGGCATACCAAGTGGGTAGGGCCCTAGTGACATAGTGATGAGCAATCCTTTTGAGTCCAGGTCCTATCGAGCCGCAACATTCCTATACCTGAGCTCTCCGGCTTTTCAGTTTGCCGGTCGACCCCAGGCTACTCCCAGCTTTCCTCAGCGCTGGGCCCGGCCCTCAGGTTTCGCTCCGGTTTTGCTCCAGTTCCTGGGGGGGTGGAGGGAACCTCCAGTGGCCATTCGGTTGGAGTTGAGCCATGGCAGCCACGGATGACAGCGTTTGCTGGTTTCCCCACAACGTTTCAACCCTCCCGTTTGCCAGGCAGGCGGCCAGGCCGTTCTCAAGATTGTCCGATTTGGGTCGTTTGCCTGAAAACCTTCGCTTCAATGTGGCAATTGTGATGCCACTTCAATGGACCCATCTGCCCCGACCATCCTTCCCTTGAGTTGGGATGGTTCCCTTGAAGCTTGAAGGCTTCGCTTCCATTCCCAGCTGAACCTGCGTGAACAAATCTCGGCTATCAATAGGGACCCCCCCCAATTTTGCAGGGAATCAACGGTGAAGTCGCCCTAAAAACGGTGGCTACCACTGGCGCCACAAGGAGCCCGGGGTCCCGGTCCGAAATTGGTCCATGGCTCCAGGGCACGTGTTTGTCACCAGCTATGAGGCTGACCTTTGCGCCATGATTCTCAAAATTGATCGAAAGATCATTCATGATAAGGCCCATTCCCTTAGGGATCGAGGTCTTCCCTAAACAGCCCACAATTGTTGGTTTACCCGAAGAGAATCCAACCGGGTGTTATTTTTCATCCTGACCTGTCTGAGTCTCTTTTTAGGTACAGCTTTTTAATTAGAGAATGCCACCATTTCGGTGAAGATTATCGAAGATTTGAACGAGGTGTCCCATTCATTTCCCATCCATTGTCACATGGGCTCTCCAAAATGGGCTTCGGCTTCCTTAGTCTCTCCAGCCATGGCCAAAGATAGGTACCCTCCGCATGGGGAGTTTTGAGTTTCGTCTCAGGCCTCTCGTACAGCGTGGAGAAGGCCCTAAGAGCCAACCCTGCCAAGATCCACGAGCATGAGGCAACCGGGCGGAATCGTTTGGGCCTGGCTTAGGTCAAAATGGGGAGGACCCCAGAAATCAGGGTGGCCACTTTCCAAAAAGGAGTTTGGTTTGGTTTCCAAAAATGAATTTTGGGTTCCCTTTGTTTTGCCATTGAACCAACCTGAAAATGCCTCCAAAAGAACAAACTTTGCCCCTGTGGACAGGCCTTGTTGGTGGGAATTGGGGTGTCCAACCCATGTTGCTTCAACCGATTTGGCAACCAAGCTTCTCCTCTCGCTTTCCCTTTAAAATCATGCCAAAGGGAACCCAGGAACCTGGTCTCGTTCACGTCACCCTTCTCTCCCCACGCCAAAATCCCTTCCATCCCAAATCATACAGAGAACATGCCCCAATTCTATCTTTATATATATATACATATATATATATATATATGTATATATATATATATATCTGGTAGGACCTTCCATATCAGGATCCCTGACCTCGTTTAGGGTAATGCAACCTGCCCAGGAGATTGGATCGTCCCCCTAAGGTCCGGGGGGACCCTGCCATTATTTAGACCCGATGCCCGCAAAGCTCGGCTTTTGGTTTCCCAGCCCGTTAGTTGGGGTATGCATGAAGGCCCTTTTGATCAAGGCAGTGAAGGAAAAGACACTGCCAGCCCCGACAAGGGTTCTCGCGGCGCGGTCATGGACGCCGGAATGAGGCGGAGACGGGCGATGAGCGTGGATGCCGCCAGGGGCATCATGGTGGCCGAGCTGGAGGGTGAACTTCCGGAGCCTCGCGAAGAAGAAGGGCCACCACACGCTGGAGGTGAACGGCGGCAAAGGGTGAGCGTAAACCCTTTCTGGAGCTCGCGGGCGGTGGGGGAAGCGGAGTTGAATGCGATGAGACCTGAGGGTTTGCCCAAGGTCCCGGACACCGGGAGCTCCCGAAAGGTTGGGAAGGAGATGGACGTTCGGGGAGGTGCCGGTGACGCTCCTGAGGGAGATCTTCCTGGGCGAGAACGTGAGGAGATTGGTGGCCACCCGGAAGCTGCCGGAAGTAGAACCAGGGCGGAGGAGTTCTGGAGTGAGATCAGGAGAGACCTGAATAGCCAACGGCGGAGGACATGGAGAACAACACCTAGGTGAAGATCAGGAACGTGGGGATGGAGCTCAAATACATGGGATTGGAGGAGGGCTACATCGTGGAGAAGAACGGAGACCGGCGGACGAACAAGGGCCGAGATCATGGGCAGACCTGGTCTTATGCGAGGAAGACCTGCGGGGCGTGAAGGTGATCTCCGGGAACCGATGATGGTTGATCCGCGGTTTGCGCGACTGGATGAACAAGGAGGACAAGACGGAGGACGGCGTCTACATGGAGGCCCAGCACCGAGATCTAGCGAGGCGCGTGAGAGACCAAGGGTGCGAATGGACCTTCATGAGGGACAAGTACATCGGCAAGATCGAGGAACACATGGTCGTGATCAGACCGGGAGGGAAGCTGGACGAGCCGCAGGGACCGGAGCAGCCAGCTCATCGAGGAGGTGGACTCGTGAAGGGCAAGGCCTGAGCCTTGATTGGATCTGGAATGACGAGCACAAGGACGAGGAGGAGCTCATTGGTGATTTGGTGGGAAGGCGGTCGCTTTGAGGGACTTCGTGCTCATCGATGAGTCCGACGCCCTGATGGTGGCGGGTGTCATCCTCATGGTAATCGGTGCGGTGTGGGTGGCAAAGCAAGCGGTGGTTGCCACTGTGGGATGTGCGAGAAAGCTGAGAAGGATCCAGGTGGAGGAAAGGCCGAGGGACTTCATCCAGGTGGATCGCGAGATCGCGGAACTTCACGACCAATGGGGTCGGAGGTGGGTGGTGCTCAAGGAGAAGGAGAAGGGGCTTGAGCAGGAGCACTACTGGACTGCGAATGCTGCGTCATCGAGCTCGACGGCGAGGGTGAGGAGATGCAGCAACGATTGGAACGAGTTCCAGCACATGAACCGTGGAAAGGGCTGGGGCACGGAAAAGATGAGGGCGGAATACTACAAGGAGAAGAGCGAGGAGAAGAGCAAGAAGGGGGTTTGAGTCGGATGTGCCGGGGGGAGCCCGTTAGTTGGGGTATGCATGAAGCCCCTTTTGATCAAGGCAGTGAAGGAGCACTGCCAGCCCCGACAAGCCCAGAAACCACAAGGTAAGATGTCGACGTAGGGAAAGAAACAGGTGTCCAAGACCAACCACCATAAAACTCGTCTAATTTACGGTTCTATCTTTTGGAACAGCAACCTTGAGCATGCTTCCGGACCCCCCCAACCACAAACCTCCATCTTTCGGACAACCCCCAAACCCAACCAACCAACCAACCAACAAACGAAACCAAGCCAAAACACACCCAAACCATAGCAAGTTAGAAGTTAGCAAGTGGTCGGTAAGCCGTGGTGAGATACCCCGCTGAACGGAGACTTTTCACCACGGCTCTCACACCAGTCTCAGGATCATCTGATCACCACCTCCTTGACGGACCGAATCGATCGCATCCACCGCGCGCGATCGAGGCCTTGGTGGAGCTAGTGCTGCAGCTCCAGGAGGCCTGGCGCGACAGCGGGGCGCTGCTCACCTCGAGCCGCCAGGCGCGGATTTTCCCCATGGCTGGGGGAGGTGGGGGGAAGGGGACGGGTTTTTCTCTGGGTTTTTCTGGCCCTTCTTTTAGAAGATCTTGGTTTTTGTGCCTCTCCCAGAAGACTCGATTTTTTCTTCTTTTGTTTGGCTCTTGGCCCAGTTTTTTGCGTTTTTTGGTTGAATGGGGGTCCCGGAGGGGGGGGGACCACATGTCTGAATATACATTTGCCGTGACTTAAAGGCTCTCATTACATTGGGCACCGGACGGGTAATTCGCGGATGTCACCAGGAGCGAAGAACAGGCACACGTCTGTGAGTTCCATTTTCCGGGCGACATGGGGGGCAGCTTCGGTGCTTGTCAGGGGTTAGATCAGGCTCGGCTTCCCCATTTTAACATCAACACGCACATCCAACCTCCCCCTGTCTTACCCTTTCCACCATGTGAGGTATGTCAAAAAAGAGCTGGCACGGAAAAATACCGCGGCAACAGAAAGGCACGAGGGATGGGTTGAACCGGCAACGCCTTTCGAACACGCTGGACATTCGGGATGCAACAGACCTCATTTTTGAGGCAACCGTGGCTCCAGAGGTGTCTGTTTTTGGGGGCGCCTAAGTCACAGAGGGTCTAGCCATTCGGACAAACCACAATCTACTTCAGATGGATGAACTCCTGCAGTTGAGATGGATGAAGCCGTATCAATACTGGTGCAAGCGCCTGATGCGACGTGGAATTTGTCCACAGGAATCAAAAGCCACTCAAGTTCAAGTGAGGCAAGGACCGTGCCTCTTACATTGTGGGTATGTGTCGAAATAGGATGCCGGGGGGGGGGAGGGGCGGTCTATAAGGTTAAAAGGGTCACGAATCTCTCGTAATCAAGGCAGGTGTGTTCCCTTGGTTTCCCAAAAAGTTTGGATAGAATTCTCCCGGTCGACCCCACACATGGCCCGCAGGTCGAGTGTTCGGTTTTCCTTCCGACGTTGCCAAATGACTTGTGCAGCTTTTCTTTGGATACGGCCAAGTGGTTCGGTCTTACTTTTGCTGCGGAGTTTGTGATTCCCCAAGAAGGAGCAGAGTGTCATCAAGTGGCTTGCCGCTAGAAACTGGTCAATCCCCTCGATTACTTCTCACAGCACGGGTCCGCGTCCTTCACAACACTGGAAATTTGCCAGGCGGACTTGGAGGCGTTGGAGCGCACGCGCATGCGGCACAGCAGGCGGGGCTTCGAGTCGGTTTCAAGGACTCAAACCCAGGGCTTGATGCGAGAGAAACTAAAGGGATCCCTTCGAAACGGTTTGATTTTGGGCTCGTTTATGTTGGGGTTGTGTGGTATTTTTGACCGCGGCGAGCCGGGCTTCTGCTCGTTGAAAGGAATCTATTTGTTTGGGCACAAGTCGCAAAGGAAGCCTATGAAGGTGTGGAGTCACAGACCACCGGTGGGTTCCACGCGAGTTGGAGGTTGGCGAAGGTGATTTGTTGACCCCCCTTTTGGTGGAAGCCGGTTTTGCTTTGCATTTGCTGTAAGCTCTTCCTCCATTTGTTTAAGGGGATCCAGAAGTGGCCCTTTGTTGCTCTCTGAAGCAGTTTGGATACGCAAATGATTTCTGGTCCAAAAGGATCACCTTAATGTTCCCGGGTCCTTTGTGCAAATGCAATACGGAGGCCCTCATCCGCGGGCTTTCCAAGGCTTTCTGTTCTTTCAAGGCAGCAGACACATGGGTGTGCCATTTTTTTGGGGGAACCCACTACTGGTTGGCAACAAGGGGAACCCGAGTGAAGCCCACATGTGGTCAAGATATACCTTTGCCCTGGCAGGATGGTCACCGGCCTTTAGGACTTTGGGCAACCCTGAGAAGTGCTTTTCAGAGTGGGATGGTCATGAACCCTTGAGTAGGGATTTCAACAACCATGCTAAAGGATTCCTTTGAGGAAGCCATGCATGTTTATCAAGAAACAGGCGCAAGGAGGGTGTTTCCGTCACTGGAATTTCCCCTTCAACAGTTGCAATTTACTTGCTGTAATGACACTTTTACTGGAGGTCCAAAAAGTGGGAAATTGAGGGATCCCTGGTTTTGACCAGCTTTGTTGAGAGCTGGTTTAGGGTTGGTCTGGTTTGAGGGGTCGTTTCGGGTGGGTTTAGGGCTGGTTTAGGATGGGTCTGTCTCCTTTAAGGTTGGACGCTCCAAAAAAGGTGGTTTTCCTTTTTTCCTGTCAAAACCAACCAAAAAGGGGTTTCCCAAAATAGACAAACTCAGATGGGTGTGGCTTGGTTTCGTTTTTCTGCCAGGCTGGTGGTGCGTGCCTATCGGATTGGTGGTGAGGAGGCGAGGGCCGTCCGGCCTAGGGTTCCTTGCCCCTGGTGAAATGTGAACTCAACCATTGTTTTGATGGTGGTTTGAGCCCCAGCGATCTATCTTGTTTTGAGAGTCCCCACGCCAAAAGCCAATCAGACGAAGGCTGCATCCCGGAATCCCCTCACAGCCCCACAGAAACCCGCGAAAATTGGCCAACCAACACGGTGTTTGCGATGTTTTTTAGAGGACACTCCGCTTGATCACAAGACTCCCTACTATGTCCGCTTTCCGCCAAAACCTACTCTTAGGGGGCCATCCTGGAAGGTTGATACGATGCCGGGAGTGCTGGGGATGCTGGAATGCCCAGATGCTGGTGATGATGCTGACGGCTGCAAGGGGGCGATTTTGCCGGTATTTGCCATTTTTGTTTGTTTTTTCCTTTTTTTACAAGATCCAGATATTTAGGCTAACCCGCGTCCGGACGCGGGCATGCTGCTTGTACAGCAACGAAAGACGACTTGGATAGTGCCTTCATCTTCGAGGTAGAAGACACCTAGCGCAGCTGGCCTTGTTGGGTCCCTTGTTTTGTGGGATGTGTTCAAAAGGGGGACACACACACAAAACATTCTGGCCATTGGAATGAGGGAACAAACGAATTATTCGCAAGTGCTTTTCGGACATTCATGCCCTCCATAGCTGAATGGGGAACCCAGGATTACTCAACCCTGGGTTGATTTTGGTTGGGTGTCAACATCAATAGGAACAGCCCGAGGAAAAAGGTGTGTGTGTGTGTGTCGACGACAAGAATATGTGGAATTGGGGTGTGGTAGGGATAGGCCGGGGATGGTCGAATTGGAGTGTTGTGGACCTGGGATGGGCTTGTTCCGGAAGGGACTTCTGCCCCAGAATTTGATCGGCCACAGAGTTCGAATGGGCATTGCTTTGCATTGGGTACTTTAACACCACGTCTAGCCGCGAGTTGTAGCTATTGCGCCCCTTATCTAAGCCACAAGCCTTCGCCCCAACTAGGGCCTGTAAGGGTTTGTTCCCTTGTAAAATGACCCCACTCTTCCTTTCCAGGCCAAACTTGGGTTTTCGTTTCGTTGTGGTTTCCCTAAGGGTGAGACAGGTAGCACAAAAAATAAAACCCACACACACACACACACGCACACACGCCTCGTTATACACGCCTCGTTTGGCAGTGACGTGACCCATTTAAGCCCATTCGTTCCTTTGGTAGTGATGTTTTACGGGGGAACTATGGGATTGCTTTTCCCTTTGACGCCAGCCCGTTAAATATAGGGAACTCTGTTTACGCACCTTTGTTCAGATGGCCACCATGGTGCTGGCGCGCCTGCTGCTGGTTGACGTCGGGGGCTAAAAATCGCTCGCTTGAAAAACAACTCGCTTGCGGGGGAAAAAACAACTCCCCCTCCCAAAACGACAAACAAACCCTCCCCCCCCCCAAAAAAAAAACAAACGCAACCAGGAAATGTAGCCACACACACACACACGACGGGGTGCCAAAAGAATTGCCTTTTAGACCTGAAAGTGCCGCCCAAGGGGCCGCCTGTTTTAAGGGGCTACCAAAAGGCCCTGAAATGTTGCCGACCCCCAACAAAACTTGGGGTCATGATGTTGATTTGTGTGTGCTTTGCTTTAGGGAAACCCTTTCACGGTGGTCTGCCTCGTCTTCTGGTTATAAAGTCAGCAAGTGTGGTGTTTCCGTTCAAGGCATCACGTAGGGGGAAGACTCTGACTATGGTAGCATTAGCTTTAATTGGTGGTTTGGATGGGTGGTTTGGGATTGAACCTCTCCTTCTTGAGGGTAACTTGCAACCACCCCCAAAACTCTTCCGAAATACCAATCCAAGCCACCAATTGGAGGCAAGCTTATTCAAGGCGTAGTGCAGAAGAAAGGACGGTGTGTGAACATGGGTGTCTGCTTGAAAGGAAGCCACCCAATTCCCGGACGAGTCACTTGAAGACCTGTTTTGTTGTTTGCTTTTTCCGTATCATGGCTTTTGGGAAGAAGTGACATTAGATGTGTCTTTTGACATGGCCGAGTTTTGTTGACTGCGTGTTTTTCTGAGACCTGAACCGGCGTTTTCTGCGGTTGCCCCGAGCCTTACGAGACCAAGCCAGACATTTGGTCTGTTTTTGTTGGTCTGTTCGGCTTCCCGTTGCCAGCCAGCTCTTTCCACTTCCCCAACCCCCCCCCCCCGGGGAAACATAAAGGGGGATACCCTGTTCACAGTGGCTATAGTGGTTGCCTATCGCATTACATTTTTCGGGGTAGTGGTTGGGGGTATCGCGTTTTCTACCTTTGTGCCTTGTGCCTTGTGAGGGTCGGAACAACCTTGGTGCCCGTGCCATCATTTTTCGACCACCAAGTTGTTGGCTGCCTGCTTTTTTAGCAGCGATCGGACCGGCGGACTCTCCAATAGCCCAAGTGCTTGGCGCCCACAAACCTTTTCTTGCCACTTTCGATATAGGAATCGGCTTTAGTCCTTCCCACTTGTGAGGGAATCCGCTGAAAGACCCTTCCAACGAATTGCAATCAGGTCCTGCCTCTCTTGCATCCTTTTTCGCTGAATTTTATGGCAGAAGTGCAAGCCTGAGGCGAGCAAGACTTTCTTCTGGGACCCGTTTCAATTCTGCCCCAAAGGCGTTTCGCCAAGGGCCACCATTTAGTCAACCTGACATCGTGTTCGTCTCAAAGACCAGCCAACAAGGTCTGAGCCTGTCACATCTTCGATTTGAAGGCTATCATTTTGACAATGAATTTCAAGAGTTGGAACCGCCTCAACGTGGTTGGTGGACATGAATCCCCGCCCAAAAGGATCCCTGATTTACAATCACGTAGATGTTTGTCTCCCTGCCTGGTTTCCAATTGACAGAACTGGCATCCGTATCTCATTTGCAGTGGCCGAAGGCAGCGGAAGCCAAGTCGGGAGTTGAGGCGGCTCTGATAGCACAGGTGCTGTCCCTTCAATGTGTTTTCAACCAAACCCATTGAGCAACTGGTTTGGGGCCAAGCCCTGACCCCTGCTGGTTAGTGCAGTTGCCCCAAGCGACTCGACCTTTTGACCTGTGATCATATGTAGTCAAGGTCCCAAAAGGTAAACCTGCTATTTCTAGGTCTGAACAGGGCAACTGAGTTAAACAACAGCGGTCTAAACATGTTGGCACTGCTTGGCTTGACCCTGGTGTTTTGGGACAGCTGAAAGTAATGCAACTGAACCATTCACATCCAACCACGCAGCCTGTTTCTGCTTTGGGCGTGGCTTTTCTTGGCCACCTTGCTCAGAGAGTAAAAGGGATTCTGTCAAGTTTTAGAGAGGAATGAGAACCCCATATTGACAACCCCTTGATTAACAAGGGGACGTCCCATTCTAGAGGCCCTTGGGGTCGACATTCAAAGGGGCTTCACCCCGAATGGATATCGGAACCCCCTCGGAGTTTTTCTCGGTCCCCCCTCCCTTCCCTCCACCCCCCTCACCCAAACCAACCACAGGCACCCAGCCAGGCAACTAACCTTAAGCCTAGTTGAAAAATAGTTTGCAACACTTCATTCTTCTTTGCAGAAGCTAGGCTTATCAAGGCCAGCTTAGTATACTGCAGTTCCTTCGACTAATGCTTGAAACACCGCAGAATTGCGCGGCGCATAGGCTTGAATTGACTCAAAACTTGCTTGGGCGCTGGCAAAAGGCGAGGTTTACGGACTGGAATTAAGATGACGACTCCTAGAAGTCAGCATGCTTCTGAACTTGCTGGTGCTCAGTAGGGAATGACCCAGGGTGTTGAGAATGAACCTAGGGATCCCCCTAAGGAAACCACAAGGGATGGTTCATCGGGCTCATTCTAAACTCATGACATTTCGTTGCCTTCGAAACCTGCGTCCAAGGAGATGCTGCTGCCGCAGCACGAAAGACGTGCGGGCCTCGTTTAGGGCGGGTCCAGCTTAACACGCTGAGGTGGTTCCCCATGCGTTCGACCACTAGGAGGGTGTCTTTGGTAAGGGTAACATCTTGGGGCCGACTTTTGAGGGGGGTACCGAACTGCAAGGATCACATGGTCTTCGGCGGGGAGTATAGGGATCTTTTTTGACGTCCTTGTCTGTTTTATGTGTGAAGGTTGCCAACCACCGGTATGCATGAAAAAAGGGCATCCCAAAAACTGTGGTGTTCCTTGTTTCTTGTTTTCAAAAACAACAACAATACTAGGGTGCCCTCAAAACTACTCAAGGGGTGGCAAAGCTGAGCTGCGGTTGGGCATCTTTGCAGCACCGTGACCTAACAGTCCAACGGACGGAGTTCGTGGTCCCCAGGCTGGTCTTCCGGAAGGTCCCTTGGCTATGCGGCCATGAGTTTGGAGAGCTGGAATCAGCCCAAAAGTGGTTGGTGGACATCATGTCCAGCAAAGGGTTCCCTATCAAGGCGCCTGATGTTGGAAGGGTAGAGCATCGCTGCAGATACTCCGGTTGCCAGGTTTTTGAGGATGGGATGGTTTTCTGGACGTCCAGTTGGTACATCATACCCGTGGGTTCCACTTTCCTTAGAACAAATGGAATTGTAGTGTAGGGGGGACCCCACCCCCCTCCGCATCAAGGATGTTGATATAGACGGCAAGGCCTCACCGCAGAGATGCCGTTCACCATGGACAAGCGTGAGAGCCCAGTAGTTCAGCTTGTACCAAGCATGGCAGTTCACCGGAGGGTTTTGGAAGACCATCCGCTTGAAATGGCCTCAAATGAGTAACACACATACAAGTTAAGGGGAACTTTATCTTTCAGTCGCCATACACGATGTCTTGTTTTTCGATACCTTTGGAGGCCGGATTCTGGATTCCCATAAGTAAGCCACACTCAATGGGGGGGCGGGGTTGTGCATGGGTTCGCACGTTCGGCCCTTGATCCTGGCTAAGAAGGACGTCTTTTGGCAGGTGACACCCAACAGCAAAGGAACCCTTCGTTCCCGTTGCCTCGAATCACCAGCCAGGGGCTGGCTGCTTCAAGGCTTGCTTCTAATGTTTTGTGCTTGGCAAGGTGTTTTCAAGCTGTGCAGGCCCACGCACATCAACAGAAGTATGGCACCCGATGGAATCTGAATATGAACTTCTGTGTACCTCCGATGGGTGCCAAGATTTGATGCAAGGCACATGCCGGCCACTTGAGGCCGTGCTGGATACTTGTGCGTGTTTTTTGAGGGCACGCTTTTCATGTTGATTTCAAAGGGAAGCCAAAAAGGTAAGATTTGCAGAGGTCGCCTATCTTGACACTCCAACAACTTGGTTTCGAAGGCGTTTGTTGAATGGGCGTGAAGTTTAATGGAGCCCGTGGTGGACATTTGAACCATTTAGGTGGGGATTCATGCCCGCCACTGAGGTGGTTCCAACTTTAAGTTTCATTGCGCTGTGAAAACATAAGAGGCGGTCTATGGTCAACTTGGGATCGACTCTCTCTCGCTCTCTCTACATGTCCTGCACCAATCCAGGTCTCAGTAAAAATGTGCCATGCCCTTTTATGGGTGTGACATATTCGGATCGTGGCTGACAACACCATCTTAATTAAGCAAACTAATACTTGGCACATCCACGAAAATTTGTCTCCATGCAGCAAAGGGTCCCAATTAAAACATGACTCTCTAGTGTCCTCCCCAAATTTGTGGGAGACGCTCGGTTGAGGCCAACACTTGGAGAGCAAAAGGTACGGCCGATTCAACCCTTACCCCTTCCACCCGCGAAATTGTCTTTGACAGTCCGTGCTGCGTTCCTTTGAAGAGGCATTGGAACTCACCAACTTGGCCTAACTTGTGCAGCCAATTGCCACTTTTGCTTTGAAAAGTGACCCTCCGGACCGTCCGACCCCCTCCAACCACTCCGAACCCTCCGACCCCTCCGACCCTCCGACCCCTCCGACCCCTCCGACCCCTCCGACCCCTCCGACCCCTCCCCCTCCCCCTCCGACCCCTCCGACCCCTCCGACCCCTCCGACCCCTCCGACCCCTCCGACCCCTCCGACCCCTCCGACCCTCCGACCCCTCCGACCCCTCCGACCCCTCCGACCCCTCCCCTCCGACCCCTCCGACCCCTCCGACCCCTCCGACCCCTCCGACCCCTCCGACCCCTCCGACCCCTCCGACCCCTCCGACCCTCCGACCCCTCCGACCCCTCCGACCCCTCCGACCCCTCCGACCCCTCCGACCCCTCCGACCCCTCCGACCCCTCCGACCCCTCCGACTCCGACCCCTCCGACCCCTCCGACCCTCCGACCCCTCCGACCCCTCCGACCCCTCCGACCCCTCCGACCCCTCCGACCCCTCCGACCCCTCCGACCCCCTCCGACCCTCCGACCCCTCCGACCCCTCCGACCCCTCCGACCCTCCGACCCCTCCCCCTCTCCGACCCCTCCGACCCCTCCGACCCTCCGACCCCTCCGACCCCTCCGACCCCTCCGACCCCTCCGACCCCTCCGACCCCTCCGACCCCTCCGACCCCTCCGACCCTCCGACCCCTCCGACCCCTCCGACCCCTCCGACCCCTCCGACCCCTCCGACCCCTCCGACCCCTCCCCCTCCGACCCCTCCGACCCCCCCTCCGACCCTCCGACCCCTCCGACCCTCCGACCCCTCCGACCCCGACCCCCGACCCTCCGACCCTCGACCCCTCCGACGACCCCCTCCGACCCCTCCGACCCCTCCGACCCCTCCGACCCTCCGACCCCTCCGACCCCCTCCGACCCCTCCGACCCCTCCGACCCCTCCGACCCCTCCGACCCCTCCGACCCCTCCGACCCCTCCGACCCCTCCGACCCCTCCGACCCCTCCGACCCCTCCGACCCCTCCGACCCCTCCGACCCCTCCGACCCCTCCGACCCCTCCGACCCCTCCGACCCCTCGTCCTGTCACCGTCGCTTTTTGCCGTCCACATGCGCCTTAGGCCCTATCGACTTTGCCAAAACGTGATCCAGCGCCACGGGCTCAGACGGGTGCCCTTCCGCGAGGAGTCTTTCGTTGTGGAGCCATGTGTAAAATGGGCAGCTACAAAACATAGCTCCGCCAGACAGTGGCCGCTGTCGGCTTGTAAGGCTCTCTTGTCTCACGTTTTGCGGGAGGGACCATTTCACTGAGGGACCATTTCGGTGGCCCGGTGGTGAGGCTCCCGAACCTGGCAGGATTTCACATGTTTTGCTTTCAGCTGCTTTCAGCTGCTTCATGGGTTTATCCCAACAGGATTGTCAAACGTGTCTCCCGCGATGGATAGGAACCACTGTGGAGACGCTTTTGCTTGCCACTGATTGCCTGGCGTCTGTGCTCCATCGGCCCCCCTCACTTCCTCCCTTCCAAGCTGCACGTCAACCTTGCTTTTGAGGATGGGAAAACACCCATTCCATTTTCCCCAAAACCCGCATCAGAGCTCTTTGCCGCTGTCTTGGGGCCTCCAAGCAGAGCGAATATGCACGACCCAAGATTTGGGTGTCTCCAAAATTGCAGAAGCTTGAAAGAATGTAGGTCTGCAAACACCATCCAAAGGGCTTCCCAATAGTAGGACATCTGAATTCTGTACTTGACAGCCAACGGACTCTGTTTTCGGAGGACATTGTTTGCTGTGGCACTGTCTGGTACACAGACCACCTTGTTATATAGGGATGGAGCATGTGCCCTAACTCTCAGGCAACCCAGGTAAAGAGGTTCTTTCAGAGGAACGTTTTTGAAAAAAAAGGCTGCTCACATGCGCAGAGGGTTGTTTTGTGACAGATTCCCGAATGTTTGTTTGGGGTAGACGTTGTACATCCCAAAGTGATGCTTTCTGAAGTGCCGCTCCGCGGGCTGTCATCGAATGCATACCCTGCCATATGGAGCAGACAACACATTCAACGACCTTTTTATCCAGCATGCAAGCGCACGGAATCCCGATGGGGGCAATTGCTTGCGGTTTGTAACGTGACGATTCAGCTGTGCACCAATTTGAGTTTCTGGGCAACCTATAGCGAAGAGGGTTCCGACATCGCCTTTGATGAAGGGTATGGGGATCTTTCTGTGGGTGAACTAATTCAATCCGGTTTCCATTCAAAGCCTGCGAGAGCTGGACATGGGCTTAGGCCTTTCCTTTTTCGGGGCTCCCCATACCTCCCCCATCCCCTTCTCCCGCCTTGAGGCTTGGACCGGCTCGGCATGGTGAACGCCCGCCGTCGCCGGCGCTGGCTGCGCTGCCCCCATGTCGAAGCCTCGGAGTTTCTAGCGAAAATGGAAGTGTCGAAGGGTACGGTCAGTCAGGGCCCAGGGCTGCACGGTATGCCTGGATAGGCTGAGTGGCCTGAGTGTGTCTGTTTTTGCGGCTGCTTTTGTGTGGGGTTTGCAGAGGACCATGCAAAGCAAAGCCTTTTTTTGGGGGGTTTATCTATTTGGAGACAAACCCCGTTTGTCCGGGATGAGCCCCAGGAGTGCCACTTTTTGGAGACATCCGCGCTTCTTTTTTTTTGGGAGACTCAATCATAGCAGCGACTCGCAGCCAAGAGGGGCATTTTTTTGGCGTTTAATGATATTTAAGTGATTGTTATTTGATATTCCAAGTATTGGTGTACGATTTACTACATTGCATACATCATTAAATTATTTAATGCCTTCTTCAGCACAACCATATTATTTGTAAATGGTACAATGCATTTGGAGTACAAATCAAATCTTGTTATTGAATTAAACAACTTATATGATATACTAATTGTGTTTGAGTATGGACATATGATGACACTTTATACAAATTGTTTGGTGATGGTGCTAAACTAAGCAAAGTCACAGCCTGAACACTGGGCTTGGATGTCTTGGCCGCTTTCAAGGACCAACGTCACAATCTGAAACGGACACGCCTCATCGATAGATGAGTTCTAAAGGCACACTCTGAAGCTTCAGGATATGTTGGGAATTCCGGAACAGCCCTGGCATGTTGCTTTTTTTGACAACACCCTCTTGAGGATGGTGCAAAGGGAAACCCAAAGGAAAGCCACTGTTGGGGGTCTAACTCTCTATTCTGGTACCAGCTCCAATGAACATGCACGCATGTGTTTTTCCGTTGCCTTTCCGATGCTCAGGCCAACATGCGTGTGGTCCTCGCGGGTGAGGCGTGCAGGGAGGGGACTGTGTGAACGAAGGCATGTTTCCGGGGACCAACTTTCTACTCCGGGGTGGTTTCGGCGTCAAGACACGTTGGCTTAGGGAACTTGGACGCTCACAGAAAGAAACAAGACGACCGCAGCCCCCCACTTTATTATTATTATCATTATTATTATAAGAATAGTAAATACATTAATATAATAAATAGAATACCACCGCGAACAGCATTCTCTTGGAGGCCCCAAGAAAGCCAAAAGGACTGGCTCGATTTTTGTGTCCAACACCTGCGGGACCATGGGGGGAGCTTGATGGTGTTATGCCGTGCCGGTTGAATACGGGTCTCCAAAGAAGAGTCGCCGTTTTGTGCTTCACCTGTCTGAGGGTAACCCAGAATTGGTGGTTTGGCTTGGTGGTTTGGGGGGTTGAAGCCCTGCTTCTTACAGAGGTAAAGATGAAACCATCAAACCAATCCACCAATTGGAGGGAAGCTGATTGGAGGACAACGTGTGAAAACAAGCTTGCTGTACAGAGCTGCCAGGCGATTGCTTGTGCTGCTTCCGACTATTGAGCAAAACTGGAAGCAACCAGCCCGAGGTACCCTATCTGGAAGTTCTTCGAAGATGGTGTCTGACCCCCCAAAATGGTGGGTTTACTTTCGTTTTCCGGTTTCCTCAAACACAGACAAGCCGCCCATATGTTGTTTTTCGAGTGTTCGAAGAAGGGGTGGCCCTACCGTTCCGACGCGAGTGACGCCCGTTTGCCATATTGCAAGTAAACCAGCTACAAACCATGGTTGAATTTACAGGGTTTCCCTTGTTTCCTTTTCAATTTGTGTGTCGTGTGCGAGTTTTTTGAGGACCCCACCTTTTGTGGTTTCAAAGGGAACCCACAAGGAGAACCACATTTGGGGGGTCCCCTTAAACAACAACACACCCATGTAGGGCATCCACCGGATTTCACCGGTGCCTTTCTTAATGCTACATTTTTTCAACCAGTCGAGCCCTTGAGGGATACAGCAACCGACGGCTAGAAGGCCGCTCTGCGACTGTGCAGAGGGGTCTTTTTCAGGGCTTCCAACATTTCCCCAGGGGCCCCCCAATTTCCCTTTTTTGGACGGCAGTTTTAGTGGAGCCCACTAGTAGCTTGCAACTTTTCAGGGAAATCCGGGCATGGGTTGGTTTAAACATCACCTTTGGGGCCAATTTAAAGTGCGACAAGGGCGTTTCAGCGGACATGGACTGAAGACCGCAGGCCAATTTAAAGTGAGTTTCCTCTTAGAAGGGTGATGCTTGAAGAGGCCTTAATCAGCTTTTCTACCCCAAGTCATTGGGATCTGTGCGTTCCTGAATCCTGCTTTGCAAGCCGCAGCTTGCCTCCCATGGTTTGGTGCGCAGACTTAGACTTGATATTATTTTCCTCTAAAGGGAGCCTGTGCGGTTCCAAGTTCGCGCGGATATTCCAGACTGCAGCTTGGCTTATCTGATTTGCACAGCCAGCTATGAGGCAATAGTTGTCCAATACCAGTGTGTGCGTGTGAGTGTGAGTGTGTGAGTTACTATTGATATTATTATCCTTATTTTGGGGATGGAGTGGTGGGGGAGGGCTCCCCTATTTTAACAGAAACCCATGTAGTTGTTCGCGAGTTGGTCATTATGATGTTGTGTACATACAGACATCCGTAGAGCAACACAGCAACGCCGAGTTTGTACTCGATTTGGGCCATGAAATATGTTGCGGCGCACATGAAAAAGGACCCCTCAGCCCTCAGCCTCAAACAACCAGCTTCATCACCTGAGCCTGAATGGAGCCAGTGAATCCTCATTGCTTGATGAATCGTTGGTTGAAGACCCTGGATCCAACATAGACATGGGTTCATTCGTCGAGCCTTTTGATCGAAGCTCTCGACCTTCAGGCCGAGGCCTTGATTGGTACAACCAATTCCCCCTTTTCACTTGCGCGAATTGGGGCTCGTCTTTTTGGGAGGGTACCCTTTTGGTGGAATTTTTCATTTGAAACCAAAGGGGAACGACCCCAAAAAAGGGCACCCTCAAAAAAGAGACCCAATTGTGCCTACTTTTCAGTTTGGTGGAACTGGAGTCAGAGAGACCTGGGATGATTTTCTGCGGTCCATCCGTGCGATGTCAGGTCTGGCGCCAGCTCATGGAGCGATATCTCAACGCGGACCCGGCCTTTGAGCCGCTCAACGCCTGTCCGGTAGCTCGGTGTAGTGCGTGGAGTCCGCGAGTGGCTCCGATTTTTGGTGCACCTGTCATAATGAACTTATGCATGGGTACCCATACGTCTATATGTAGCACTATGAGAGTGTTGAAGCCATGTGCGGATGAGACCTCGCGAGGGATTTGGTTTGCCGATTTGATTCAGGAAGGCACATTTCGGCTGAATGTCTTTTTGTCAGGTTGGCGAATGGCTGTCACCCGGAATACTGTCAGGCCGTCAGCCCTCAAGTGGCAGGTAGGCCATTTGTGACTTCAACCCCTAGAAGCCGAACAAATCAGGCGTAAAATCCCGTGAGTGAAATCCTCGGAGTCAGCCGAGGGGTGTTCTCAGCTTTTGCTATGCGTTGCATCGGCATCAGACCCGCGGCTGCAACATCTCGGCTATGGCAGTTTCTCCATCCGGAAGCGTAGCCCTCATGGACAGCGAGCCCAGTGCTCCCTTGCCCCGCAACTCCACGCGAGGATCACGGCAGCAGTACACTCATCCCACCGTGACGGGGCCAGGATGGTCATTCCTCATGGGCTCACGGAGTGGACTACGCGTTCGAGCAGTCCGGTGTTGAAATGACCAATCAGTGAGCTTGAAAGAGCTCATCGGCCAGTGGCCGCAGCTGTTTGGATTTGTCTCTGCTTGAGAGACGCGAAGGTCGCTCTGTGGTAACCTGCGCTTTTGGGGTTTGCCAGGCAGCCACTGTGCTTGACAATGAGATATGCGAGACTTTGAAAGTTAATCACAAATCCAGAATTGGTAGAGCCTTGGCTGGTGAGGCTGCGCGTGTCCCATTTAGAGAAACCGGATCACTTTTTGGTGAAACCTATAGCCTATAGGCTTTTAAATCCGGGCTTGAAATTCACGGCGAGTTAAAACTGGGTCCGCCACAACGACATCCGCCAACACCACCATCGACTTGGTGCTGTACAGGGAAATCGGCCCAAACGTATTTTGAGAACCCCTCAAGATGTTCACTTCAAGGCTCCCAGCAAAACGGCTCTTTTTGAGGGTACCCCTTTTTGTCGCTTTTCAGGCGAAACAAAAGAGAAACCAACTAATCTGAGGTGTCCCTATTTTGAGACATGTTCATTTCCAGTTCGGGCCGAACGAGGCATCGACGTCCCACTCTCCTTGCGGGAGTTCCGCATTGCCTCCGCTTTCCTGGAGCGGGGCCCGGGGGAGGTCGAAGCGAAAGAAGCGGAAGGATAGGGTAGACGGTACTAGTGGACGAAATGGGGGGGGAGGGAAATTCGGGGTAGACACGTTATATTTAAGGGTAGACGAAACAAGGAAGACTGTGCAGAACATCGGATGTCTGTGTAATTCCCTGCGTGTTTTTGGGCCATGCAAAATTAGGGGGCTTTTGGAGGATGTGCGAAGAAGAACGGAAAGGACACCTGAACCAATATTTGCGTCCAGTGCCCGAAACCATCGCTGGCTGTCAAGTTCATGAGTTTTGGACCGAAAAAGCAGTTCGCAAACTGCAGGTCTTGATGACATGCTGCGCTTGTGGTTCGAAGTCTGAGCTCAGCCTTTTTCAGCTCGGTTTTGCGCTGCTCGCCGGTCATCCCATGCAGGGACTGTACCCCTAAAGGATCATTCCCCCCACACATGTGGGTCTGTTTGTTGGGGGGTAACCTTTCTGGGTTTGGTTTCGAAAGGAAGCCCACCATTTCGGGGTCCAACCTCAAAAAAAGACACACCCATAATTTCTGGCCCGATCTTTTTTCCCTGCCTATTTTCCAGTTGAGAAGAGGAATCACGTGAGCGGGGGGGCTTAAACAATTCAACCCACGTTTTCAAGTATAGTTGCAGGTGGGGATGTCACTCGCTCGCATAGGGGTTGTTATGCTCTTTTTGCGAGGGGGTTCCTTCACGGCACATAGTGGGCCATTCTGAAGATGCACTACTTTGGTTTCCTTTTGGGTTTCTGGCTGCCCGGCAAAGCGACTCTATCTAATAAGCTTCATTCGTCGCTAAAATCGCCCCTGTTTTGGATTGGGGGGGGGTGGGCCTGGGGGCCCTGACAGCCGTTTTGGGTCATGATGTGCCTGTGCACCCTTGCTAGGAGCTCAGCCTCAGCGAGCGGGTGATCGGACTGCTCTACGAGGCCTTTGTCAGAAACCAAAAATGAGGGCAGTCGGGGTTGGATCCTGTGAACTTTTCATTTTTACCTGGTGGAAAGGATGTTCCCGAGTATTTTTTTTGGGAGCATGCCCCATCCTTGAATTGTAGAGACCTCTGAAAAGGGTGGTCACCAGCCATGCGCCTTGTGAAGCTTTCGTGGTTAGGGGGTCCACTTCTTTGGGGGAGGGGGGTCTCCTTGGATTCGACCAACAACAACTAGAGGTTTGGCGGTTCTACTGCTACTCCGTTTTGCCCTTGTTTGGGCAGCTCCCTTTAGATACCAACCAAAACGGGCTCTAAATGGATTGTTTTCTTGAGCCAGCAAAAGAGCCCTTAGGTCGTCACACGCCCGAGAAGCGCCTTTCAAAGGGTACTGGGTAGCATTGGCCAACCTGAGTTGCTTGCAGTTGGTTGCATGCCCATTGCTCATTGCAAGTGGTCAGGCCACCAATCGCCTGGTCGCATGCGCCAGACGGGGTGAGTTTTCACTTTGCTTCAAGCACGCCCGTGTCAGGTTTGCGCCGACACCACAGGCTGCGGTGGTGAGGCGGGGTCCGAGAGCAGAATTCAGAGATGAGATCACCAGGTCGTGACAGCTATGGCTGCTTCCCTAAATATTGCAAGAACACCGGCCACAAACCATGGTAGATTACAAGATTTCCTTATTTGCTCCCTTCGATGTTGGGGGAACCAGCCACATAACTTATAGCCATGTAGAGCAGCCGCAGTATTGCATTGGAGTTTGAACACACTTGTCAGCCATCAAAGCCGGGGTTGCGGATAAAGGGACAGTCCTAGCCATTGCGGCCACCCTTTTGATTGGTTGCACGGTTTCGAGTAGACTCCTTTAATGCCACAGGTGCTTCTGGACTAAGCCCTTCGGAGGTCGAGTCAACTCTTAATTTTGCTGGAGCAAGCCTAGACAAGCAATGCAGGCACGAAGCTGCCAGAGCAGCACAACAGGAATCATTTTTTCCCCAAGGCACCCTGTGCAAGGTTTGTTAAAAGGGAAGCAGAAAAGAACACCAGTTTGAGGTCCTATTTTGAGCGAGACCCAGTGGATAAGCTGCAGCTGAACGTTCCACTCTGCAGCGCGATAGTTTCAGTCACCCCGCAATCAAAAGGCAGCATAGTGAAGGCTAAAGGCGACAGTCCACTTGCCATCAATTGGTGCAGCAAAAACCGGCTTGTTCTTTATGGCCCCCTCAAAAAGGGTGGTTTTCCTTGGGTTCCTTTGAACCAAAGTGAAAAGGGTGCCCTCGAAACAATCACACCCACACACCCACACGCCGACAAATCCGCAAACCCACACCCGCACACCCTCCCACCGGCCCTCCCACCGGCCCACCCACCGGCCCACCCACCTACCCGCACACCCACCCGCACGCACGCACGCACACCCGGCAGTACGCGAAAAAAAAAAGAAAAAAGAGGACAAACGTGAGTGTTGGAGTTCTGCTGCCAGTGCACGGGTAGTACAACTGTCAACCAGGGCTTGTCCTCGCCCATTTTCGCACACCGATCTGAGCGTTGATCCCCCCCTCATTCAGAGACCATACATTTTCTGCCGGGGTTTGGAGGGCCCATTGTTTGAAGAGAAGCGGCCCCGAGTGTGGGAAAGGCCTGGCTAGAACTGTGGCCGACCGTTGGGGCAAAGGCGGCTGCTAGCATCTCGCTTATGGCGAGCGGCATGGGCAAATTGACTGGTGACCTAAAAAAAATGGTTTGATACCAGCCAGCCAGCCAGCCAGACAACCAACCAGGCATTTGCTACCCATGAAGGCTTCCATATTTCCGTCTCTCGTTTTTGCCTTGTACATAAGACCGTACCCAGATCAAGATCCAAGGCTCCACCGGCACCCCACTTCTGAATTGGCAACCGGGATGTGTGCGGATGCCAAAGCAAGCGATGTTTTGCCGCTTGGTCCCTGAGTTGGAATGATCCCAACCCACGGGTCCCCTTTACCCCAGGGACAAGTTCCACGAGAGCTCGCGCGGTGTGTCACGCTGTGTCTCCAATGTGGGACTCGGTGTGAGGATGTCCGAAACCCGATGCCTTGGCATGTCCAGAAATTTTCCTTGCGAGTTGCGCCAACTGATTCTTTATGGCGAGCCAGACACCCTCCTTCAATAATGGAATGGATGGCCCTTGGGAACATCGAATTTCACCGTCTTCCATCTCCAACCCCCCACCCCCGTTTGGTTTGATCTCCTTTTGCTTGAGGCAACGTTGTACAGCCTTCAGAAGGTGCTGAGCCGCACCTTGGCGTTAAACTTGCCGCCGGTTTGCGAGCTGAATTCAAGGAAGGTCTTGTACTTGGGGACTGGGGACCCGGATCTCTTCTTTCAGGTTTTGGAAAATCGACTCTGCAGTTGCAGACGAATCCCAGAAGGGGCACAGTTCTATGAGGGTATGATGGGCAACTGGGAGGTGGGTTGCATCGGTTTTCTTTAAGGCCAATGTTGACGTCGATATCCTTTTGGGGTATAACATGCTTTTAGGAAAACCAGTTGTTCTCTCCAAGCAGACATTTTGTTGGGTGTACTACGAATTCCCCTACGAGGCAAGGTTTTTCTGAGCAAGTCTGACTTTTGGACAGATGATTGGACCCCCCTCCATCATGTCGATGTGAGCAGTTCTTTTCCCACAGGTGGCAAAGCGGACAGCCCTACAGACACGAGCCGAAGTATGGTCTAGCATGGCATGTTGCTAGGTGGTGACCCGGCCTTTGAACCTGAAGATCTGTGCTGTTCTGACACAACGGTTGGGGACTTGTGCAAGCCTTAGCTAGCCACTGTTTGAGTACGCTCTCTAAAGGAGTCTTCTGTCATTGTCTGGAGCATTGAAGGGTTTCTAGATTCCGCGTCTAACACACCAACGCATCTTTGTTTCGCAATTGTTTGAGGCAGCATGTGCTCTTAGCGTCTCGCCCCCCTTGCAGTCAAGCCGGGGTCAGGTCGGATGTGCATTCACCTTCCTCTACAGGGCAATCAGCATGTTTGCAATTGGCTCAAGCATTTGGGAGCTCCGGAATGACGCTGGCTCACTTGTGGCTTGCCACTTGTTATTTAAGACATGGCATGGTCTTGCAGGTGTTTTTTTAAATCAGGCACACCCTTGTATGTTGTTTGCGGAACCAGCACAACGTCCCGTCATCAAGTCGAGCGTGTCATACTCAAGTCGAGGAGGTTGCCGTTTTTAGTGGACGTTCGGGGTCCTTTCGCACCGTTTTATTTAACGCGCACGGTCCCCGGATTCGCGTTTCCGGTTTCCTCTTGGCATGCCTAACTGGTTCCAAACAAGGGTGGCAAACGAACCCTGGTAACCACGGCTGGATTTTGCAAAAGCACCCTGGCACACGGACTTAATTAGCCTTCTCAACTTGGAAACAATCTTAGGGGTGAATTCCGAGTCATACAAAACAGGCGTCCAAATAGTCGAGACCTCGCCCGAACTCGGTCGGAGATTGAACATAGGGTAACCCCGCAAAAGGCGTTTGTTTTCCCTTGGTTCATTTCAAACCAACCTGAACAGGGTGCCAACTCCAAAACAACATCTTGAGAAACACCGAACTTCTGCAACATGTTGGCTGGTCTGTTTCTCGGGCTTCGCCCAAAGTAGACCAAACCGCTGGTGGGGACGGCTGGAGGTTTTGCCTCCGAGGCTATGGCGCGCGGGGCTGCGGCCAGTGGGGCCGCGCCGCGGAGTTGGCCGCTGGCCAGGCGGTCTTCGCGGCTCGCTACGTCTTTCCCGCCTTTTGGTGCCCGCGGTGTTTCTTGCTGGTGCGATAGGCGAAGAATGACCCTTCCGGGTGGTGGTTGAATGAACCGGTTTTGGTTGGATTCCCGAAAGGAAGCCATAGGATGGATGGTTTATAGGGGTCATTCCAACTTATTCCCTGCTGAGAACCAGCAAGTTTTTTCTTTTGGGGGGAGGTACCTGGGGGGTTGGAGAGAAAAACAAGGTGGGCTTACAGGAAAGCCGAAGGGAGAACTCCGGCATGTCGGCATTTGGGAGGTTCTCAAAAGGGATTGTGGAAAAGCCCCGTGTTGGCTTGGTTTTCAGGTTGAGACTCAAGCGACAACGAATATACCATTGTTTTTTTTTTTTGGGGGGGGGTCCAAAGGCCCCTTTCAACATCAGACTTGAGTCACCTTGTTGACTTTTTGCCCTTTTGGCTTTGGAGTCATTTCCCCTTTGAACCAGGTGAAAACTCTTTGCAGGTCGGCTGGTCAAAGTGCTCCAGCTGACTCTTGCATGAACCAAACAGTCCAACTGGGAAAACAACATGTGCACCCAAAGACAATGTTGACAGCCTTGCTCTGTATAGAGGTGTCCTTCCTTAAGATCAACCTTTTTGCATGGGGTCCGAATCTGACCAAGTATCAAGATCGTCTTGGAGCATTCCCCACAGAAATCAGGAGTCGGGAAATGTAGTCCCTTCCAGTCAACCAGAAATTCCGTAGTCAGGAAAAGAAGGGCCTTGCACATTTTGCCAAACACACTGCCGAATCTGCAGCCAAACTCCGGATTGTTGCAATCATGATTAACGGCTAGTCCAGTTCTCCTCCGCAATGCAGCCGCAGGTAGTCGCCAGACGTGTGGCATGGGTGTCCGGCATGACCACCATTTAATCACCGAAACTCTCGCAAGTTCCATGGCTTTCGCTTTTCTTCAGGGTGAGCAAACCTGCAACGAATCATGGAAAGCAGCCAAGTGCCAAGTGTCACCAGTGAACTGGTCAAGTGCTTTGTGACTGGTAAGATCCACTGAGGAAAAAAAAACGGTTTCCGCTGTTTTTCGTGGCTAGGCGATTTCAAGGTGTGAAAAAGGTCGTTGCTGGCCCTTGCGGCCAGCTGCGCTACAACCCCAGCCTGCCGCGCACGGCCACGGCCTCGTCGGACGAGGCCAGCGGGCCAGCGGGGGGTTCCTTTGACCCGTCGCATGTCTACATGTGGGAGTGGGCTTGGAGGGTACCCTGTTCACTTTGGTTCAATCGGAAGCCAAAAGGGTCCAACACTCTTGGTTATGTCCTTTTCCTGGTCATCAGTCGGATTGCAGAGCACCAGTCGGGTTGCCAGCCATTTAATTTGTTTCCGTAGCAATTCAGTTGGTTTAGTGGTAGTTATTCCATTTAACCCACTGGAATATTCACTCTGAGCAGAAATCAGCCCCGCTTGGTTTCCTCAGTCGAACCCTTCTCGATACACCCCGCCCAGCCCACCAGCCCAACCCACGCCGGCCGCAGGCCTCGAAGGTGACGCACACTGCCACAGCGCCGCGCCCGGAGAGACCTGACATGGCGATCTGGAACCCAAAGGGGAGACCCCGAAAGGAGTCACCTCCACACAAGTTCCGTGTTGGGTGAGTACCTCTTGGTCTCTTTTATTTTGTTGTCTTCATGTTGTGTCCTTCTTGCGTTGTGTTGTTTCGTTGCTCTTTTTGCCCTTTGTCTCTTTATTCTGGCTTGTTGCCCCTCTCTGCGCCTTTTTTCATCTCTGCTGGCCCTGTTTGTCTGCCTGTCAGCCATTTCGTCAGTCTTGCTTGCCTGCCTTTGTCTTTGTTCGTGTTGCTCGCGTTATTTGATATCTTGCGTGATGCTTCGTTCTTTTTCAGTTCCTGGTCTTGCAGACTTTGCTTGGTTTGGGCTTCGGTTGATCTGCTCCCTGCGCAATGCCCCTTCCTGCCAGGGTAGCGGGGGTCAGGCTGAAGGGCTGACCATGGTGTCCAAGTTCGAGGCTCCTACTTGGTTTGCTTTTTGGCTTCAATATGGGTATGTATGCTTTTTTTGGGGGGGATTCCCTTTTTGGGGCTGCTTAAAACACTAAAGGGAAACCACACTTTTGGAAGGGCCTCGACAACTAAACTCGCTTCCCATTCCACCGGGATGCCCCGGGCAAAGAAAGTCGCAGGCCCCGACCAAAGGATTTGGTTTGCGATGGTTTTTTCTCCAAAGGCTCCTTACTTGGTGTTGACGCCAGGGTCCAAAAGGCGCAACAGGGTTAGACTTTGGCAACTTCTGGCCTTTTTCACAACCGACTGGAGCTATCTTCGTCGACTTTTCCTGGTACGCATGCAGAGTGGCTTTGCTTATTGTGCTATTGATGGAAAGTCTAACCCAAAACACTCTCTTCCACCACCTTATTCAGGAACAGCCAGCTGTTTCGAGTTATTTGGATGGTATCCCTTCATGGTGCAGCATCTAGTCAATCGGAAACATCGGCCTCTTTCCAACAGGCATTGGACTGACAAGAGAGTTTGAAAGACTACCATTATTTGGCCAAGACAACTCCTGTCCAGTTCCAAGATAGTTGGAATGCGGGTACTGCTTTCATGCTCAGAATCGTCAAGTTCCGCAACAGCCCGTTGGAGGGAGCGTACGACTTCTCGCCATTTTGTTGGTTGTATTTGCTCGTACCATCAAAACTCAGGTCCGTGTCAAATCGCCGTGGGGTTCCTTGAAAGGAGGGCCTGCACCGGGCACTGTTGTCATTACGCGTGTGGCGTGGTGCCTTAGTAGGTTTTGTGTCCAAAGTGACCCACCAGTTTGGGCTGGGTTCGAGGGCTACTCCTTTGAGTCTCCAATCCTGAAAGGATATGCGTCTAGAGTTAATGCTTGTGTGGGTTCCTTGTTGATCTGCAGGAGACTAAAAAGTAAAGATGAACCTCATCGCTGTGTTTGAGGGGACAACCCATTTGAGAATTAATTATCAATAATCAACTGTTGCAAAGCCAATGGCATGGTCTTTAATTGCCAAATCACCACCAGTAAAATCACCAAGTTCACACGCTGATGGGGTTGCGCAAGATTGAGTGGTGAGGTGAGGGTGCGTCTGTGTGTCTGTGTGTCTGTGGGTTTGTCTCAAAATAGGAAACGCCCCCAAAATGGGTGGCGTCCTTATGCTTTCCTTTTCAATTCGAGCCAAACATGGACCCCTCAGACCTGACACACCAACGTCATAGGTGTCCTTTTAGGTTAGTTTGTTAAAAGATAAATGGGTTCCACTGGTTTAGATTGGCTTCATTCCATGTACCAGGCAACCCCATCGATTTGTCCAAAAGGTCGCCTATGACCAATCATTTCTGCATCCGAGCGCCTCGTTCATTCGTCTGAGATGGCTGGCCGGCGAATGTCTGGAGTGCTGCAGAGCAAGGCCGGCGCCACACGCCCCTGGAGGAGTCATACAGAAAACAGGCGAACCCCTGAAGACGGCTGGGAACCCCAGCCATCCAGTTCCTTGGGTCTTTTCGCATTTCAGGGCTTAGTGGTTTCCATTTGACCCACAAGTGAAACTTTAGGGATCTGAGGACAGCCCAGACTTGGGCTGCGGGGTTCCAAAATGGACGGTTTGTCTTAAGTCTTTTAGTTCGGGCGGGGCAGAGGTTCAACAGGAAGACTGAATGCCTGAATTTGTTAAGCACCAATCCGGCTGATTCCTAAATATGCACTGCAACTTCCCCCACAAGAATCACATGGCACCTCAAAAGGAGATTCCTCTAAACATGTTTATTTTTTTCTGTCGGGTTCAGTGTTAATCTAGCTCTTACTTCGGGCTTGGCTGAAGTTGGCTCAGCTTTGGCAGGGCTCCTTAAAAGATACATTTTGCCCATTTGAAACATGTCTTTTTCCATCAAAATAAAGGGACACCACCATTTACGAGGCAATGTTCAGGTGTATAATGTAAGGATCCCTGTTTGGGCTGCTAGGTTTAGGGCTGGTGTTCAGCGCTGTTCAGGGTTGCTGTAGGCAAACAAATGAAACAAGTAATATTTGTGCATTCCATCCGTTTGTTTGTTTTGTGGCTATGTCAGGCTCAGCCTTTCTTATCCGCAATACCTCCCTCACTCTATGTCTATTTCTAGTTCCAGTGTTCGTTTTAGTCGTGGTAACAGACTGTGATTTCAAGCTTGATCTATCTGATCTATCTATCTACCTACCTATCTATCTATCCATCCATCTATCTATCTGTTTATCTATGTACCTATCTTTTTATCTGTCTATGTCTCTATCCATCTATCTATCCATTCACCTATCTATCTATCTATCTATCTATCTAATCTAATCTAATCTAGTCTAGTCTAATCTAATCTAATATATCTATCTAATCTATCTATCTATCTTATCTTATCTTATCTTATCTTATCTTATCTTATCTTATCTTATCTTATCTTATCTTATCTTATCTTATCTTATCTTATCTTATCTTATCCTATCCTATCCTATCCTATCCTATCCTATCCTATCCTATCCTATCCTATCGTATCCTATCCTATCCTATCCTATCCTATCCTATCCTATCCTATCCTATCCTATCCTATCCTATCCTATCCTATCCTATCCTATCCTATCCTATCCTATCTATCTATCTGTCTGTCTATCTATCTATCTATCTATCTATCTATCTATCTATCTATCTATCTAATCTATCTAATCTATCTAATCGATCTAATCTATCTAATCTATCTAATCTATCTAATCTAATCTATCTATCTATCTATCTATCTATCTATCTAATTAATCTAATCTATCTATCTATCTATCTATCTATCTATCTATCTATCTATCTATCTATCTATCTATCTCTCTTATCTGTCTATCTCATCTATCTATCTATCTATCTATCTATCTATCTATCTGTATATCTCTCTTATCTGTCTATCTCATCTATCTATCTATCTATCTATCTATCTATCTATCTATCTATCTATCTATCTATCTATCTATCTATCTACCTACCTACCTACCTACCTACCTACCTACCTACCTAATCTATCTATCTATCTATCTATCTATCTATCTATCTATCTATCTATCTATCTATCTATCTATCTATCTATCTATCTATCTATGTAATCTATCTATGTAATCTATCTATCTATCTATCTATCTATCTATCTATGTATCTATCTATCTATCTATCTATCTATCTATCTATCTATCTATCTATCTATCTATCTATCTATCTATCTACTCTATCTGTCTATCCATCTAATCTAATCTAATCTAATATACATCTAATCTATTCTAATCTAGCTCTACTCTACTCTACTCTACTCTACTCTACTCTACTCTACTCTACTCTACTCTACTCTACTCTACTCTACTCTACTCTACTCTACTCTACTCTATCTATCTATCTATCTATCTATCTATCTATCTATGTCATTAATCATCTCTTCTTCTCTCATCTTATCACATTTTATCTCATCCTATCTCATACTACCTCATTTGCTCTTATCTTATCTCAGAATATACTCTCAGCTCATATCATATCTTGTCTATCAACCGTATCTTATATTTTGATGTATTATATTATCTATCTGTCTATCTATCTATCTACCTATCCTATTTTAAGTTAGATTAGCTTATATTATGTTGTATTATGTATCTTCTCTTGTCTTATTTATCTGTCTAGTTTATCTCATCTTATCCTATCTATCTGTCCGTCTGTTTATTTATCCTATCGTCTCATTTTATCTCGTCTTTTCTCGTCTTATCTTATCTTATCTTCTCTCTTCTTATCCATCCATCCATCCATCCATCCATCCATCCATCCAGGCAGCCAGCCAGCCAGCCAGCCAGCCAGCCAGCCAGCCAGCCAGCCAGCCAGCCAGCCAGCCAGCCAGCCAGCCAGCCAGCCAGCCATGATTCCATCCATCCATCCATCCATACGGCCATCCATCCATCCATCCATCCATCCATGCATCCATCCATACAAAGGGCGCCTAGAAGGACGGTCCGATTTGCACGTGGTTACCTATCGAATGCCCAGCTTCGATGCACAGGTAGCACAGATGCAGCTGGCGCTGGAGCTGCAGGGTGAGGCAGCGCGGGACCCGTTGCGCAGGCGCTTTCGGGGGCTCCTAAAACACAAGTGAGCCACTTGCTCAAAACCGATTCGGGTAGATGAAGATTAGGAAGGGACAATCCCAACCATAGCTGCGGCCGCCTGCTGAATTCTTTACATGGTTCTGGGCTTGGACCATTTTAACACCGGGTTTTGATTATGACTCAAGTCAAGTGAGCCAAAATCAATTTACCCTACGACCATGGAGGTGCGACGGATGCCAACTTGTTATTGAAAGTAGGGGAAGGGAGCACAGACGCGTACCTGCATGTTTTGGGTCTGGTTGGAGGTTGGTTCACTTTCCAAGAAAAATCCCAGCGAATCCGAGTGCTCGAAAGCTGCTTGTTGTGCAGTTTAGGGGTGTTCCAGATCCGCACTCAAATTCGAGAAGAGCAGGGGGAGGGAATGAAAACAAGATTATTTTTCTCTGCGGATCAACATGGCCGTGGTATTTTTCACCCTTTTCAGGTTGCTTAAAAGGACAACCAAAAGCAAAGAGAGGCTAACGCCTTGAGGCAGTTTTGAAATCTCGTTTCTTTTCTATGCCGAATTCATAAAGATACCAAGGTAAAGAGAAGAATGGCGTGACCTAAAATAGTGCACCTGGCCTTCAAATTGCATCACACCTGCGAAATGTGGGGTTAACGCACTGTTTTGAGTGCGCGAATATAAGGGATGTAGTGGCATCCGATGCCTGGCGAAAGATCTTGCCCGGGAAAGATCTGCCAGGAAATGGGCCAATCTGAAAATCACACAAAAGCACGGGAGGAAAACCAAATAACCTGTGTGTTTTTGCAATCCCCCAGACAAAAGGCAATGGGCATGACCAAGACATTTCCCTCACGTTTTTTTGTGGTTTTCTTCAAGTTTTTGTTTGTTTGTGCAAATGGGGACTTTGTAGTAGGATGCCATTCAGGCTTTTTTGTTGTTGGTTTTGCAAAACATGGGCCTTAACAGGATTGCTCAGAAGTCAGGCACTTGAGGAATTGTTTGTCTTCAGATTCCTCACAAATTGTTTGGTTTAGTATATGTGATGTTTTTTGAGCTAAACCACACGTGTGGGAACACCACTCAGAGCATTGGTTTCTGAAAGCAAAACCACCATTTTGCGTCCCGCTGTTTGACACATCCCACCATGCTTTTAGCAGGGAATGAAGCCTGGTTCTGGGGGAAACTTCATGGACCACACATCCGAAACAACGGGAGTCGCCAAGCTATGTATGGGGTACACGGATGCAAAAATAACAGTTGTTTGGTGGTAAATTAGGGTTGTTGACGGACTTGTACGTAGCACATCGATTATTTTCCTATCTGGCAGAAGGTATAGAGCTGTTCGTACCGACGCCAGGGAAAAGCGCGTCTCTTGGATCCTACTTACGTACCGCAAACGTGACATACCCCAAAATAAGTTGTCATAGATGGCGTTTACAGGGACAGTCCAGGGTACGCCAAGAGATCATCCTTAAAGACTTGTAGGTGGGCAATGCTCCTTGGTTAGTGCCCCCCCCGGTACCTCATCAGGGGTCCTGGTGTTTTTCTGGAAGAAAGGAATCCAAACACTAAACAGGAACCCCCCCTGATTAATATGTGGGGGGTCTATTCATCTTGGCGGTTCCCCGCCACCCGATTCCTCAGGTTTTAGCTTTTTAGTTGGTTTAGTGCTAGTTTCCATTTGACTGTAACTTCGAGTTAATTATGCACTTTGAGCAGGGGATCTGAAAACGGACAGCTCAGTTCATCAGGGGTGAACACGACGTGCCTCAAGACCCGGCAAGCTGAGGCAGTGCCCACTACTCCGCCCCGGCCGACGCCCATGGTGTGCCGGGCACCGAGGGTCGAATCTGCGCCGGAAGTGGAGAAACTAGCCCCAAAGCAGGGGGACCAAAAAGGGGGGGTATGCAATATGTAGACGCTAAACTGAGTGTATATACTCCAAGTGAGTTGTTCCCCTCTGTGCAGTCCCATGTTGGGTATTCCCAGAATGCGGGACCCCATATATCTTGCATTTTTGTTGGGCGGAGCCTTTGGGTGCCGGGGGGACATTCAAAATGTGCAGCCCTGTTTTAGGCCTGATTTGCCACGATGCTATCATTAATTCTTCTGCTTCTTATGTCTTGCTTAGTTTAGTTCTAGGTTTCTAGCGGCCAAAGAATCTAGTTTGTTTTTGTGCGCAGCGACCAGATTGAGAAGCGATTGTCGTTGCTTGTCTGGCGCTTCTCCCCAGCTTCACCATGAGTCACTGGCCATGGTCGCACTTTCCCCGCGTGGAACATGTGTAAGCTGTAAAATGTCTTGAATCCGGCGCACGTGGCTTGTGGCTTGCCTCCTAGGAACTCCAGACCTGCAGATCGCCCATCTACCACAAAAACCTCCCTTGCCGGACCCTAGAAGTCCGGATAACACCCCATTCTTGTTGGTCTTCAGGGGAAACCAAAAGGAAAGCCTTTGCGCCAGGTTGAGAGGTCCAGCCTTGAAAACGGCATACCCAGATGGCTCCATGAAACCGAGGGTTCGACTTTTGCTCAAGGCTTGATCCCTTGCTGCGAAAGTCGGGAAAGGGCTGTTTGGGGTGCCACGTGTGCTCGGTGGTCCCTGTAAAAAAGAAGAAGAAGCGATTTCAAGCTGCGAACGGCTGGATGTATAGGAACGAACCCCTAGAATGAACCCAGCTGGGCTGGACTCCCTTTTCGGGTAGACCATCTTAGAGGCCAAACAGTTTGGGTACTCGTGAGTAGATGCCCTTACCAGTCTCAGACTCCGAGAATCGAGGCGGGTCTTGGTAAATCCCTTGACTCTACAGAGTCAGGGACGTCCCATTCGAATTCACACTTGAGGTCCCAGATGCCTGAAGGCAGACCTGCCGACCTTCCCCTACGTCTCAGCCGCGCCCTCAGATCTCAGCAACCCGCGTGTTGCAAAAATGTCAGGCCTTGCCCCGAAAACCGAGTCTGCAAATGAAGTAGAAATGCTTGGTGCCCCCCCCCCCCTTGGCAAACAAATAGCATGTATAAAGTCTGGTTCATTGAAACAATATCAGTCCGCCCGCTCCCCCCTCAAAAAAAAGCACACAAGAAGAAGAAACCATGTAGGAGTCTGCCTTCTCGGCAAACATGTGTGCCGAGAAAAAGCAAAAAGAAAAGGAAGAAGAAGAAGAAGAAGAAGAAGAAGAAGAAGAAGAAGAAGAACAAGAAAAACGACAACCCCCACCCCTCGCAAAAAGTCGAGTGTAGAAGTCTGCCTTGTTGCAAAACAATCCTCCCCGGCAATGAATTTGATGAATTTGTGAGGAATCTCCCTTTAGGACCCCCCCTAAAATGGGTTCCATTTTAATTTGCGAAGTTCGAACCCAAGGAGCCAGACGACCACCTTCCTTTTGGCATTGTTTCAGGGGGCCCTGGTTTTCCCACCTCAAGCCTGTCTTGGACCTCCATCTTACCTCTTGCCTTTTCTGCTTCATCCATTGATCTCTCTCCCTTTCTCTCGCTCTCTCTCTCTCTCTCTCTCTCTCTCTCCCTCGCTCTCTCTTTCTCTCTCTCTCTCTCTCGCTCTCTCTTTGTCTCTTCTCGCCTCTTCCCCGCACCGCTCTTCTCTACATCTCTCGCTCAGCGCACGTTTTGCAGGTTGGGGAGTTGCTGCGGAGCCATACGGAAGCAGAAGGCTCGACCTTAAACCAGGCTGTGGTCCAAACCAGTTTGGGGGTGGGGTATTTTTGTCGGCCTTTCAAAGGGAAAGCAAACAAAAAGCCATTCTCAAAAGAAACAAGAGGGACACTTGCTTGTTTTTTGAAGAGTCTTGAATTGCCCACTTGTCCACCCGCAAGCTGCGAAAAAAAGCAGAAGTCGTGTAGTTTGGTGTATCTTGGCATAACTGGCTGGTTTTTGGGGACTCATTGCAAAGGGGTTATCTCACAACACGCCTCCCGACCCGAGACATGCAGTGTTCACATAGTGCCCGGAGCTGGCGGAGCGGTCCGACGGACGTGCCATTGACAAAGAGACATTGGTGTGCAGCAATTGAAACGGCTGGTGGATGTTAGACCAGCGCTAAGGAGCAAACGCATGTGTATATCCACATGTGTACATATGTATATATATATATATATACAAGATATATATATATATATGTATACACAGTATATATATATATACAGTATATATATATAGAGACATACGCCTATATATATATATATACAGTATACGAGGTTTGGTCAACATATCCAGAAATCCATAGTCCACTTGGCAAGGACAGCGGAGTCTCTAGATTTCCCATAAAAAAAGAAGAGCATGCTCTCTGTTTTTAGGGGGACTCCCAAAATATGTGATTCTCCTTTTGGCACCTACCAAAAATGGGACCTCAACAAACAGACAGACCCCTATTTCTCGAGTTTGTTTCCTTCTTTCCAGTTGACTTTTAAAAAGCGCAATCCAAATTCAAAAGCCCAGCGAACATTGCAAGAACTCGCTTCTCAACATTGTCGGAATCCCGAAATGGTGGTTGGTTTCCTCTTGGTTTCCCCCCCCCAAAATTATCCAAACGGGGCGGGCCCCAGTTTGAGGAATACCCAAATGGGCGGTACCCAAATGACCATAGTAGATGGTTATACTAGCTGGTGCAATAGTGGTAGCAACACCTATAGGAAGCTTCATAGCCGTCTTGGAGCCAAAAGTCAATGGGGTGAAACGCGCGCTGATCAAATGAGTCTTTGTCGCGCTTTGCTTGTGGCTATCTTGTCACCGGCAAGGTATGGACGACCGCAGCCCCGCCAGCAGCACCGAGAGCCGCGGCCACGAAGGCGTTTTGTTTTTTGGCGTGCCGCCGTTTGTCCGGCTCCGAACGGCTTCAATTCAGGTTGCCCTGAATTGGTGGTTTGGATTGGTGGTTTGGATTTGAAGCCTGAATCCACTGGTTCCTGCTGGTCCCGAGCCTCAACGGGCTCCAAATGACGGAAGCTGATTTAGCCGGGGGTTGGGCCAGGAACTTGAGGTTTACTCAACTTGAGCTTCCTCGGACGAGTCGTTTGTGGGGGTGCCAAGCACCGGATTTTCCCAGAGGTCACCGGTGCTTGACCCGGAGGGATGCGGCTACCAACGACTTCCCCCCTGCACCAGGATTCTAAGACCATGGACCGCGGATGCCACTTTCATGGATTCTGGCCCTGAGGAAGGAGCACTTTTCCCGTTTGGGGTTGAAATTGGTTTCAGACCATCTAAGTTGCCGGACACACCGTTTGACCAACTATTACACTTCGGGGTTTGCATTTTCCCTACCAAAGAGTTACGACTTTTTGCAGTCGAAGTCTGGCCAAGGAGTGGAAGTGTGTCGGCAATCCGCTCACACATGAGCGTTGATAAGAAGGGGGAACGACAATGAGCAAGAATCGCCCTCGTTTTGCCTGGTGGTTCAAGAATCTCGGGCGAGTTACTGTAGTGCCAAGGATCCAGAAAGTTTGTGGGTACGCGCCAGTCGCGAGGCGACTCTGTGCAGGATGAGCACCAGGCAGGGGCGTTCTCAAACTCGCGGGTCGTGCCTTAAAGGAGCCTTAGGCAGGCCACTACACTGGGTGCTAAACAGCCCGCAATTTGAGCTTCTGCCCACAAGAAAGTTAAAGGGGGTGGGTGTTTTTTTCTCATTTCTTTTTCGGACCCTAGGCCTATTTAACACCCTGTACTCATTAAACATTATAAAGGGGCATTGTGCGTAGTAGCCTGGTTAGCACACTTACCACGGTTGTAAGTCTCCTAAGTGGGTTATAACCAGGCTTACTAACCACTTTCTAAGTACCCTGCCCCTGTAAGCATAGTAGGTGAATGGTTGCTTTTTGTTATATGGTGGGGCAGTCTGGTTACACGTGTTTTTTTTTTTTTTTTTTTTCTGGTTGCCCGCTAAAAGCTAAATTAGCCACTTGAGCATGTTGCCTCTTTGTTTATGGACGTTGCCCCCCTCCTTAGACTTGCCCCACCCCGAAGTTGAGTCCACCTTGTTTGGTCCCCAATTTAGATTTGCAGGTGGCCCACCGTGGTGTAAAGGGAAACTAGCAAAAGAACCGATCCCTACTTTGACATCAACTAAAGCAGGGGTCGCCAAATATGGGGTGGTTTCCTTCTGGTTTCCCGCAACCAAGGGGTCCGAAATCATTGAGCCTCCATGCGACGGACAACTCTCTGATTTCCCCCCCCGCTCTGTGCTTCCCAAAGGAAAGCTTCTAGGTGGGGACCCCCCAAATTGGTTGCTGTACCTTTTTCCAGTAGCAAAAAAGAAGCATCCCAAAGGGGTTTCTAGATTTGCGTGCGTTTACTGTTGAATCAAAACTCCCTTTTGGTGAAAAACAGGAAATTGCCACGTCTGACAAATCTTCTTTCTGTGGCATGTGAAGCAAATGGAAGGAGATGGAATGAAACCAGAATGCCTCCTTAGCTCCAGAGTGTTCTCAACACGTTGGACCCTGGTCGGTTGGTCGGTCGGTCGGTCAGTCGGTTGGTTGCTTGGTTGGTTTGGTTTGGTGGTCGGTTGTTTCAATGAAAACGACAGGAAACCAACCATGTTAGCCAATAAACCCCTTTTTGAAGAACCCCCGCCTAGGGAATGAAATGCTCTGGTCTTTTGGGGGGCAACCGCTTCGGCAATGTCTCCAAAGAAGACCGTGGGTGGAGAACGAGAGGGGTGCGATCCACTTCGTTTCTCGCCCACGGAAACAGCAACCTGCGGCGCCAGTCAGCAGAGTCAGCAGCCGAAGGTCGCGCCAACAAAGACGGCCAGTGAGTTGCACGCGCCTGACGCTCTCTCGGTTGCGGGATATGACACTCAGGCGAAGCGCCAAGGGCTCGCCTCCAAGTTGGCAAGGAGTCCTTCCTGCCTTTACAAGGGAGTCGATGGGAGCAGTTGGGAAGCAGCCAGGAGTACCTCCTTGCTGTGAGTCTTATGGTGGTTCCAGGGAATGGAATCACGGGGTTTGCTGTTGGATTCCTTCTGCTGGGCATTCCCCACCTTGATTCTAGTTGTCACTGCTCCTGGAAGTCCATGTCCTTTTAACACGGACCACATGGTGGGTTCCATGTTAGTGTACAGCAGGGTACCTTTTTTTAATGGGGGAGCTAGCGGACATTGCCCATGAAGGTTCCATATCCCATGAGACACTCGCAACGGCCATTTGATGGGGAACCTCTCAAGAATTCATGCAAATACATTTCTATGCGGGTTTGTGTCTTTTTCCGAGGCTACAGGTTGGCTTTAAACTGAAACCTAGAGGACAGCCAAACTCCAATTTGGGGGGGGTGGCCTTAGTTTGAGACGTATCCATGTAGGTGATATCCGCTTAAAGGTCGCAATTCCACCCATGTACAGGGAGCCCTGTTGATCCGTTTACCAGGCTGCTCTTTGTTTTTCTTGTTTTGATGCTCATGTCATTTGGGTTTAAAGGGGAATTACAAGGAAAGCCGCATTTGTGGTGGGTCCCCTACTGTGGCTGGACGAAATTCTGCATAGCTTTGAAGCCATGGGACACCATTGTTCGTTGGTATTTACAGCCTAATCATCATTCCGTTGGGTTTCTTAGGTGGTGCGAAAGGGATTTCGTCCCTCCACACGTATTCTCACACATCAGTTGCTAGGTCCCCCAGTAGTGCCCTTTTACCCTTTTTTGCGGGGGGTTCCCCTACAAAAATCGACCACAGGAAAAAGTTGGTACCCTTCTTCTAACCTCTCTACTGGAGGACCTAGGTTGGGTGCAAGTCAGAAGTCTCCTGCAAGGCAGCGCAGGAGCTGGGCGAGGACGTCATCCTCTCCTGGGCCACCGGCGTACCTGGGCGAGACCGTATGGGTGCTGTGCTTGTTTTCTTTGGCCAAGGGTTACAATTAGTTGGCTTTTTTTTTGTCTTTCCCCGTGGGTTGTTATTAGTTGTAAGCAGTTTGAGGTCACCCACCAACTTGGGTGTTGTTTTGAGCCCTTTTCGGGCTTGATTTTAGGTTGAAACCAAAGAGACAATTCATTTTACACTCCGGAGTGACATGGAACCCAAAAAGCCCTCATTGGGGGTTTCTCTCAAAATAGCAATCCCTGAAACGGTTGATTTCCTTTTGGTGTCCTATAAATACCAACCCAAAAGGGTCCACCCTTTTCAGAACATAAGAATCTTCTTTGGGCATTGGACGTCTGGGCGTCTGGGAAGACGAAAGCTTTCCTTTTACCACTTCCACGGTTGGAAGGAGGGCAAAAGGCTGTTTCGGCAATAACCCAACTTACAACTTTTTGCTCAACTGAAAGCAGACAAAAGGGGTTTGGCTTGGTCAGCAGATGACCAAAGCAAGTCTGGGTGGACGCTTGGAAACTGGTTTCATGTTGGGTTTCGATGGGCCAAGGACCAGGATCCTGCGAACGAACCCCCACCCCCCGAAAATGAGGGCTACTAGGCAACTAGGGTCTATCTAGGACATGAACATGGCAAGCAAGGGGCCAAAAGTTGCCCAGTGGATCCTATAGTACCAGCCGTTTTGTGTTTGGTTTTTAAAGGCTGGGTCCCTTGGTTTCTTGCAGGGAAGTGGAATCACTGGGTAGGACATCCAATCTCATTTGGATTAGGCCGACAAGTGCATATTGTGAAGTTACCCTTATAGGAATGGCCCTTTTCGGCATCACAGAAAGGTATGGAAAATACTTTTGCGTGCGGGCTACCTAGGGAGTAGGGCTCACTGATCAAATCATCACTTCGGCCAGCGGTCTCCTTGCAATATCCGCCATTTGATCAATCATACTCCCCTGCAACTCATGGAACCCTGAAAACATTCGTAGAGGAAGCTCGCCTGTTGGGGGAGCCCCCCTTTTGGGTTCCATGTGAACTTGTAGGGGAGTAATCAGTCAAATCAATCGGCTACTGTCGACCCATGAGCAAGATCCTTGGGGGTTTCCCCAAAAAAGTGCTCTGGATTGTCCCCCCCCCCACACAAGCTTATCAATCTCGTTTTCCCTTTATGAGTCTTAACTGGAAATGAGCGGACATTCATAGAAACCAGCTACAGGAAGTACGCAACACGAAACTGGCCAAGCACCCACCCAAAGTTGTTTGGGTGGCCAGCCATGCAGACTCCCTCTGGCACCCATAGGGTCACAGGCAAACTCAAAGGGAAACGCAGGAAAACAGCAAGTTTTCTTTCGGCATGTTCCCTTTCAGAAACTCCTAAAGATTAGCAGAACACTGCTGTATTGCTAGCACATCACCAGTTTCACAGCTGGCATCTCCAAGCATTCAGGTTTGTATTGCTACAACATGAACGGCTTCGCAGCTGGACTCGCGTGAATTATGAGCATCGCATACACAATCAAATGCGTAAACCACACTGCACACTGTCAATTTCTCGCGCTCAGACAAATTCAGTGGCACGTCTGGGCTCAGGCTTCTTTTTTTTTTGGTAGATCCGTTGGGGAAGCAGGTTTCTTGGAGGCAGAAACAAATACTTTTTTCAGGTGCTCACGGACGGCGTGGTTCTGTGCAAGGACGAGCCCGGCGCTCGAAGTGAGGAATCAAGTCCATAAGGTCAATATGGACCCGGCAGGTTCCCTGAGAATCCTGTCCAGCCTTCAAGATGAAGCAGGCGGTATTGTTTACCCCTGGTTAAGCACCCCCCCCGGGGTTTGATCAGTCAACATTCTTGGGCTCCTTTCCGCGATATGTCAAGTTGAGCCCTTTCCCCACCCACAAGTGACGCTCAATGTCCGTTGTGCGTGAAACGCACTTTTGTGAAAGGGCTTGGGGGCTCAAAGACGCCGGTTGCTTGTGGAGGTATGATGGATGCAGAGGTCTGGTGAGCAAATATGTGAGTTGAGAGAAATGTTGACCCCCAATGAATAAACCCGTCCTATTAATAGGGGGTGATCCCCTCCAGAACTGATGAATTCCCACTACACCCAGAGACACGCCCCTGTTAATAGGGCGGGTTTATGAATCCAGGGTCGACATTATTGTGCTGTACCTGCACGGTTCAGGCTCAACTTGAGGCATCCCACTAAAGACATCCAACAGGTTGCGCCATCCACCACGGTTTCACATACCTTCAAGCATGTATAGATGTACTTGCCCTGGCGCACCTCATATGTATAGATTGGGCTGTTCACAGTCAATCCTTAGTTTTTGTGCCCCGTGGCAGTGGTTCCCCTTGTTGTAGAGGTGTGGGATCGCCCCATTTTGAACAACCCAAATAGACGCCTGCAAACACAGAGTACACACGCGTGTGTACCTATATGTACACACACAGCACATACATATATATATATATATATGTATAGTTGTATGTATGTTTTATTTGTCTTTGTATACGTGCATTTACACACACACACACACTGCCAAGTTTCCGTGTCCACTTCTGGCTCCTGTGCCTTCCCAGGCGAGGCGACTACTTCCGCTGGCCGGGCGGCGCAGTTGCCTTGTGTTTGGATCCAGGGCCAAGTCTGTTCGGGGCCCATCGTGTAACCCCTAATTGGCTTGCTCGTGCCAGCAGGGAATGAGGGAATGCACCCGATAAACCACCCCTCGTGGTTTCTTTTAGGGGGACCATTCCCACATGTCCTACTGAGCACCAGCAAGTAAGTTTGGATTGGGGGTTTGGCGACATGAATCCCTGTTCTTGTAGAAGGTAAATGGGAAACCACCTTGACCTCCAAACCGCCATAGCCACTATGGCAAGTTTGTGCTTTCGAACAGGTTTAAGCGAGGGCCTGCCTAGGAGATCCCTATTCACTTTTGATGACGACCATCATGTTTTTCGGCCCATTTAACTTTCCCTTTGTAGAGGTGATGGGTCAAGCCCCGTTGGCCTCACCCTGTCTCCGGGTCCCCTTTGTGATGGGAGCCTGGGAATTGGGGCCCTTTTTGGGACCCCTTTCGGAATGGTTCCGCAGGAATGTTTGTTATTCCTGCTTCTTTGGTTCGGGGGAGTGGGGGGGCAAACCTCACTTGTTGGGGTCATGCTAAAACGAGCTTCCTGTTGTGATGCTTCTTTTGCAGTCATGGGCCCCGATGTTTTGCAAGCCGGTCTTGCTTTGGGACCGTTTTCGTCACGGGTCACCTGATCTTTTTGCTGCGCCTAGTAGAGCCAACTCAGATTTGTGGAGTCACGGGGCGGGGTTCCGTAACCCCGAAGACTTTTGCACCGGCCACGCTGTGTATGGTTTTCCGATGTGGAAACAGTGGTATATATCCCCCGGCTTGTCCTTTGTGGGTGTCGGTCTCCTGGATGTGCCTCAAATTTTGGGACCCCTCCAACAATTAAACAAATAGGGGTTTGCCTTTGGTTTCTCCTTTAAAGTAGATCCAAACAAGGCACCCTGAACAAAAAGACACATCCTCTTGGTTCCATCTGATAGTCTCAGGTTGGCCCGCATCGTGCTATACGATATGCTGGACGAGGATGCCTTGCAGGCACTCAATTTCCAAGTACTTTGAGGGTGGCTGTGACCATCTAAGGCCCTTCTTCTGGTTTGACCGGGAGCTGCCTCGAAACCGCCATTTTGAGGGGTCCCCTTATTTCGAGACGTACGGATCTCAAGTCGTTTGAGATCCGTGCAAGGCAGGCGAAAGCTTTGATCCCTAGAGCGACCGTAGGCTCACTCGACCTTTTGGTTTTCCTATGTTGGCCTGCTTTTAGCAGCAGATCCGGGTCCCCGGTTTCTGGTAGCAATCTTTGGTTTGGGAAAAAGCACAGGACTCGAGTTATAGGGGAAGTGTTTAGTGGCCACGAAACTCAGAGTTGCTTCCATTTGCTGAAACGAAAGTGTTTTTGTATTTTCCCCTGGTGGTTTTCAAGGGAGTCGATTTCACTACTCGAAATATTCTCACTTTTTCCAGGCGAAAAAGCAAATGAAAGGTTATGAGGCTGGAATGGCAAAAAGACTCCAAGGTGTTTGGGCCAGCTGTCGGTTCCGCTAGAATCGACCTTTCAAATTGCAGCAGTCTCATGTTCGTTCCTTCCCAAGAAAAGAGCGCCAAACTGGGGAACCTAATTCGAGGATGCTCTGCCAAGATCGTAGGAAGCTAGGTAATCAGGCAGGTTGTCTTTCTTTGAGGACGGTGGATTTAGAGGGAAATCAGAAGGAACCAAAACACAATTCTTGGGGCCGGATTTTGACACGCACACGCACACACACACAGAGGGGAGGAAATGGGAGCACTTGGCTGGCAACAGTTCTGATAATGTTTAAATGATGTGTTGCCCCTTTCGTACCATTTTGTGTGAGCCCCGGCTCACTTTTCCAGGCAGAGCGATCCTTTCAACACTACCTTGTTGGACAAAAACAAGATATTCAGCCCTCCTGACAGGTGCCGTTGGTTGCTTATTAACATGCCACACTCGAAAGAAGGCTTCGAAGGACCACCCTGGAAACTGCTCCCCATGGGCCCTTGGAATTGATGGACAGCCTCAGGATGCCGGCCCCATGCGAGTTTTGGTCACAAAGTCCAGATGTGAAGGTCTATTTTGGGAGGGACATGGGAACTCGCTCAATGTCCCCTTGCCACAAGACTCCATACATAATTGGTCCGTGTCCTCTTGGGATTTTGACAAGGTGTGTGTGTGTGTGTTTTGTGTTTGTGTGTTTGCGTGTTTGTGTGTTTGTGATTTTTGCGTGTTTGCGTGTTTGCGTGTTTGTGTGTTTGCGTGTTTGCGTGTTTGCGTGTTTGAGTGTTTGCCTGTTTGCGTGTTTGCGCGTTTGCGTGGTTGCGTGTTTGCGTGTTTGTGTGTTTGCGTGCTTGCATGTTTGCGTGCTTGCGTGTTTGCGTGTGTGTGTGTGTGTGAACCGTCCTGGAGCACGGACGCAAAACTTTATGCAGCAGGGGCGTGTGGCACTCTCATCCTACCACACGCAATGAATGATCAGCCTTGTGTACCTGCCTTTCCTTCTTTTTCCTGACTGTTTTTCTGTCCTGTTCGCTGTTGCTTCCCGGTTTCTGTTCTGCATTGTCAAGCAATTTCAGCAGTTGCAGGTTTTTCCAGCCTGTTCATCTCGGCTAGTGAAGCCTCTCGAGATAAGTGTGTTTACCCACGGCCTGTCCGACATGGCGCTGTGGGCTGGACTCGCCATATGCGGGAGCCCCCTGCAAGGGGATGACGTTCAAAAGTTCACGTTCAGTTCACCTTCGCATTGCAGTGCCTGCCTTTTGAGCAAGGCAGCTCTCATGAGGTATCAGGCTCCGGCATCTTCATTCGCATTGCACTGCCTGCTTTTTGAACAAGGCAGCTCTCATGAGGTATCAGGCTCCGGCAGCTTCATGCGCGAGTGACAAGCCGGTCAGACACCGACTTTGCCGTTCATTGATTCACGCTCTGCGCTGACTCAGATCAGTTCAATTCACATTCACGTTCGAGAGACACCCGCATTGACATGAGCTGGACCGACAAGGCAGCTTTTGTGAGGCACAGGTCATGTGTGAATCAGTTGCTACATCGTGCCTGCCCATGCCGCAGTTGTCTTTTTTGTTGTGTGTGTGTGAACCGTCCTGGAGCACGGACGCAAAACTTTATGCAGCAGGGGCGTGTGGCACTCTCATCCTACCACACGCAATGAAGCTGTGGGTGAGAGTGGGAAGCAAGGCCTGATCAGCCTTGTGTACCTGCCTTTCCTTCTTTTTCCTGACTGTTTTTCTGTCCTGTTCGCTGTTGCTTCCCGGTTTCTGTTCTGCATTGTGACTGTCAAGCAATTTCAGCAGTTGCAGGTTTTTCCAACCTTTTCATCTCGGCTAGTGAAGCCTCTCGAGATAAGTGTGTTTACCCACGGCCTGTCCGACATGGCGCTGTGGGCTGGACTCGCCATATGCGGGAGCCCCCTGCAAGGGGATGACGTTCAAAAGTTCACGTTCAGTTCACCTTCGCATTGCACTGCCTGCCTTTTGAACAAGGCAGCTCTCATGAGGTATCAGGCTCCGGCAGCTTCATTCGCATTGCACTGCCTGCGTTTTGAACAAGGCAGCTCTCATGAGGTATCAGGCTCCGGCAGCTTCATGCGCGAGTGACAAGCCGGTCAGACACCGACTTTGCCGTTCATTGATTCACGCTCTGCGCTGACTCAGATCAGTTCAATTCACATTCACGTTCGAGAGACACCTGCATTGACATGAGTTGGACCGACAAGGCAGCTTTTGTGAGGCACAGGTCATGTGTGAATCAGTTGCTACATCGTGCCTGCCCATGCCGCAGTTGTCTTTTTTTTGTGTGTGTGTGAACCGTCCTGGAGCACGGACGCAAAACTTTATGCAGCAGGGGCGTGTGGCACTCTCATCCTACCACACGCAATGAAGCTGTGGGTGAGAGTGGGAAGCAAGGCCTGATCAGCCTTGTGTACCTGCCTTTCCTTCTTTTTCCTGACTGTTTTTCTGCCCTGTTCGCTGTTGCTTCCCGGTTTCTGTTCTGCATTGTGACCTGTCAAGCAATTTCAGCAGTTGCAGGTTTTTCCAACCTTTTCATCTCGGCTAGTGAAGCCCCTCGAGATAAGTGTGTGTGTGTGTGTGCGCGCGTGTGTGCGCGTGTGTGCGTGTGTGTATGCGTGTGTGTGTGTGTGTGTGTGTGTGTGTGTGTGTGTGTGTGGGTTTGCGTGTGCGTGCGCGTGCGCGTGCGCGTGCGCGTGCGCGTGCGCGTGCGCGTGCGCGTGCGCGTGCGCGTGTGCGTGCGTGCGTGCGCGTGCGTGCGTGCGTGCGGGTGCGTGCGTGCGTGCGTGCGTGCGTGCGTGCGTGTGTGGGTGTGTGTGCTTGTGTGTGTGTGTGTGTGTGTGTGTGTGTGTGTGTGTGTGTGTGTGTGTGTGCGTGCGTGCGGGCGTGGGTGGGTGGGTGGTGGTGTGTGCGTGCGTGCGTGCGTGCGTGCGTGCGTGTGTGGGTGTGTGTGCTTGTGTGTGTGTGTGTGTCTGTTTTGGAGGGTACCCTTTTGGGGATAGTTTTTTGGTTGAGACCAGAACCACCCGTTCCGGTGGTCCAAATTGACACACACACACACACCCACTGCACAAATTTGGCCTTTGCCGTTTGGTTTAGGGTTCCAAGTGACGTTTGATTTCTGAAGACAACAAGGTCGAATTTATGTGGAACTCAGGAGCCTAGGGCCAACCCAACGCTGAAGCGATTCCCAGGACCGCGCCAAGTCCGGGGAGGACGGGGCTTCTTGAGATGCGAGAAGTCGCCGTCTTGAGATGCCCAAGGCGTGGAATTCTTAGAATGTGTATGCCTTGCATTGAGGGTACTTTTTTTTGGTGGGTTTAAAGGAATACCCAAAGGAAAATCATCATTTTGGGAGTCCCCCAAAAAATGAATCACCCAAATGGCCGAAGGAAAGCCGCCATTTTGGGAGTCCCTTAAAAAATGAATCGCCCAAATGGCTGAAATCGGCTTCCTTTTGGTTCGCTTGAACGAAAAAGCACAGCACGGACGGGTTTGATTTTTGTACAAAGCACTGCGCATCGCCTTTTCTTCCCGGCTATTGTTGCGTTTCGCCACATTTTCGGGCGCCAGCTCCATGTTCCCTCTGATTTCGGCCCCTGGGCTTCCGTGTGAGAAGGACCTGGGGGCTGGCCCCATCACCTTGAAATGGTCTTGGGACGGCCTTTGGAACCTGACCAACGAGGCTTTGGACAGGTGTCCTTGGTGGTATTGGTAAATCGATTGCGATTCCTGGTTGGTTTCATAATCTACCATCCATTGTCCCAAAAGAGCACCTATGGTTTGCATCCTTTTCCGCGGGACCGGAGCTTTGGGTCCAGGGATGGGAGGGGCAAAACGTGTGGGTTTCGGTTAGGTGGACACCTCTGTGGTTCTATGTTCATTTACTACTTGCGAACAAGGACACCCGGGGAGCTCGCAGGAAACCCTTGCCATTTAGTGGGGTGGGGGGGGGTGGGGGGGGGGGCGATTCAACTAGTTTCATCAGACATTCGGCGAGAACAACTGCCTGTCTCAGCGTTTCTGACCTCCCAGCGTTTGTTTTACTTTGGGGGTCCAAGACTCGTGAATCGTCATGTTTCGGACGATGCCACTTCAGACAGCAAGCTCATGGGCGGTTTGTGGGCCCGGTGCTTGGGTTCCGTGCTTCTGGGGAAGTTCCCGGAAGTTCCAGGCTTTTTGGCAGAAGCTGCTGGGTGTGTGTGTGTGTGTGCGTGTGTGCGTTGTTTTGAGGGTACTCTTTTCAGGTCTGCTTAAAGGGAAACCAAAAGAAAATATCATGTTTGGAGGTTCCCGTATTTTGACACATACCCACTTCTTGGGAGGAGGGTTTTGCGAAGGGGAATGCCCATGACGGGAGAAAAGTTAGTTGGGGCCAAGCCCAAATGCATCGAAACTCAGGCGCCTGGGTGGTATTTGCTGAATTGCTGGACCCTTCTCGGGAACCAACATGGCAAGCGTTTCACGGGATCCAGCTTGCAATCCATTTATTCTTTGCTTCAATGCTTGAGAAGTTCTGTTTCAGTCTGCATTTTCAATATGAAGGTATGGCTTTTTGTTTGAGCGCCCATCGCTCGCCGGGCTCGACGTAATAATCTGCCAGATCCGCGTGCAGGGTTCTCTACAAGTGTCCTTTTTGGGCAAATCAAACATCACTGGTCGGGCTCCAGAATTGCGGTTTCCCTTTGGTTCCCCTGAAACCAAGGGTTCCCACCAAAAAGCACGACAGCACTCAGAGGACGCTTTGGATTCATTTGGACCGTGGGGGGGATTTCACCCCCTTTTCAGAATTCATTTGAGGGATTCCTCTCCTTGTGGCTATGGGTTTGAATTGGGAACCACCTCAAAAGTTATTGGTGGACCTAAAAGATGTCCACCACGGGGTCCCTAAATGAATTTCATAAACATATGGTCCTTCGGATGTTCGAACCGCACAGGTGTCAAAGTGGTTGGGACTTGGCTTTTAAGGAAATGCCAATGGGTGTGTCCCCTTTGCAGAAGCGCTCCCATTCTCTGCAATGGCTGAATGTATGCACCCACATAGGAATCCCCAATCTTGGTGGTTCCCAGCCATCCAATTCCTTCGGTGTTTAGCTTTTTGGTTGCTTTTATATGGTGGTTCCCATTTAACCCACAAGTTCTTCACTTTTAGCAGGGGATCAGACAACGGATAGCCCAGCAATGTGAACACTGGCACCGAAGCCCCAGCCGTCCGAAATGGGCATGGACGCGTACCAGCTGTGCCTTTGCTCCAGGACTCACGGCCGGTGAGTCGCGCAAAGGCGTGGGGCTCTTTGCGTTTGGCACTTGCCACCCTCCAGCTTTTTTCCTTTCAACGTGAACAATCAGCCATGTGTATACATATATATATATATAGGGGCAATCAGTATCCTACTTTAAAAGGGTCGTTTGGGGATCCAGGTGGATGAGGAGCTGAGCTCGAGGGATTGGTTTGTTGGAGGGTAGGGGACTTGACGGGTTCTTACTGACCACCCTTTGACATCGCAGCTTTGTTTGTCTCCACATGTATACGTACATTTGTCCTCCGCAGGTTGTGGATCTGAAACGCATTTTTGAGAAGACCTTTGTGCGTCTTTGAGATCAAAGCATGAGCAACTGACAAAAGTTGGTTTGTCTACTGTTGGTTTGGGGAGGACATGACCCACCCAAATTCCCACAGAATCCACGGGACCATCCAAATGTTCCCTTGTGCTCTTGGGAAAACAATTGATTGCTTTCATGGAGAGACACATGTCAGAGAGGGGCAGAAGTCGTACGCCAGTCTTCTTCAGACCTCGACAGATAGCGGCGTGCATGGTGAAACAAATCATTCCTCGGGGTTTGACAGAAGGATGACATGTTTTGTCTCTGGAGATGAATTCGAGGATTCTCACAAGTCTTCAGCAACCACTTGGTGAGATGGCTCCAACTCTCAACAATCATAGGCATGGTTTGCGCAGGGAGGTCCTCGCCTTTGAAAGCCGCGAAAAGATGAGACCCGCGTCTCTGATTTCTGCGCATGAAATCCGGCAACCGTATGTCATTGCGGTGCCACAAGCACTGGTTTCCATTTCGGGGGGGTTGTATTTCAACCAAGATATGGGGGTGGGTGTCTTTTTTTTTGTAACCCCTGAGGGCCCCTGTTTGGTGGTTTTAAATGGAAACCTAGAGGAAAATCACCCAGGGAAACCCAGAGGGGTGGATATATAGACTAGGGACTATAGCCATTTTCTGGGTTCCCATAGGTCCAACAGAATCCAACCCGCACTCGACGTCAATTCCCTGCAGACCGTGGCGGACCGTGCCAACAAGCGCTCGAGCCTGCTGGCGGCGGTGCTCGGCGACCTAGTGTGCTCGCTCCTTTCGTCCAACGTTTTTGGGGGTTTGAATCCCCTAAACTGGTGGTGTTCTTTTAGTTGTCCCTTTAAACCAACCCAAAGAGGGGTTGCACAAAAAGTAGCAACCTTTTTTTTGGGGGGGGTCCCCTTTTCTTGGAAATTGCTCCCCCCCTTTGGGTAGATTTCATGCCGTTTTGCGAATTCCCTTTTGTTGGTGAAGCAAATACGGTGAAAGCAACCTTTGTCGCACACCTTCCGAACCCACGGGACACCAACCATTTGAGATCCGGCATTCGGGCGCGTACCAGCGTACCCAGTGAAGGACATAGTTGAACTCCCTTTAAAGGGGTCGGTTCCATTTGTAGTTCAAGGAGCAAACGGTTTCCTTGAACCGCAACACAAACAAGAAATCTCCAAACGCTCGGGGTCGAACGACTTTCTCAGGCAGCCTCCAGCTTTGAGACCAAGCTCTTTAAGGTTTACTCTACAGATTACTGGAAGAGCGGAACGGTTGGCGGGGTTTGCGGTTCCTCCGTTGGAGAAGTTGAGACATAGCCAAAAAGGTCTGAATGCTCAAAAGATATGGATGGATGTTTAAGTGTGTCTAGACCCTAGTTGGCATGGTGGTCTAGTGGGGCTTGTTCAGCTTGATGCGAAGGTGGAGACGTACCACTCAATGGTTGCAAGGAGGCCTTCGGAGAACTGTAGATCAATCTAACAGGTCTCTGAAAGGTAGTCTTACTCCAATGCCCTTGCGCCATTTTCAGTCTGGACTGTTCCAACGGAAGTGCCGTCCTTTTGGTTACGACACTCAACTTGCTCTCCTTCGGTGCGACAAGTGCAGCCGCAAGCTGTTTGCGAGTGTAGAAGAGTTTGCTGGCCATACATCAATTGACTGAAACCTTTGCTAGATTAGATCAAGGATTGTGCTGTTATTTCAATAGTAGCGGGTATTGGTCCAGCTTGTCTGCGTAGATGCTTTCCAGTTACAAGTTATTGCTCCTGCAGTTTCCTTGCCTCACACAGAACGCGTCCAACAACAATGCAGGTACAATGGCCAGACACGGGCGTGCACGGCAGCGCGGCCGTCAGCACACTTGCCTTCCGCGATGCGGTGAATCATACTTGGACTTGGCGGACGCGTCTCGCCGGGTGATGGCGGCGCAAGCGGGACTCGCGGCATCGTTATACCGGAAAGAACATCATTTCCCCGGGACGGTCTTCGAAGCTCCAGACGCAGGGCTCATGGAAGAGCGGAAATGATGTCAATCAACCGATGCGCACGAGATGCGCTTGTGGCAGTTCCACAACGCAAGCAAAGCAAAGATTCTTTCTGCGGAATCCCCCCCCAAAAAACCACCCATTTGTACGCAGAGGAACTCCTTTTTTTGACATGGACGGGTTGCTTCCGTTAGTTTGTAGAGTAAACATTTCTTTTGCCAGTTTGGAGACAGTCAAACCCATTTAATGGTCCCCCGAGCCCTTCATTTCCCCTAAAGGAAGCCAAAAGGTGATGTATAATTTTGTAGCTTTTTTCCAGACCCCCTTAATCACATAGCACTAAGCTTAGTTGACACCCTGGAAGATGAAAGCCAGAGGTTCGGGCAAGTGTTCCACCGCACCATGGAAGGACGGGATTGGATAAGTTGTGACCCGTTCAAGCGACGAGCTGCTTGGTACCCTCCCACCAATTGCCATGGAACCTGACAGGGGGTCCCGTTAAGAGGAAACTCGCCTTCCAGGAGCCCCCCTGTCAGGTTCCATGTTATTTGGTGGGAGGGTAAATCATCTTCGTCGAGAAAATCGAGGTGCATTGCACATGCCGGCCCATGAGGGCATGATTCAAGAGGGTCATGTGCATGATAAAGGGATGTTGAGCTTCAAGTCTCGGGCCCTTTTCACAAGGGCATGTTTCCCCTGGTATCTCCGTTTTGGCATGAAAAAACACCTCTGTGTTTGCGTTTACCCCTTGCAGTGTCTCATGGCTGCCTGAAATGGGTGGCAAGGTTTGGATGGGAAATGCGATGCCCCCTGTTTTCCGGTTTCCGAAAGGAGGTTCCCGGTTTGAGCCGCTCCCTTCCAGCAGAAGCGTCTTGAACATCATTCATTCGATAATTTTGTGCTAAAAGCAATCTGCGAGCCGGAATTAGATCTCCAATTCCTGAAATCATAGTTTCTTAGTCCTGAGATTTTGGTTTGAGTCTTCCGTTTCGAAATCCCGCAGTTTGGATCTCATGAAACATGTTGCCAGATGTGTGGAGATGTGATTTGATAAACTCCAATTTGTTGGCTGCGGCTGCTTACCCCTCCAACAAACATTGGGTGTCTCTTTTCTTTTGGGGGAACCCCTTTGATTTATTTTAGTGTGCAACCGATTTAAGGTCAGTCGACAATTCAACATTCCAACTCCTCTCTCCTAAGCCACAAGGCCGGGGGCCTTTTGACATTTTGGAGGTGGGTCTTAGAATGTTAGACCCGGTGCTTCCGACAATCTGCCCGACCCTTTTTTTCCACTCCACGATCCGAGCCAGCACATGTTGGGGGGGGAACACCCACCAAGATGAAATTTGATAGGGGACGGCCTCCAAAGCGGTGGGTGGCCTTGAATTCACAACGAAGTTTGATGTACATGGTTGGACCAAAAACCCTTTTCTCAGCATCCCTGCTGCCGGAGGAGTGTTGTCTTCTCAGCCGGTTCGGAAAAAACATGAAGACACCCCAGTGTTGCAACCCTCCTCAAAACGGGGATGGAACCAGCCCATTATGTTACAAGCAAGTTTCAACTGGCAAGAAACTTCCTCCTCAATCCAACTGTGGATCCCACAGAAGCCACGAAAGGCTGGCCACCCGGCATTTTCCTTTCAGTTTTAGAAGGACGGTTCCCTTGGTACATGGGAAATGGAGTTACTGGCCACGCTCAAATCTTGGTCTGCCCCACTCTGCCAGGTCGGCTGTCGCGGAAAAGTCGGAGAAGTCGGAGAAGGTGGAGAAGCCCGGGCCCAGGTGAGCTTTGCGAGTCTTGTCTAGGCACGGTTCCCGGAATCCGAAGATCCGTTTTGTAGTGGAACAAATCCAATTCTCCACTCTCCATGTTGAGAACAGGAACTCAAGCGCTCAACTCCAATTCAGATTTTACATGTCGAGGCAAGGACGAGGACAAGCATCAGAATGAAGCCCATGGACTCCTATAAGCTTCTCATTCACAAGACGTATGAGTTTGCTTGTTGCCAGAGGATATGCATAACGCTTGTTGACAAAAGCTACTCTTCTGTCAATGCTCTTTGATGAATCCTTTTGGCAAGTGGCCTCTGCGTGTGTGTGTGTGTGTGTGTGTGTGTCTTTTTTTGTCATCTAGTTAGTGTCGTGTGTCATTTACCGTGAGTTATCATGAACCTTATCGATGAGCGCAAGCAGTAGTTTTTCAAGATTATTACCAAGCCCTAGTTTAGTTTTTCTTTTCATTCTCACATCCCCCTTTTGACTGATTCTATCCAAGTGTCCGATTCAGGGCGGACCAACACGTACTTTCTGCCCTGATCTCGCCCACCCACGTTTTGCATTTCCTTTCCAGCTTGGACATGCTTGGGAATATGTTTCCTTCACAATGCACCGTTGAACGACTGGATCGAATCTCAGAAGGCACCGGTGATTGTATGTTTTTGTAGACCTCTTGGGGACATAAATCATGTCCGTGGCGCATTTGAACTCCAGATGCTATGTCAATAATATGTTAATAATCGACATTTCCTAGAAATCACCCGGAGCTTGATTGACCCCAGGTAGGTTCAGTTCATCAACTAAGTGCTTTTCGGTTTGGATCTGCCCCTTGCGCGTGCTTAGGCGAGGATCCGAGGCTGGGCTTTGCGGATTGGGCAACCTGGGCTCTTGTTTTTCTTGGTGGTTCTCAGGCATCCGTTTTTTCTCTCCTTTTCTTTTTGTTTTTGGGTTTTTAGCTTTTTGGGGTTTAGTGGTAGCTCCCATTCAACCCACTAAGGGGCAAACTTTTAGCAGAGGATTTGAGGACAGCCCAGATTTTGGAGGGTGCCATTTTTGCCATGGCTTGAAGGGAAGCCGAAAACCGAAATCCAGTTTTGAGACACCCCTATTTTGATGCTGTCTCGGGGAAGGGGTCGTCCTTGTGAGGTTCAAATTCCATGAATTTGCGCTGCGATGGGGCAAAGCCGAACGGCGCTTATTGAGTTGAAAGGGACACCAACCCGAAATGGGAAGCCAAAAAGCACGTGATTTCGTGTGTTGGGTCAATTTTCTTGAACCAGGAGTAGCTACCAAACTCTAACAACCTCCTTTTGGTTCCATTTCCAGAATCGAATCGGGCGTTGCTTAAACCAATGCAACTACCTTCCCACCCTACTGAGTCCCCCTGCCTTTTTGCCGGAAACAGCAGCCTAAGTCATGGAAAATCGAGAAACCCCTCTTGTTTTGGGTTGGTTTTGGGATTTGACGCCCTTGAGGTTAACTGGGAAACCGCCGATAGAATCCCGCGCTACATCTGCAGGCCTTCAGCCGGGGCAACCTGGTCTGAACCTCGGGGCTGGACCTGGGATGTCGGGCTCGGAGAAGGTGTGTCAATATGGCCGTGTCCCATTTACGGGAACACGCCCCCCCCAAAACAAATCAAAAACAAAAGCAAAAGCAAGATAACGGTGGTGTTCCTTTGGTTTCCTTAAAGACAACAAAAGCAAGGCACCTCAAAGAAAGACATGTGTACATATATATATATATATATATTGGCGGTTCCCGGCCATGCCCTTGGGTTTTGAGCTTTAGGGTTTAGTGGCAGTTTGCATTCAACCCACCAACAGTTAAACATTTAGCAGGGGATCTGAGGACAACCCATACATATATATATATATATGTGCGTGTTGCAAAGTTGTGGTCCCCCCTCCCCCCAACCCATGGTCATGGTGCTCCACTGTGGAGTGTCTGTGGGGTGGGTTCAGGGTTGGCGAAGGCTTGGTCTGGGGCAAGGGTTGGTTGAGGGTTAAGCAGTCTTGAGTGATTTAGGCTGGGCTTGGAGCTGGCAGAAGGGGGTTTCGGGCCCGCGGATGCTTCCGAAGGGGTGGGGGGGTGGGGGGGATACCATTGAGGGCGGAGGGGTGAGAGGAAAAACTAGGCAAATTTGAACGGCTCCAGGTGGATTTCAATATTTTGATGCGTTAGGCATGAAATCACTTGAGTCATTCACTTGATGTCATTGTGTTTTGTATTCCAGAAAGGACACACTCTTTTTGAAAGAAAGGGCACTATGTTTAAGTCATTTAAAGCATTAAACTGAGTGTAATGCTGTTGTCCACTGTATCCTTGTGTTATTGTGCTTTGACATTTCAAACAGGCCAGCATATCCAGAACCATGTAAATCGCTTAAACCATTTAAACGAGTTCAATGCTTTTCATATTCCGGAAAGACCAACCCTATCAAACCAGTTGAACCATTTAGATACGGAAATTGCAGAGGTGGCGATAGCCAGGACTATTTTAATAACATTGCAACCATAAAATCACCATTGAACACATTAAGCATGCTAGAATTAACTCAGCATCTCCGCCCACGTTTTTTGTGCTCCAACGTTAACCTCTTCTGGCCATTGCAAAGCAGCAGCCCATCACACAATAGATTAAGTGTGTTACATGCTTTTAATAATATGTCAGAAAGGTTATAATGCAACACATGCTTAAACCATTGACATTATTTCGAAGTGTTTAATGTTCGTAACATGGCAGAAAGGCTAAGTTGTTTAAACCTTTTGACTCAGGGACAGTAGTTTAAGTGCTTCAATATTTTGGGTGTTTTGGATTTTCCGGTGATCTTCACATTTGCACCTTGTCTTCTTCGAAGATGCGTCTCTGCATGAAAGGAATGCGCGGGCACGAAAAAATGTGGTTGAGGCTGTCCAATGGTTGCGAGCCAACTTGGACTTCAACGAGCTCCCCCTGGACAATGGCAACGCAAAGGAACAATATCTTGCACAATGGCGAGAGATGGAGAAAGTGGCCAGCACATGACTTTGGCAGCCCTAGCTGCTATCTCTGGGCACGCAATTGAGTTGTTCCTCATGGAGGAAGCCAAGAAGCCGAATGGGCCAAGGGACCAAGGTTTCCTTTAGGCTTCCTGGGACAAATCTGCGGGTGTTTGGGGAAGCCTAGGTCACCCATCTTGAATCCCTCCAACCGTAACGTTGGGCAAATGAAAGTGACCATTTGGTCCCAACCAATTTCATCCAAAGGTTCCGTTTCTGCTTTGTAGGTCACTCCACTGCTGATCAATTTGCGCAGATGGTACTTCTGGATGGTGAATTCCTATGATTCACCCTGGATGGTGAATTCTCATGATTCAGCCAGAACCATGGCTACGCATTTCAGTAGGTAATTCCCATACGCTTTTGAGGAACATAGAACCCAAGAACGCACCATTTCTACAGGATTCTGCTTTGGGCCCGGGCGGCATTTTGGTTTGCCCAGTTAACCTAAGGCACTAAACTATGAAGTAGTTTCCTAATACAAGCGGGACCAAATTTGGCAAGGCCGGCACCTCCATTGTTTTTTTGCGGCCCGAAAAGGTACCGGCACGGCTTCTGCCGGCTTTATAGACCTGGTTCAGTCTCCAAGTAAATTGTGTGTGTGTGTGTGTTGCTTCGACCCTTTTTCGGGTGGTTTTGAGTTGGAAGTTATAAAGGGAAACCACCCAGTTGAGGGTTCCCTCATGATGAAAGACACACCGGAATGTATATCCGGATGAGTCGCAGATCCCAGGGGGGCACTGCCAGCCTGGCGTCGCTGATGTCCAACATTGTCGAGGGCAACGCCAAGGCGAGTCTATCTCGACAGAAAATCAACCCCTCCGGTAGTGGGAGATTTCCTTTCTTCCAGGACCCACTGATCTACAACTGGGGACACACATTTGCCCCAAGGCCTGGAAGAAAAATGGGGAGCTTTTGGGAAGATTGCAAAAGTTCCTGAGCATCCTTGCGAGCCACAAAGCAAACAGGTCGATTCATGGCGCGTAATCCAGGGTGAGCTAAGCTTCAAAATCAGCACGCGGAGGAAAAACGGCACCCGGCGTCAGGAGTCAGGAGTCGTGGTGCTGCGTGTTTTTTTGTTGATCAACAATTAACAAATATCCATCCCCTTGTAAGCATCCTTTGAAGGGGAAAGTAACCAGATATGGGCTATTCAGTGCGTGAGTACCAATGGCCATACTTGATATTGTTGCTGAGATCTGCTGGTGAAGTTTAGCCTTAGGAGCATGTTCTCGCCTGGCCAAAAAACGCGTGGTTCCACAGAGTCAAGTTGGGATGCTTCAACTGTCCAACCCACCAACTGATGTTAGGCTGTATCTCCTGTCCCAGGATTCTCAGGCAGATCCTGGGGGATCTATGGGTCCATGGCCTCAAGGTCGACCCTGATGAACTCAGGGAGTTCCACTTTCTGTGCGCCTGCACGACCAGGTGTTGAACCATACTGAATCAGGGCAGCTCTTGGATGGTTTGGATCAGCGGTTTGATCTGGTTCTTGCTAAAGGGCAACCACGCACGGTGTGCGGGGTCCAAACCGCCAAACCATCAATTAGCAAACTAGAGGGAACAAATCATCAAGCAAACCATCAATTAGCAAGCCATCAAGCTCCAAACCGCAAGCCAGAGGGCAGGCTAATGAATGGGCTGGTGTTCAGTCAAAGAGACTCGCTCGTGAGTGGAAGCCTCCTGCAGGTCTGGTCCCAACTCAACCTTTAACACCCAGTGGTGCCCTTCTGTCCTTTTTCTTGGAGAGAGTTTCCAATTGTCAACAAAAATGGTGCCTTTCTTTTCTCAACTGTAAGCAGTAGGTTTCGGTTTCGAAAGACCACATTGGTGCTTGCCCACCAGGCACATGCGAATCAGAAGAAGAGGGCCGATGAGGTCCAACAGAGACTTGGCACACAGTCATGTTTTGACAAGGCCTTTCCAGGGCGCATTGATGACGATTGGGAGAGTTGTCACCCCTTTTGAGGACACAGGGTGAAAGGCTGTGCCGCCTTGAAATTGGGATCGGGACAGGGTACCCCATTTTGTCAGCCGAATAGGCGGAAGGCGAGGTTAATTTCAGCTTTTCCGTATTTGGCGGTATGGTTTGGAAGCTGTCACTTTTTGCTCGAGTCAAGAAACTCCGTACCAGCAATTCATGATTACACCTGCGCAGATCGGCATGGGGAATCTCCTTTCGTTCTTTCATCCTTATGCCAGATGGTTCGTGGTCGGCCAACTACAGTTTGCGAAACTGACCCTGGACTCAGCAACCCTAAGCCTGATCAATCTTCATCTGGGGTGACAGTTTGCCTTTGCGAATCGCGACGCTCCCCGGCTCGTCCAAAAAGGCCTGAACAACTGGAGATATGAGGCCCAGGGAAAACATGGGGCACTCATGTGCCTGAAGACTCCAAGCCTTAAAGAGAGCCACCCTTTCGCCCGCCAAAGACGAAAACTGTTTTCTTTTTGTTGGCGGTTCCCATGCGTCCCCTTAGGTTTTAGCATTTTAGGTTTTAGAGGAGGTTTTCATTTAACATTCAGTGCCACTGAATGTTAAGCTTTTAAGTGGGGATCTGAGGACAGCCCGGCTTTTGTGAATTTCAGGGTTTCCTTTGGTTGTCCTCGCCAGGCCAGGCAGACAAAAAGCAGAAAACATGTCACCGATCACTTCTTGGGACTCCGTTTGCTTCTTATTCTTGGTGATTTATTTTTTGCCTCACGTCTGACATCTGCAGATCATACTTCCATCTCACGTGGTAGTCCATTGGCTTGCTTTCAATAAATCCAAACTGAACAGGGTTCCCTAAACTGAACCTGTGATGTGGAGCTTTGCCAAACTCAACAGGTTCAAAGCGAAAAAAGCCAACCTCCGGTTCCAAGGATGAGGGAGGCAGAACGGGCTGGAGCCTCAGCAATCGCTTGGACAGTCATGTCTTGTTTTCTTGCATTCGAATGGAAGCCATTTGGGTGTGTCTTCTTTGGGGACCCCTCAAAATGGTGGGTTTTCCTATTGGCTTCCTGTGAAACCGCCACCAAAGGGGTCCCCAACAAGACACCCACGATATGAAAACTCAGAGCATCCTTCGGGATTGCAAGCGGCAAGCTGGATTGACTGTCCTTCCATGGTGTGACTCCCATTTCGTTTTGTTGATTGCCCAGGGGTTTCTCTTTCGGCTCCGGTAAGCGGACTTCCAGTTGGAGCCACCAGGCTAGATGCAAATGGTGTACCAGCGCATTCCTCATGTTCCACGGCAACAGGGTACAATCCTGCCACTCAAACTGCTAAATCAAACCCCAGATCCTGGCAAACACCCGCCCCCCCCACACACCAAACTTGGAAGTGCACAGACTCCCCTTCAAAAGGAGCGTCGTCTTCCAACTTCTGGGTTTCTTCAGGGCAATTCACAGATGCCCTCGCCATAAGGAACTGATTTCCCTTCCTTCACAGCCCAATGCCCTCTCACAAGTCAGTAGACCATTGCCATAAGGAACTGATTTCCCCTGATCCTTCACACCGCAATGCTTTCTCACTGGCAGTCCCTGGCAGACCATTTTCCTTTTGGAGCTCTTCCGGGTTCCATGGAAAGGCCGCCAGTCACTCTGGCCTTTGGGGGCTCGGCAAGCCGTAGGACTGGTCTATTCCCATCCCTGACCTCTACCTGGCACGCATGCGAGTCTGCTGCTCAGAATGGGCCACATTGCGTCAAGGCCCGAGCCTTGTTGCTCTTACTATATCGCAGGGGTCCAAACAGCTGGCTTGTCGGGACCATGCTGGGTGCAAATGTGCCACCGCCGAACATGTACATACTTTGGGCTGCTAGGTACCCCTTCGTTTGGGGAATTCAGACAACCATTGTAAAGGTTCCTGTCAAGAAAGCCACCATGATCAAAAGAAGGAGTTTTGACAACTGCCTCCGACTCCTTGGAACTGGGACCCAGAGGCAAACACGCAAACGAGCAAGAACCCAGGACCCAACAGTACATCGGCTAACACGAAAAGGTCCTCCATCTCGGCCATTTTCGGATTTCGGCCACTTCAATTGGGGTACCCATATGAAAATTGGTGTGTCTTGGTTTTGGTCGTGCCCGCCAAAAATGATCGCCGAAGGTTCCGTTTTCCTTCGGGTCAAGAAATGGCTCCAAAGCCAAGGGTGCATTTGCGTGGTTCCTTTCTCGCCAGGAAACATGTAGAGGGGAACGCCCAAAAGTGGCCTTGTTGCTTGCAAGTACGGCGAACAGGGTGCCCTCAACACACGGCAAATCCATCACCCTCCCAACTCGATCAAAAGAAGCACAGAGTTCACGCCAGGTGGATTTGGGAGTTCGCTCGTGCCGCGCCCAGAAGTTTGTCACTGAGAAAGAGCGCCATGGAAATTTATCGTGGAACCCCAAAAGCAGGGGTCCTCTAAAAGCGATTCCTCCTACAAATTTTGGGTATTTTGAGTTCCATGGGTCGAGTGACATGAAAGAAACTGTTTTGAAAGGGGGCCTGTGTGGGTCTTCCGGCCTATGGGCATTGTAACCAGACCTGACTCAGCGATACGCAGAGATGCACGTCAGACCTCTAAATATCGTGCTTGACTCATAGATGCCCGAGAGACCTCTAAATGTCGTGCTGTCACAATCATGGTTGAGTGGACAGTTTTTTTTTTTGCGGTTTTTGAAGACGTCTGCTTCCATGATAGGACAAAGGGTAGTAAGCACAGATGATTCTTGCTTTATTTCTCCAGACAAACAACAGCGAGCTCACTGATCCTGGGGTAAGATGAGGCTCACCCGGTCACTCACTTGGGGATTCCTTATTTCCGACTTGTGAACAATACAGTTGGCGCCTGCATTTGTGAGAATTATTGAATGTGCTGGCAACGCACAAGCGCGACAAGTCACCGACTGCGCATGATTTGCCCAGATGGTGACCACCAGTCACCGACTGCGATGTTGGTTCCTTTGGGCCAGACATGCTGAACTCCACGTCCGTTTTCACGAAAGGGGACCGATGGGCCGCCTGCGCCACGGATCCGCCGGATCGATCCCGGAGCTCCTCGGATCGGATCCGGGGCAGTGACGCCGAGGAGGTTTCGTTCTGGCACTCTGAATGTTTGGAATTCGGAATGAGAAGGACGTCACAAAACACTTGGCTCCTTTGCGCCGATTGACGTCCCACAACTTCGCCCGTCGCAGACCCCCCACCCTCTTTTTTCTGTTGTTAGGGGAGGTTCCCTTGAAATTTTGTCTAGGGGGCCGTGTTTCCCAGGGGGGGTGTTCCCTTGAAATTAAGTACCAACAAAACGGAGCCTTTTTGGGAACCACGGCCACTGGAGCTTGAGTTCCCATTGCAAGTCCAAAACAAAAGGGCCTCACTTGAACTTCCCCCCTCCCAGTTGTTCTGCTTTTGTTTAGGGTATATGTTGGCAAACAGTTTGTTTATGGTAAGTTTCCTCTCCACCAGAGGGTCCCTTAAGTCTTCTCCGATGCACGTCAGGTTCATGTCAAATTAGGTCAGGAGGGCACCTTTAGTCAAAAGTTGGGGCATCCCTCGCCAAAAAAGAAAGAAGCTGCGCTGAAAAGCTGGCAGGTCGAAGGACCAGGATACGAGCTCTCTGAGGCGCGCGCTTTTTCTCGTATCGCGATCCGCGGAGCTGGAACCGATCGATGACCAGTGGTGTTTCTCAAAGTTTGGAGATACCCCCAGATTTATTCTCCCTGTTGGAATCCATCTCTGGATTTGTTGTTTTTCTTGGTCCAGGGGTCATTAGCAACTGGAGAAAACTGGTCGGTTTCCTGTTCAACACCATCCACAGGAAATCCACTTTGAGAACCCCCCCAAGGGTAGAAGATTGAGTCCGGGACGTATTGCGGTGCCCTGGAGGTTGAAGGGAAGCGAAAAGGACAGCAAATGACAATATACCCCTCCCCCCAATGACTTCAGAGGACACAGCCAATAAACAATCATGGCGCTGTGTCTTTGAGTTTGGTTTAAGGGGAACCAACAGGAAAACTACCAATTGTGGAGGTTTCACCATTGTGAGACACCCCTATATATCATATATATATATGTAACATATTATAAAGACACACGTGTGTAGGTTTCAGTACATGCCGAGCCTTTTGGTGTTGGTGTACATCCAAGGTCATGGTTCCCTCTGGCCCACCCCCCCCAACTCCCGACTTTGTGAATGAAATCAAACCTATCGGCACCTATCGGCGTCGGTTTCCTGCTGCAGTGCCGGGACCCGATCGGCGCACTTTCAGTCAATGACTCTTTTGAATCCCTCAAAACAGGCATTTTTTTGAAATGGTTTCTGAGGGTTCACGAAATTTGGGGACTTCAGGATGTTTTAGGTTGGAAAAAGTCCAAAATCTGACGATGCACAGATCGACCAATTCTCAGGAGCATCGTGGTGGGCGAGGAGGCCAAGGCTCGCAGAAGGTCCATCGCACACAACCTGCTACTTGGCCAAGTCAGCTGCTTCGACAGTCGACGTCGACTGGGAGTCGAGTCTGGGGCGTTTGCACTTGTTCGAAAAGTAATCCATGGATCTGACCACTTTGTAGAGAAGAAGTTTCAAGTTTGGGTGAAGAAGTTTCAAGTTTGGGTCAACTGGCCTACTCAGGAAACAGGTTTTTGTTTTGGACCTCCAAAAGTGCATTTTTGATGTAGCACACCAATGAATGCAACTTTTGAATGAGAAAATCCAGTGGCCCGGGTACAAAGGGCAATGATGAAAGTTGAACCCGGGTCCTTGGGCGTTAACGCGAAGTGTTCATTTGGCTGCCTCGTGTTTGAGGTGCAACGTACCTTTTTCTGCGGTCGTACCAGCAGGAGAGATCCGTATTAGCATGGACCCCTGGAAGGGGGCTATGGGGGGGGGGGGGGGCTATCTCTGGATAGGCCTAGGGTAAGCCCAGGATAAGCCGTTAACAAGGCCTTATTATGGGGTTAACAAGAAATAGCACCCCCCCCCCCTTTTTTGGGGGTCCATGATACGATATCCCATTTGGAGGTGTGCTTGTGCTGGGTAAATGTTTGGAGGTTAACAAAGGAAATCAACGGGAAGCCGTTGGGGTCTAAAGGAGCACCCCACTATTTTCCCCCTTAGTAAATCTTTAACAAACAACATTTATATTGCGGGTTCATCCCGAACCCATTCGACGAACTCGACCCCAATTAGACACACCGGAGAATCTACGTTTCCATGTCCTCGTCCATAAAAGCCCCCAACCCTTGTATTGCTCACCAGGCTAACCATCAGCCCATCTTCCCAGGGTGAAAGTAGATGGCACACATTCCCTGGTGGGTAAAGGGGGGGTGACAAGACCAAATTAGAGAAATTGTGCCTTTCGCGCCTCTGTACGTCTTCTATACATTTTCTCATCCCCTGTCAATCCCCGGTTCACCCCATTTGGGTGTGTGTTTTGTTGAGGCTACCCTGTTTGGGTAGGTTATACAGGGAAATCAACCAATTTTGAGGGTCCCCTTTTTTGGTCAAGCAAACCCAGAGCCATTGAGAGCAACGCTTCTTCCCCGCTCCACACTTCTTCCCCGAAGCTAAGGCTCGCCGAGTACGGGCGTGGCGCGGAGATGCAGTCGGCGGCCTACTGGGGGGTGCTTTGCAGGGGGCTGGGGGCTGGTGGATTTCGGCCCCCTGTTTGGTCGGCATTTTAAGGGAAGCTACCTGAAGAGGCCCCCTGTTCACTGCCATTCCGAAAAAGGGTATATAGAAGACTGAAGAGCTACCTAGATGCGAAGGGTAGACAGGCGAAAGCACCTTGCATCCACAAAGGCCGTAAAGACCATGAAGGGGTTTCTCAAACTATAGGAATCGGTCCCCTAAAATTGTTGGTGTCCCCTTGGTTTCTCCAGTGATTCCATTTCCCAATATATAGGTAACCAAGGGAACCACCCGTCACAAACAAGGACAAATTGCTTGCCTAGTTGCTATAGCGGCGAAACCGAATTAGAGGGACGGTTGCTCCTGTGCCAGAGCCTTTGGAGCAATCAAGAGCCATGGTTGGAATTCAGTGGCATCCTCCAAATTTTGTTTTGTTTGGCAGGTTCCCAAACATCCGATACCACCGGGAGCACCCGTTGCAACAGGGTTTCACGTGCACGATCGAAGATAGTTGATGTTACCTGGAGCCCGATCAGGGCTGATCGATCAGCTTGCTTGCAGTACAGCGAGCTCACTTTGCCGGCGGGCATTCTACCTGTTACCTCTGCCTGCCTTCGGCGTGATCAACCACCTACCACCCACCACCCCCACCACCCACCCACCACCACCCCCACCACCACCACCACCCCCACTACCCACCACCAACCACCCACCAGAAAGTCTGCTAATAGTTGCCAGCTGATGGATTAACCGCAGACAAAGAGGTTGGCTTGTTACTCGCTTCGTTCCCACTGCATTCCTGGGCACTTTTTGCGCTCCGCCATCCTGTTCCCCACAAGGTGACAGAAGGACCTCTCCTGTTGGTGCCGGTTGAATACCCTCGAGATGAACACTGAGCTTTGATTCAGGCAGGTTGGGATTTGTTCTAAAGCATGGTAACCGAACTAATATATGAACACTATTTTTTTCAGGCCACTTACCTTATCCAAGCGATCCTTTTCGCAATCAAGTCCCAGCCTGAGGTGTCCCAATTGGCCCTGTACGGGGGGGTCCCGTCTCTTTTTGGCGGGAACAGCGTGTTTTTGCAGGCAACATGTGAAAACAGAACAGTAGCCCCTTGCCCTTGATTTGAAGCCAAAGGAGGCTTGGGCCAACCCGTTTCCTTTTATCCTTAGCCATCGAAAAAGGGGAACCAACTCCAAACAAAACAGACCCATATTGCAAATCCGTTGTGGTCCCACCGATTCGCGCAGGAAGCAGAGCCGTTCTGAGCGGGAGGTCTGGGCCTCAGGCGGATGGTCTCCCCTTTTTGGGTTCCCGACTGTGCCTTGTGGATATGTAAACTAGGGGGAATCAAGCAGAACATGGCGGGCTTCCTTTTGGCTTCGCTTCAAAAACCAACAGGAGTTCCCTCACCCGGAGTGTCAACTTTGGATGGGTTAGTTTGGAAAAGGAAATAGATGGGTTCCACTGGTTTAGATGGGTTTGATGCCCCATACCCATCTAGTTTTCCAAAGGGAAACCTATGTTTGGGACGGCCCTTTGCAGTCTTTAGAGCAGAATTGGCCATTTGGAATTTCCATTGCGAGGTGCACGCCAGTTGGCCCGTCTTTCTCTTCTTTGGAAAGCCCAGCTGATCGGACGGATCCTATGCTTGGAGGAAGGGAAACCAAAGTTTGCACAAGCTTGCATACTTGCTGGTGCGATAGAAATGCCCCCCTACAAACCATCCCCTATCGTTTCCTTTAAGGGAATCCTCATGGTTCATTCCCTCCTTCCCTGCTGAGCGCCAAGCATACGTGGCCTTTATGTGGCAAATTACCGTGGAGGTTGAGACAGCTCTTTGGCGCTGGGGCTACAAACCAGGGTTGCTCAATCACCTTGGCTCATGGTAAACAACCAAGGTGATTCCCATGATAAAAGCCGGGGTGAATCCTTGGTTGCTAAGACCAGCGCGAAGGGTTCGAAGTGGGCAAAAGCCTCAACTCGGTTCGGAATTCCCGAATACGTAGTTGGTTTTGGTCTCCCCACAAAGACGAACAAAACCAGACCCCCAAAAAACAAGCCCAGGTGGTACAGAGCTTATTTGAGAAGAGGACCCAGGGCTTTCAGCTGGAAAACAAGACACCCTATAGCCGAGGGAAGTGACAGGCTGAGATGCTACAGCGGCTGCAGCCCCTGGTTCCGGAGCGGGAAGCTGAGAGCTGTGGCCTGCGTTTGGTGCAGGGGTGGGGGGGGTAGGGAGGGGGGGGGGTCAGGGGTGGAGTTCGGCTTCGAAATTCTTAAATTGTTGCTCCCCAAAATTGTGGTTTCTTTGGTTTCCCCTTCAAACCAACCAAACGGGGTTCTAAACGCCCCTTTGGGGAGGGACACGGGGCGTTTATGTTCAACCAAGTCAGGGGACTCTCTGATTACCTTATGACAATAGAGAAGCTTTGAACTTGGCACTTGGCATACATGATATTCTCGTTTGCGAGTACCGAGGGGGAGGTTAGAGCAGGGTGTTGGCAGGCAAAGGGCTTGCGGACATTTGGCTGTGAGTTATGCTTGGAATTTCCCGGCACATGGCTGGTGTCAAGAATACCCCATCCAAATGATGTCCATAGGGTCCCCAAAGAAAGTTCATCGCCACATGAGTTCCTACCGAGATTCCCCCGTTGGTTTGCTGGACTTCAGTGGGCCGGAGGTGCCGGGGTGTTGTGTTCCCCTTGCTCGGTTGAAGTAAACAACACTTCATCACTTTCGCGGGAGTCCTGTCAGGGAGGCGCTGACACCCACTCTGGATTGAACTGCTTTCTTTTAAATTGGACAGGCTTTCTCACACCAGTCCTTCGTGGAGGGGAACTGCTTGCGTTTGTTGTTCGGGTTTACCTCGTGCTGTCAAGCACATCCCAAAAAGTTGGGGGGGGGGGTCGAGTTGGAGGACATCCAATCGGGGGACACCCCTTTCGCACGGATGTACAGGGAAAAACGGTAAACCGGTAAACCAGCCATGAACAGTCATTAGAGTTCCCGAGGATACAGGACTTACGCCATGTCATGAGCAGGGGCACAGGGTACTGTGGAGCAATAACTCCGTGATCTCAACAACTGACCAAGTCATTAGTGGGGGGTCAACCCAAATCCTTCCCATAAAAAAATAGGGGTGCCCTCTAATTTTCTCATGACTCATGTCCCTTGCGCAAAGAAGTAATTTGGTTTGGGAATTATATGTATCAAGGGCTGCTGTCACTGTCTCAAAATTAGGGAACATGCAAAATTGTGATTTTCCCCTAGATGTGCCTTCAGGCACCCACCAGGCACCTGGTTGCCTTTTGGGTTCGGACAGCCTTTCGGGATTGCAGCGCTTTCTGCGGCAATGGCGCGTCTGAGCCACAGGAGTCACGAGACCTCCAGTGCCCTTTTTGGAGGAGGCGTCCTTCTGAAATCGAACCCTGAAAAACCCTGTCCACCACGATCTTTCTGTCGTTGCCATGGAAGCCTCCAGAGAAATGGCCTCTTTTAAAGGAAGACACGTCTTGCTCCCCAAAAAGTCAGGGTCCTTGGCGGATAGGAGGGTACTCACATTTTCTGCTCTGGCCATGACTTAGTTTGGCTTTACCTCACGCTGAGAATACATGACAGCCCTTGCCCGCACCGCAGCTGGTCCCCCTCCCCTCCACAAGGTGCCCAAAGGGAAAACAGACCCCTTTGAACAGGGGTCCCGGCATCTTCCTTTCTGATCCATTTTTAGCATCACGTCTGGGTAGTGAATTCTATGCAGGCTCTTTTTGAGTTGACGCTGAATGGGAACCGAGGATTTTGTAAATCCACCACTTTTGGGGCACCCACTATAAATCTGGCAGATTTACCACTCTTCAACATGTCCCTCTCCTGTCGTGGAGCACCTGGAACTCGAACAAAGAGCAGTCCTAGAGGACTCCCCCAAAAAGGTCCGGGTCCCGAACATTCGCTCAGCTGGCGCAACCTTAGGGCGGAGCTGCAGGGCTTCAGGAAGGAGTTCGCAATTCTGGCACAGGAGTGGGCCATGAGCTGCATGGGTCGTCGGTTTTGATCGGTCTGGACAAAGAAATAGATGAGTTCCACCGGTTTAGATGGGTTGAACAAACATATGCACCCCATTTACCAGGGAAACCCATCTATATTACAAGGTCACACTATTGGCCATGGGTCTTTGGCTTGAAATTGGGACAGTCATTGACCCCTCTATAGGAAATCAGACAACCATAGCATGACTATGGCCCGAGATATCAAAGCAGTTTTGGCCATGGCCCCGTGACCAACCTTTTTTGGGGAAAGCACCTGCTTTTTGATGGGTCAAAGGGTGTTCAAAGTCCTCACATCACACGTTTTGGGAAGACCATGTTGGTGGAGAACAGAAGGCGTAAAGCCTTTCTTGCCGCTCGGAAGTGAGAGTCAGGAACTGCCCCTTGGGGCCTTACTAGAATTTAGCCCATGAGATTACCACTTGGGGGTTGACTGTCTGTCAGTGGCGGGGCCACGGAGCAGGGCCGAATCCGATCCTTTTGCTACATGGGGCGTGTGTCTGGCCAGTCAATTCGGGACTGGGATAGTGCTTTCAAGGGAGGCCAAAAGGAAACCAGTTTGCTTACATGTCCCCTACTCCACGAAACAGCTTGCTCAATTCCTGGGTCTGCAAGGCGGACTACTGCCTCCCCTTGAACGTTGTTGTCAGCAAGGGCCCGCTGTTGTCAGCAAGGGCATTTTCTTTCAGAGTTGATAGAACTTGGCATGCCTTTTCCACCGGTGTCATGTTGCTTGTTACTGCGTAGTCACGGTTGTCCCAGACTCTAAGAGATGATATCTGATCACACAGGTGGAGACTGGGTTTGGTTTCCCTTGCTAGCCCTTTACCACCCACATGTCCACCGTTGTGCCACGTTTTTTGAAGCAACCATGATCATGCGCGGAAATCCATTGCTTTGCTTTTTTTGCTTTCGCAATGCGAGCACAGCCCGAGGGCCCCGTTTGCCATCTCATTTACGTTTGCTCTCATTTGGTATAGTTTCTACTAGGGACCGGAATGCATTTTTCCTTGTCTAGTAGAACAAAGCTCTGAGTTTAGCCTGCTGGCAGTTTCGTTTCTTAGTAAGTTCGTTCGTTTGATTGTTTTTTGGTTGATGGTTTGTTTGTTTGGTTAGCGCTTGGGTTTGTCTAGTTGGGTGCGTGGTTGGTTGGTTGGTTGGTTGGTTGGTTGGTCGGTCGGTCGGTTGGTCGGTCAGTCGGGCTGTCGCTCTCGTCTTTGTCTTTGTGTTGTTTTTTGTTGTTTGCCTTTGTTTAGTTTGCTTGTTGTTGTTTGCTTTGTTTGTTTCATTTGCCTTCGCTTGGTCTGCCTGTTTGTTTGTTTGTTTTTTTGTCTGCTTGCTTGCCTGCCTGCCGGCCTTCCTGCCTGCTTGCTTGGTTGCGTGCTTGCTCGTTTTGCTCGTTTTGCTCGTTTTCCTTGTTTCCTTGTTTCATTGTTTGCTTGTTCGCTTGTTTGCCCGTTTGTACGTTGGGCTGTTTGCCTGTTTACTTGGTTGCTTCCTTGCTTCTTTGTTTGATTGCTTGATTGTGGGTTTCTTTAGTTTGCTTGCTTGTTTGTCCTTTGTTGCTTGTTTGTCTTTGCACTCTTGCTTGCCTGCCTGCCTGCCTGCCTGCCTGCCCGCCGGCTTGCTTGCTTGCTTGCTGGCTGGCTGGCTGGCTGGCTTGCTGGCTTGCTTGCTTGCTTGCTTGCTTGCTTGCTGCGGTATTGCAGCGCTTTGCGGGTTTGCGCCACCGGTTGCTGCCAGTTGCCGCCAAACCAGCAGGGCGTGCTGCTGGTAGCAGGCGCTCGCAAGTCCTTGCGAGTCGGTTTTCGCATGGTTTTGGCCGTTTGAATCAATAGAAGGGTAACCTTCAAAAGGAGAGACTAACAAAGGAGGTCATGCCATGCCCATATAAAAAGGTCGCGGGTTTCATAGGGACTACATCACCCGGGCTTGATGCCAGCTTTGAATTTGTCCCAAAATAGCGGACCTCACCAAATACACCGGACAAACCAGGCTTGTGAAAGCTGATTTACAGCCACAAGGCGAAATTGTTGGAGGGTGGTGACCCTGAATGATTTGTTGTGTGACCCGCAATAACTGGCAACTGTCACAGTAGTCGCACCATTGTTGCGCAAGGCCACACATCTTCAGAAGGTGATTCACATATGGGTGTGAGATTTTTAAGAGGGTACCCCTGCTGGAGCGGTTTTACACAAGTAGAGTATCCATGTTCTGGGCTCCGCTATTTTTGGGACACACCAATATGTATATCAATGTATATGTATATATAGAAAAACGCTTTTCGGTCGCTATGTGCCCGCAGGGTTGGCCCCAATTTGGGGAAGCAGGAATCCTCCACTTTCGGGAAGCCCCAATTTTCAGACACGCCCACATTGCGCTCTTTTCCAATCATGTAAGTGAACAGGCCGTTTCCAAGATGATGGTAGTCCTCCAACCCCCCTGTGCACTTCCGTGATTGGACAGAGAGCTTTGTGGGAAGGCTATTTGAGTAAACAAGTCTTCAACATTTCTTTTATATAATCCACGGTGCCGCCTATTTGGATCTCGTGCGTTTGGCAGCAACGCTGCTGGAGTGTGGAGTTCTTGCACCCAACACAGCGCACCCGGGGAAACCGGCAACCTCCCCATTCTGTCTAGGCATTGTTTCCAGAAAACCGTACGGGGAATTTGCATTTTTTTCAAGAACGATGGTGCAGCATGGGGAACCAACGTTTAGAATCAAGGATCATGAGAACCCGGGATTGATTAATCCCTGGTTGATTAATAGATTTGGGACTTGGAATTTGCTTGACGTTCCCAATTGTTCTAGGGAGCCTCTACCTTGATGAGTTTCAGGATCCGTATTGATTGGGGCTGTGTCACCAAGGAACCCAAAGGCAATTACCTTTGACGCACATCAGGGGCATGTGGCTTTTGTAAAAGGGCAGCATCAAACACGTACAGACCGAGTTAAAAGCCGACCCATGTGAGAAGGGTTCCATGTTTTGCAACTTTTGGTTTCTCCCCCTTTTGCTCCACAAGATATGCGTGACATGGGGCGTTACGCAAGCACCACCCTTTTCTTGCAGTGTAATTGTGGTTGGTCTTTCTGCTTTATCAGATTTGCCTTTCTTAGCAGGCGTTCATTCAAAAATATGCTATTTGAGAATCTTCTTCACGAAAAAAAAACACATTAATCATGAAACACTTTGTACTTGGGTAGATTTGCAGCTTCGTTTGCAGTAATCGAGTTCTGTATCTGGTGTTTTTTGGAGCCTAGTGGAACCAGGGTCACTACTTTTGGAGCTCACGAAACTCATTCCGTTTAAACGGAGCTTCCATCCCCAAAAGTCACTTGAGAGCTTCTCCACATGACGTGTTTGCTTTAATGGACCCAGCTGGCTTCTATGTTGTCTTTCTTCCAGCTGGCGCCCATTTGAAAGCATCCAACGGAGATGTCCTTTACCCCCCCCTACTGCCAGCTAACAAGTTTTAGGCCCCATTCGGTTAAACATTAGTTGTTTTGGGTTTGTCTCAAAGTTTGGTAACTGAAATGGTGAGATTTCTCCTTTGGTATCTCGTCAAAGGCAACCAACAGGGGAAAACAGCCCAAGAAAGATACATGTTCATGTGTCTTTGTTGGGGGAACCCATCAGCTTGGTGTACAGACACCAAACCGAGACCCGACATTTATTTTCATGGTTCCCAGGCATGCATGTTTTTTTGTTTTAAAGCTTTTGGGGGTTTAGTGGCAGTTTCCATTTAAAAGAGTTAATCTTCTAGCAGGGGATCAGTTTGGACAGTCCAGTTTGTTCGTTGTCAAGCATCACCTTTCGAGCCAAATTAAACATAGTCTGCGTTTGTGATGTTTATTGGGGACACCAAGATAAAACCCACAGGGTTTTGTGGTAGTTTCGATCTAACCCACTAAAACTTTCATCTCTTAGCGGATCTGAAAAAAACGGACAGCCCAGTTTGTATTTGTCAAGCATCCCTCTGGGGTCAAACATTCGTCTTTTGGCCGGGGATCTGAAAACGGACAGCCCAGATTTTCTGGGGTCCCTCTGGCCCCTCTGCTCCCCAGAAAGGTTCTCAGAACCCTAGGGCCCAAGAACCGTTGATGAATAACCCCCAGTGTTTTGTTTTTTCTTCTACCGGCGGCTCTTTTGGGGCTTCTTTGAGGTGCGGCCCAGCTGGCGCAGCGGGTGCTGGTGCCGCGCCTGCGGCGGCCGGTGCCCAGAGACGATCAGGACATCCCAAACGGCGGGACCGGGGGGGGGGGGGTGGCCCCCCCCGCCTTTTTGGGATTCATTGCTAGACCTAGATGTGGCCCTTTGTTTTTGGAACGTTTGTTTTGTTTGAACAACACGTGGTTTTTTTCCCCCTGGGATTTGTTCCTTTCAAGCAGCAAGTTTAGGGAGTCCAAGAGGCTCTTAAGCTTGGTCTTAGGTTGGCACTTGTGATACCGGGAACACGAATGGCCTTTGGTGTCGCAAGGGTCAGGTTTCATTTTTTTTGACTACAGGACTTCAGCTCAGAGGTTGATTTCCCCTTTCGGAGGAACCCTAGGTCTACGTCTACCTTGGGACGAAAAAAAAAAAGAAGAAGTAACCCTGACATGGTTTATTTCCATGGGCAGAGTTCGTTCTCGTCTCGGGTAGGCCAAGATCACAGCTGATTTGGGTAAAGCAAGGGACAGTTTCTCAACAATAGGGCTCATAGGGGATGTCCGTTCTTTTGACTGTTGGCTCTAGGGTTTACTTACAGGCCCGTGCCTGGTTTTGATTGCGACTCGCTTGGGTCTGGCTACAGGACATAAGGCTATCATGAAAAATGAAAGCTATTGCGTTCCTGGCCGTGAAGGCATCCCAGGTTTTGATTGGCACGTATCCCATTTGCAGGTGGACCCTTCTTGAATTGACGGACCCTCCTTGTTTCGGCGGCACCCAACGTCACCGTCACCAGGATCTAGTCCCATCACGGGACTGGATCTTTGCACCTCTCCTGAGGGCATACCTATTCAATCCGGCCAGCTGTTGCCAAGCCATGATTTTCTGAAACAGGCCAACCATATCAATGTTCAAGAGCGGGATAGTCAGGAAAGCCCCGGACTCTGTTTCAAGCGGGAGATGACAGGGTCAGGAGAAACCAGGATACTGGAGCGGGATGCTTCGCCAACCTGATAAATCCCCAGGTCCCATAGACAAGCGAGTGCTTCCTAAAAGGGTGCGCGTTGCCTCTTTTGCCATCCCAACTGGGTGAGAGAAACACACCACCCAACCCCACGCCTCATGTTTCCAACAATGGGAGGCCCAGATGCCAAAGATCAATCCAGCCAGTTCCTTTCCAGGGCCCAATTTCTTGGAAAGCGCACCTCTCCTTCAGTGTTTCTTTCACAATCACATTCACTTGACAATAATGTTTCGCTGGGATTCAGGTTACTTGCTGAATCAGTTGAAACAACCAGACCATGAACACAAAGGGAATTCGAAACGAGACACGTTCAAAGTTTGAACACTAATTACTCGATTTAACACGCTTCGACAGGTGCAGGACTGCTCCCTTCCCAAACCGCAAGAGTCAAACATTGGCGCAAACCTTCAAACCACATGCCCAGTTTTCGAGATTTTACACAGTGTCTACCCAGTTTGTCCGATTTTCTTCCATATTTTCGATGTCCAACCAGGTGTTTGGAGATTTGGAGATTTTCTCTCCCAGTTTCTGCAGTGACCAGGACGAGGGGGCTGCCGTGAAACAGGCGCTTCTTGCGATGCGCAAGGACGGCCTGGGGGCCCAAACTCTTCGGACCCACTGGGTTCGGTCACGGACTCTGCCGCTTCCGCAGCGAAGGGTCGGAGAGTTCGCCACCCTCAAAGTAAGGAAACCTAACCTAGGTCCCCCAGTAGTGCCCTTTTCCCCTGTTTTGGGGGGAGGGTTCCCCTACTAAAGTAGACAACAGCAAAAAGTTGGTACCCTCATTCTAACCTCTCTGGAGGACCTAGAAGCTTTTGTGAGCCGGCATCGGCTCGCCTCGTGGGCGCGGAGCATGTTTGGACGCAACAAGTTGCAGGTGTCCTTGCTGGCTTCCGTTTGAAGCATCGAGTGGATTCCACCGGGGGGAAATTATCGGGAACCCTGCTGCAAGCTTCTGGGGTCTCCTCCATAGCTATTGTATATTTTTTGGGGCTGGGCTAGACTTTTTTTTGCATGGTTAGCAAGCATCTTGCGCATGTTGGACATCACGGCTGTCCCTTTTTACGTGGTTCGGACATATCTTTGCCAGGATGACTTTCTCCCTAGAGCCGAACAGGCCCTTCCCTTGCTGGTGCGATAGGCAGGGAATGAGAATTGGAATGACCCCGAGAGAAACCATCCCTTATGGTTTCCCTTGAGGGGGCCCCTGGGTGGATTCCCAACACCCTTGGCTCATTCCATACTGAGTACCAGCAAGTTCCTGCATGGTGCAAAGTACATTGTTGAATATCACAGCTTCCACCCGATTTCGAGGGCCCTGCAATTGGGAGCCTTTTGCCCAAAACAATTTCCATGGTCCAGCTCTATGAAAAGCGTCGCCGACATCTTTTCGGAGCCAGCTTGCGCTTGGCAAGCGGCAAACCGCACGGCGGTGTTCTTAGATTGGGTTTTGTGAGGAACGTTCGTGGAGTCCTTTGAATGTGAAAGGCGAGGTGCGTCAAGAGAGCCAGGTTTGTGTCCGACCGGGAATCCCACAACGGTTAAAACTTTAACACCAAGCAACAAGGAGGCCCAATAAATATGGCACCCAGGTGATCTTGATCATGGGCTCCGCTTGCCTGTCGAAGGCATTCAACGAGGAGAGGTTTACCAAGTTGAGGAAAATCAATTGGGCTCTGCTTTTAGATGATGTCCTAGTTAGAGCTTGACCCCATTTCCGCTCATAAAGACCATTCCTATCCCGGCATGGTTCCACATGGCTCCATACCTGGGGATCCACCCTAGAAATGGTCTTTGATCATGCTGTGTTTGGTTCTTCAAGTTGCTCCCCTACCCTGTATAGTGCCCCATTTCGAGCCCCTTCTTGGGTATTGGCCAGAGAATCTGGCTCCAAATACAAGAACTACTCCCCGGCAAATGAATTTGGAATCCCAAAAAAGGGAGGCTGAAGGGGATTCCTCTAGCTGTGGTGGTTTGTTAGGTTCTAAGTGGGTTTCCTTTAGGCTCAGCCTAAAAGCCACCAAAAAAAGCAACAGGGCACCCTCAAAGAACCCCACGCCTTTTTTTGTGGGAGGGATCCTTTTTCCGCGTCCTTCATCAGTGGGACACTACAACAAGGGACGCCCACATAGAGCAACGACCCCTTCAGCCCAGGCCGTAGCGCCGCAGACATGGCTGCGCATGCGGAGGTAAGGCGCATTGCCAAGGAGCCGCAGACCTGAAATGGGCTGCCCAAGTCCTAGACACCCAGGTGGCTTCCCATTGTCTTCTGGGGTCCTTCCAACATGAACAACCACAAGAAAGAGTTCCCTTTCTTCCCAGAACTACTGGGGGTCTGGGTAGTGGTTTCCTTTTAGTGGGTTTCTCTTTTGTGGTTTTCTTAACTACACCCTGGTTTGAAAGCCGCCATGTCAAAGTCACCACTTCTTGGTATGTGTCAAGGACCGTAAATAGTGGCAGTCCTTTTTGGTGTCACCCCAAAATACATATTGGACTTACCCCAAGCATTGTCTCAACAACAGGTCACCCAAACCCCCACCTAAGGCAGTTCATGTTCTTTGGTTGCAGGTGACTCCGAGCCGTGTCAAGATGATCAAACCGTTGAATTGTGGATTGGTTTCTTTTGGTGTCCCTTTCAGCACCAACAAATACGGGTTTCTGTTTTTGGAAAGCTAGCCTTGTGGAGGTTGGTTTAAAGGGAAGCTAAAGGGAACACCACTATTCAGAGGTCCCCTGCTTTGGAACACACCCAGAACCCAGATATAGGCCGTGTTGGAAGTAGGGTGGATGATGGATGCCAGCTGAATACTGCAAGTTGGGAACAAGTTGGACATCCCGTAATGTTCTCCAAGTTGCCCAGGGTTTTGTGGTTGGATATGGTTAGCAAACTGGCAGTTCTGGCTAAATGAAAATGGTGCAAACACGACCTCGGGATTTGGTTTGCGACCCATTTCACCCATGATGAAGTTAACTGTTCAACAAGTTTTGTTTGGCGAATTATTGCAATTCGCCGAGCTAGAAGGAACTATATCAATTATTGCACATATTCAACTGAGCTTAAGGGGTGGTAAACGGGGTTCATGAATGACAAAGGATCTTTGCTGCTTGCTGCTGTTCCCGTATGTTCATTATGTACAGATACATTTGTGCAGATACAGATGTGTACTGACATCAAACACTTTGAGTTTCTCAGAGCCCTTCTCACGCGCCTGGCTTTGCATTGAGGTATTGTGCCCTTTTCAAGGGGTGCAAAGCGCACATACAAAGAGCTTTCTGATGGAACAAGTGTGAACCGTGGCTTCAGGAAATTGTGCACCTCAGCGCCAAGAACGCGCATGGGTCTCAGATTTGAGTCCCATGGCAGACTTTTACCCCGAACCAACCCCGAACGCGGATCAGGGGGTCCTTCGGCTTGTGCGAACCGATGCAATGTATCAAGGAGCCGGCACCCTTTTCCCCTTGTTGGCGGGTTCTTAAAAAATGTTGAAGCCCAACCAAGTGGATCCCAGGCGAACCTACACAGCAGGTAACCCTTCGCCATGTTCTTTTGTTTTTAAATGGCTGGCAAGGTCTTGGTTGCCTACAGAACCAGGGAAGCGGTTGATCACTGGGCAAAACGGTCCTCTGTTGGGTCACGTGGCTGGGCCACGCCTCCTCTTGAAAGTCCAAAAGATGGAAGAGTCGGAGCGGCAAGCCATTTGTCCCCGCTTGGCTTGACTGAGTTGGTAGACAATTGGGTGTGTGTTCTTGGTATTCAAACTTTATGGGAAAACAATTCTGGTGGTAAATACACAAATCAGAGTGTTTTGGCCCCGGGAATTTGCGTGGGGAATTCGGTTCAACACCAAAAAAAACTTAAGGGTAAGGCAGCTTGATGCGCATGCTGAAAGGGGTTTGGGGTCATCTAAGCAGAAATGAGTCTTGGCCGCCAAGAGGAAAGGGCTTGAACTGCTTTCCGGGAAAAACTTAACTATGAAACCGCCTCTTCTGTACGAGCAAAATGCGTTGTGTTGGAGCCTAAATTCTGCTCGTATTTTGGCAGATTGGGCTTGCGTTTGCGGCAATTGCGAGTTTTCACAAAGAAAGCAGTGATCTGCAACAAATCCTGCATGGGCACATTTTTTAGGGTTTTGGCCACACGCTACATAATACGGAGCAGAACGTGTTTTTCTTGGTAGGCGTTTCTCAGAGGCCCCAGGTTCCCCGTGAACCAACTCCGAACAAGCTCCGAACGAACAAACTCCGAACGAACTCCGAACAAGCTCCGAACGAACTCCGAACGAACTCCGAACGAACTCCGAACAAACTCCGAACGAACTCCGAACGAACTCCGAACGAACTCCGAACGAACTCCGAACGAACTCCGAACGAACTCCGAACGAACTCCGGACAAACTCCGGACGAACTCCGAACAAACTCCGAACGAACTCCGGGCGAACTCGGAACAAACTCCGAACAAGCGAACAAGCTCCGAGCGAACTTTGGCATTGTTCCCGAGCCAACTCCGAACACACTTTGGCCATAAGTATGTTTTTGAGCCCAGGTATTTTGGTGGCCAAGCTGTTTTTTTTGCTTTTTCGGGCTTACCAAAAGAGGCCAAGTGATTACAGGGGCCAGTTTCAACAAGTGGCCTGGGAAGGTGTTTTTTGAGGCAAACAAACATGTTCTCAGGCCACTTGTTGAAATTAGTTCTTTTGGTCACTTGATTTTCCTGTTATGTATGTTTCGGGCTGGATTTACTTCCCGGACAAGCGCCAAACAAACTTTGGCCATATTTTTCTTTGGGGGAGCTGATTTTGGTGTGTCGGCCTTAAGTTTCAGTTTTTTCGGCTTTGTCTTGTTTTATTGCTCGTTTTTTTTTCAGGCTGTGATTTTTGCTTATGGTTTTTTTTCGGGGCTTAATTCTTGCCCCGGACGAACTCCGAACGAACTCCGAACGAACTTTGGCCTTAAGTTTTTTTGGAGCTTTTTTTTTTATTCGGTGTTGAACTTTTTGGGTTTTGGTCGTACAAAAACACTGGAATTACAGCTTGTTGATGCGTTTTTCGTACAAATTTAGTGTTACCAGGGCAAAAAAAACACTGAAACATGCTTAATCCAGGCTTTTCATGCAAGAAAACAGTTATTTCATACGACCAAAATCGGGCAAGCCATTACACAAATCGGGCAAACCCTTAAGTTCAACACCGGTGTTGAACTTAAGCTCTTTTTTTTGGAATAATATTTTTTTCCCGGATTAAGCCTTGATCAAAAGGATTAAGCTTTGTTTCAGCTTCAACAGCGAGCCTCAGCGTCAACCAAGCTGCGTGATCACCCCGGTAGCGATTTTAGCCCTCCGCAGCTCTGAAGTTCTACAAATCCGGCCCTGAACTCCTTCCCAGGCCACTTGTTGAAACTGGCCCCTGTAATCACTTGGCCTCTTTTGGTAAGCCAGAAAAAAGGCAACAAAAACAGTTTGACCGCCAAAATACTTAGGCTCAAAAACATGCTTATGGCCAAAGTGTATTCGGAGTTGGCTCGGGGGTTTGTTCGGAAATCAACCAATGACAAAGCTTGCTCGGAGCTTGTTCGCTTGTTCGGAGTTTGTTCCGAGCTCGCCCGGAGTTCGTTCGGAGTTCGTTCGGAGTTTTTCCGGAGTTTGCTCGGAGTTTGTTCGGAGTTCATTCGGAGTTCGTTCGGAGTTCGGAGTTCGCTTGGAGTTTGTTCGGAGTTGGTTCACGAGGAACCTGGGGCCTCTGAGAAACGCCTACCAAGAAAAGCACGTTCTGCTCCGTATTATGTAGTGTGTGGCCAGAACCCAAAAAATGTGCCCATGCAGGATTTGTTGCAGATCGCTGCTTTGTTTGTAAAAACTCGCAATTGCCGCAAACGCAAGCCCAATCTGCCAAAATACGGGCAGAATTTGGGCTCCAACACAACGCATTTTGCTGCGGACAGAAGAGGCAAGTTATTCCCGAAAACAGTTCAATCCCTTTCCTCTTGGCGGCCAAGACTCATTTCTGTTTAGATGACCCCAAACCCCTTTCAGCAGGAGCGTCAAGCTGTCTTACCCCTAAGGCTTAGCGCGCAGAAACGGCGCGGTCCCCTGGGAAGCAAGCAAATTGATTCTTGATTCGAGGAAACTGGCATCAATAGTACACTTTGAGATTTGCTTCAAAATCTGGGCTTTTCTTTTTTTGGTTTTGGCAAACCCTTAAGTTTGAGTAAAAAACCCTTATTCTTTTTTAGCACCTTAAAACACCCAAATCCCGAACGAACTGACCTGACCCATGAAATTTGGCCACTCAGGAAGTGAGTTTTCGGGGACCCCTCCAAAATGGTGGTTTCCTTTTCTCCTTGAAACAGTCGCCAAACAGGGTAACATCAAAAAAACCCTTTCTCAATTCAAGCAAATTTGAGCGCCATTCTGTTCATGCTTGGCTCCTCGGATTTGGCTGTACATCATTTGCCGATAGTGACAGTGCGCACTGTTTTGCCTATGGAATGGGCTCTTTGTGGGCAGAAATCCGAGTTGAGGAACCTCAACCCGCCTCCCCCTTAGACGGCCCAGGTCCCAGTGCTACCACAACGCAGGCTTCGATGAGGCACGCACTGGCCCCTTTGCTCCTCTTTTGTTAGTCGGGCATCTTTGTCATCATGTTGATGTCTAAGTTCCAGCTACCGGAATTTCTATTGGGAAACCCTTGTTCTTGGTGGGGGATCCCCTCTAGAAGTTCCTGTAGCTGGTTGCTATGATGGGACAAGGCCTGAACGTTTTCCAAGCGACGGGACCCGCGACCTGGGCCATGATTCCTTATCGGGTCCAGCGCGACGTGGCCCAAACGGATGTTGATCAAGGCCATCGGATCAATGCAAGCTAAAGCAAATGGAACGGGCTCCAGAACTGCGCATATTATTGTAGTCATGCTGGAATTTGGTTTGAACGTACCCCAAGACCCATGGCAACTATGTAGGCTCGTATTTTGGGTGTTCGGCCAACTTTGTAATTTGGTGGTAACCTGGGTGATAACTTATTCCGCGTATATGTCCCCCGAAGCGGAGGTAGCCATGTTACGAGCGGATTGTAAGTCAAGTGCCTTGCCACTTGCCAGCTTGGCCTGAGTGACATCCCGAAAGCTCCGGTCTCATAGGTCTGAGGCAAGATGGTTGAACCACACCAGCCACGAATTAAGGTGAATTGCCTGCTCAGCCTGCTCTTTAGCGAGGATGCCCTAAATATCACAAGGAGGGGAGCAAGTAGTTCTCCACAAATTACAAGATTTTGGCCACCCCCCGTCCTCCATTGGCCCCTTGAGACCCTACCCCTGCAAAGACCTCATGGAAACACAGATTTGGTCCCATGGACTTGTCTCCAAGTCGGAGATTCATATTTCCCCAGTATTCCATATGCCCAGGGTATCAAACCTTCTTTTGGGTCCAGAATTGGATAGGAACTTGGATATCACCCGTTTCTGAACAGATGAGTCGAATATATTTTCCATTTTCAGGTTGACTAAATACAGGAGTCCCTCAATTATCCCTTTTCTGGGCCTGCAAAAGTTGGTGATCGTTTCAAAGGAATCCACGAGAGAAAATGGCAAATACACCGGTCCCACGAACATGGCACTTGACAAGGGGTCCATACACCAGGAAAATGATCTTCCAGGAACCTCCCACAGGTGTTAGTGGAAGGGAGGGTAAATACACCGCATCCGAGAAAGTTGTCTCTTTTTGAACCCCGGGGGTTGGATTCAGGGCCGTTCCAATTTGGGCCTTGGATTCTGCGGCGTTCGCGGTTTTTGGGTGAAGCCCGGTGGGCCGTGGCCACTCCCAATGGCTCCCTTCGGTCGCGCAGGAGCGGAAGGCGCAGGTGGCGGCAGCGCTGCGGCTCCTGGAGCTCGACCCCCGGGGGTTTTCAAGGGAAAACCATTCAGTTTCCCTTTGGTTTCCCTTTGGGTTCCCTTGCTGTTGCGGGTTTCTGGGGGGTGGATTTTTTTTTTGGAAGCTGCAAAGAAGTTGTCAGAACCCTAATGGATGTTTTCTGCAGAAAATGAGGAGGAAAGGAAGCCATGGACATGAAGGGAGGCCATGAGGATGTTGGAACAATTGTTTAAACGTGGTTTAAGACTTCAGAGGTACAGGACTCCTGTTGCCTTTAGAAGACAACCGCATTTGTCTTTTAGGCAAGATGCATTTTCCTTGGTAAAGGAAAGCCAAGAGGACACCGCCCACGTTTGCCACATCAATCGACGACTTTCCCTTGGCTTCCCTGGGAGCGTTGCGGTCTCATGGCAGTAGTCCATGTCCCCAATTCACCACGCCTGAAAGGATGAGGCGGGGTTCCACGAACAACCCGGTTTAGCTGCGTCTCAACTTGGTCTCTGGTCTAGTGCGTAGGCAAGCTCATGAGAATAGGCCCCTCCAAAAATGAAGGACCCCCTCAAAGAGGTTGTTTCCCTTTGTTGTATCCTCCAAAAAAGACGTACTTTTTGGTACCTCCGATGTTTTTGTTTGTTTCTTTTTGGGGGGGGGGTGGATGTGTCCTTTTAGCAGAGTTGTCCCTCCAGCAGTTTGGGAGATTGGTAGCCGCTTATTGAGCTTTTCAAGCAGAGGTTCCCTTTTTAAACCATTTGGTTGCCATTTGAAACCGGGGCTCATTTGGGGCGCTCTTTCTCCTGCCATCCTTTTCGGAATCCTGGTTTAGACCGGCCTTGGCTGGTAGCGTACCGGGCAGGGACCTAATACTTCCTGCGAGATTTCTTTGCGGTGGCGGTGATGGCTAAATGGTAAGAAAGGATGCTCCGAGACTTTCAACTGTGATCAACCAGGCGTATACAGCACCAACACTTCGAGCCTGTTCGGATACAGCTTTGGAGATGATATTGCAAGACAAATGCTACTATAAATGGGATGAAGATGTGAGCCTGTTTTTCAGTGTATCTGCTTTGGACGAATGTTCAAAATGGTTCTCTTTCTTTAGGAGACCCCCAGAAACCAAAGGCGGCTTTCCTGCGGGTTTCCCTTTAAAACCACGTAAAAGGGTACCCTCAAAAACGACACACCCATATTTCTGGCGTCTTTTGGGCCAACACTGTTAACCTTTTCTTTCTCGGTTGCTTACAAAGGAGAACTCAAAACCTCATTTCTCTTAACATCCGGCCCCGTGTTTTTTTCTTTTCTTCAAAAAACATGGTTGGCTGCTTTGTGTTCTTTGGTCCCTTTTTTTTTTGGGGGGGGGGCGGGGAACCATTCTTTGGAGGGTTTCTTCTAAGCCCGGCATCATGCCTATTGAAGCCATGTTGAACATTGCCTTCCGGGTGCAAATCCAGCAATTTGCCCATAAAACATCCTTTTTAGGAGCGCTTCAGGTTTTGCACTGATTGCACGTTTCCAGGATGGGGAATTTTGGAAGACTGAGCCTCCCAACTGAGATGCGGAATAGATTCAACAGAGGAATCGGGTTTGTTCTCGTTCTTCTGGTGCGCCTGAAGCCACGGAGTGGAAGGCGGGAGCTTGGGGCATATTTGTCTCCATTTGCCCCCTCGCACCCTTTTGCCGTTTTTGCCACATTCCCCTCCAGTCTCACACAGATTCCAATCATCTGGGCTGTTCAAAGGTAATCCTTAATCCTTCCCTTGAGTTACGCAAGGGGTCCCCTTTGGTGGCTTCCCTAAGACAGTGCAAATTCGGATTGGCCCGCCTCTCCATGTTGAACAGCGATTCTTCTGGCCCTTCGGGCCAGCTCGTTCAACTTTGCAAGGCACCAGCTCTTCCACACCGACGATTTGGGCGGTGCGCCCACCAGCCCTGCCACGCCCGCCACGCCGGCCACGCCCGCGGCAAAGCCCGCAACGCCGGCGAAGCCCGCCACGCCGGCGAAGATCATGGTGCCGCCGTCACCCACAGGCCGGGCATGTTCTCTGGGATTATGTGTATGGATATGCACTTATGCCAACCAACGTGCATTAGTGCATTTGGACATTCATACATGTTATATATATATATATGTATGTATTGTTGCATACATATACATACAGACACACATGTATATATATACATATATATGTATATATATATACATATATATATATACACATCTGCACATGCAGATGACGACCACCTGCAGTAATAATATGTTGATGGACATGTGAGTCATTGGCGATGTTCCTTTACGATGCCTTCAAGTGGTCAGCTTGATTTGGCACATCTTATTTCAGGTCGAAAGGGCTGCAATTCCAGATGAGACGCATTTCTACTCGAGGAAATCCCACAAGTGAGTTCAAGTAGTCATGGTCGGGTGTGTTTTTTTGACGGTACCAGATTTTGTCGGTTTTAAAGGGACACCAACGGGAAACTCATGATTTTGAGGGACCCCCTAAAAAAGGCACACCCGGTTGGATGGGAATGAGCCGCTTTAGTATCGCAGAAAAGGGGAACACAGCACACGATTTTCCAAGATGCCCTGAGACGATTGCATCGGGACATCTTGCTTTGCTTCGCAGTGCCTCAGTGTGATCGAGTACGTGTGGCAAGGTGGAGCTTTGCATGCAGTACACAAGGAGTGGGCGCATTAGTGTAGCACATTTGGAGGGGCTCCCAAAAAAGTTGCTTTGGGCACCACCATTCAAAGGGCGATTTTGAGAATATCACATTGTTGGAACCAGGTTGGGAGAGAGAGACAGAGGGAGTGTGCAAGCAACTTTCGTATGTCGGGGACGGTCATTCATGCCTTGTGGCCAAGCATTGCGTTGGTTCCCTTTTTCGGGGGACCACTTTTTCACCTTGACAGACAGCTGGCGTTTTGGTCGTCGGAGTTCGCGGCCCGCCAGCGGACGTTGAGATACAAATGGAATCAAGCAACAAACTCACAGGGATGGGGAGAAAAACAAAAAAACACGACATCGGAATCAAAAGGGTTGTGTCGAGCCATGGTGCTTTTTCTAGCATATGTCTTCAGACATGTTTGATCCTTTCTCCCCTTGTGTTTTGTCCAATGCAACGCTGCTTCCACAGTTTTTTGGAAGCCGAGGTTGCGATTTGTTTCCATGACACGTTCCCAGTTTGCCCATGTCTGCACGCCGCGTTTCACCCGCAAAGACTCTTACAAGGACACTTCTTTTGAATTAATCTGAAGTCTATCAATGACCATGAAGTGCTTTCGAGTTCCACCTTGGTTTTAACGAATCTAATGTCTTTTATGCCCCCAGTCCCTAGCAAGACGTTGGAACTTTTGCCCAGCTCAGAGCTCCGCAGGTTTGCACGCCGAGGCCGGTCGATTCGATCGGGCGTTCGGAGAACCGGAGCTGCTCCCGGCATGAGGCCGTGTTTTTGGGGCCGCCAGCTTCTGCAGCAAGGGCATTGCGGAAGAACATGTGTTTTTCCTTTCTGGCTGTGTGGTTGGATCTTTGGGCTTTGACGTTTTGGGAAACAGCGGATTTTCTCATTGGACGCACAAAGAGTTGAACATTTTGGCAGGGGGGTCAACAGTGTAACAGCAACCAGGTTTTGGTAGCACAGAAAGGGTTTCGATTCGCATTGGGGCCCAAGTCTCGGGATACAAAACATCAGGTGAGATATAGGTGCACACGCGGAATCATGCGTGGAGGTATTGGTTGTTTAATTCAGGTACAGACGTATTTGATGGCAGCATATTCTAAGAATGTTTCCCCGCAGCTGGAAGCTTTCGTTATTTTTTGCCCAGATAGCCTCGGAGGGCTCAGAGTTCCCTCAGGGTTCTTCTGAATAGCACCCGGGCTCATTCAGATCTGTTGTATCTCCTTTTTCTCAGTTTGTTCTCTTTCTCTTTATTGGTTTTCATCTTTTTTTTTCTTCTCTCTCTCTCTCTCTCCCTCTTTCTTTTTCTCTCTCTGTCTTTTCTAATTCCCATACTTATCACGTGTTTTTCTTCGCTTTCTCTTTCTTCTTGGCCTCCTGCTTCTATTTCCCTGAATATTGCTGTTTTTTCTTGTGTTTCTCTCTCTTTCCTATCTTTCTCTTTCTTATCATTCTCTTTCTAATTCTTTTCTTTCTCTTTCTTCTTTGTCTCTTTCTTCTCTTTGATTTCTTCTCTTTTTTCTCTTTCTGCTCTTTCATCTCTTCTCGTTGTTCTCTGCTTCTTTCTCGTCTTTCGCCTTCTCTCTCTCTCTCTCTCGCCGCCCTGCGACAGTGAAACACGCAAGCAAAGACACTGATCTTTGAACGTCCACCCCGCTCCCTTGAAAGTCCGCAGACGGTTCCGCGAACGAAGTAAACAAGAGCAAAACGACCCCCAATTATTGAGAGGTGACCCCACCAAAGTCTGCAGAGAGTTGACCATTTGATGTTTGCACGCGGTAAAAACGGCAAACACCACCACTGCCAGGTACACGGAGGGTTGCGTGAGCGAAGCACGGACGAACGGAAACGCATTTTTCAAGCTTGAACGAGTTTTTGAAGTTCAACCCCGCGAACGTTCGCAGAGGGTTCATCATTTGACAGTGACGAAGCAGTGCGCGCGGCCGTGCCAATTGGCTCGTATCCGAGACAGTTCCGCTGGCGCACTACTCCGAGATTGGTTTGCGCTGAAGAGCGAATGGCCGGGCGTGTTGTTTGCCCGCTTCTACTCCCAATTCTTCTGGTTTCTGGCTTTCTCTAGCTTCTCACGCGCAGCGCATATCCTGTAAGAAAGCAGACTCAATCGGTTCCAGTGCTACAGAAGTTCTCTTTCAACTTCCTGTGATAGACCTGCTAGCTGGGGCATACTGCGGTTTAACGCCTTTTTCATCCGGCGGCGTGCCCCGACCCCCAGCAGTTTGCCAGGCGCTCGCAGAAGTCCCCGAGGACAGCAGCGGATGTCGGAAGCGGAAGATCCGCGAACACGGCCTCCAAGCATGCTGGTGTCCTTCTTTCAGTGGGGTTGGCTTGCAAGCAACCCACGTATAAAACATACAAGTCGGGTGGTCCCCTTGTTTAAGACACGTCTATATGAGCCTTTCTGGCCATGATTTTCATAGGGAACACCCTGAACCACGATGTCCAGAGTCCACCAAAACATCCCCCAGTCGAAACTCATACCCTTTTGATTGTTTCTCAAAACTAGGCACCCTTCCAGGTGATCGGGTTCCTCTTCATTCCCTTTTAACGGGGTTCCAGGTCGAGTCAAGGCCCCGAACCTTCCTGCCTGCGACGTTGAGTTGCAGGGGAATAACGGGACTGGGGAATGGTCCCAAGTCAAACCTCATGCAGGGGGGCCGATTAAACTTAAATTCCCCTTGTTGTACTTCTAGAGCGGGGTCTCAACACCTTGGCCGATTTTTAGATGTTGTTCAAGTGGTTTCGTGGGGGAGCAGGTAGTAACCTCTAACACAAATGTACAGGCAAACAACAAAGCATGCCCAAAGACTGGGCTTAGCCTCTGAGAGGACAAGCTGGAGGACGTAGCGCCGCTCTTGCTGGCCAAGGTTGCGGCGAAGCGTCTCTTGCAGCAGGCGGAACACCAGAGATTTCGAAACCCGGCCGCCTGGCGCGAACGTATGTTGACCTGGGGTTGGCAAAAACGGTCATACCCCGTAGAGAGACTTTGCCCTGGCCCGCAGAGGGAGGTTTGACCAAGGGGGGATTCATGCTTCCAGCTGCGCCGAATGGCCAGCCTTTGATGTACTGAAGTTGCGACGTGCGCAGGGAGTTGCAATTACCACAGACATGGTGCAGTAGCCCGGAACTGGTGGTAGTGTGTGATTTCGGCCCACTGGTTGTGCCGGAGGTACGACCAGTCCATTTCTGTCATGCCATGCCTGGCTGAGGGGCTGCCTAAGGAAGTAGCCAAAGTGCCTTGCACTGCATACGAGGCCCTCACTTTGTAAGACTTCTGCCGGCTGGAACAAATATGCACTCCATCCGGATCATCTGCTGCTTGCCCTGCATTTGTGGGCGAATCAGCCTGCCACTTGCGCCTTCTTCCCGATCAGAGGTGGGGTTTTCGGAGCAGCCCCTAATCAACCAAGCCCTGCATGCAGTGTTGGCACAACACAGAGTCCAGGCCCATGATGTACACGTGTTGTGTAGCATGGAGACTACCTCCACGATTTGCAGCAGTGAATTTGTTCTGTGGTGCAGCTTGGCACCCAGCACGCACGAAGCTCTAGGAGTTTTGACCACGGGTCAGGCAGTTTTGTAGGGTAGGCTGGCGTGCGCCAGGTTTTTTCTTTTTCCCCCGTTCGGCCGCTGAACGACACTGTCCGGTGTGTCTCTGTGTGTGTCAGGTTGTGGAGTCCAGTTATTTTTGTGAGTCAAAAGGATTCTTGAGAGCCCCCCAGTGAGCCTATTCTATCAAAGTTCATTCTAGCTGAGGGAGGGGGCGTGCAACTTTTTTTGCAGTTCAACAACGAGATCGTGATGCGTGAGTCTGGGGAATCCTTGAGGAATCCTTGGGGAATCCTTGGGTCGCTTCCGCAACTGTCCCCGGAAAACGCGTCTTGGAACTCCACCTCTCACTGGGTCGGTTTACCAGTAGTCAGGGTTGTCCAGTTGCCCACCAACCCTACTGCACTGGGCGTGGTGGGCCTGTAGCAAGCCCTGCATGAGGGTTTGTTCAACTGGTGGAACAGGGAACCACAAGGAAACCACGATTTAAGGCTCCACTATTTGGAGAACCCCCTTGCAACCATGCTGGCAGAAACCAAGGCCAATGGATTTGAGCGCTGTTGGCTTTCTTGCCAGGCAAAACGAGAAGAGGAAGCAGCAGCCGCAGCTCATGAGGCGAGCGGCTGGGTTTGCCAAAGCTTGCGACCAAGCAAGTGGATGCGCGGAACGTTTCCCTTTCAAACCATCCCAAAAAGGGTGCCCGCAAAAAGCATAGACCGCATATCATGTTAGAAAACATATCCAGACAAGTCATGACGAGCTCTGGACTAGAACAAACACAACCCATGATGCAGGCTGTATCTGGGTAGTTCTTATGTCCAGTTTGCGAGGTGCTATCGTACTTTGCCCAGGTGGATGCGAATGCGCCAGTTTGGCGCATGATGTTTTTATGCCTGTAGATGGTGACACCAGTTTCTTTGCATGGGGATTTGTTGTTTGATAAAGGGAAACCAAAAAGACACTGCCTGCTTTAGGCGTTCCCCATTTGGGTACATGTTTTTTTTTGGGGACCTTTTGGGGGAATTCATTTAAAATGGGAATTTGTGCCTACCACCCCCCCCCCCAATGAAAATTGATACCCTTTTTCCAACAGTCATGGCGGGCGACAGAAGGGTTTGGTAGACCATGCAACCCTCTGGAAAGGCCCATTTGTCCAGTTCCATTATTGTTGGACAACGGGTAGCAGTTGGTAGACGCGCACATTCGGCGGCCCCATGAGACAGGGAAGCAAAAGTGAAAGAAAAGACCGCGTATTTTCGGGTTTCCCAGTGAGGCAAGCCCAACTGTTGGGCCACCTGGCGGTCTTCGCCCTGAAACCTGTCAGGTGGTCCGCATTGAGCCTCTGCGGCGCAAGGCCAGCGGAAGCTTCGGTGAATCTATGCCCCAGCCACATATGTACATGTATAAACACACGTTCAATGTGTATATGCATTTTAAGCCTAGAATTGTATTAATATAGATACATACCGTATGTTATGCTTGTTTAGCATGTATTTGACATGTGCATGTGTGTGTGTGTGGCGTCATATGCTTCGGGGGTTCTCAATTCCCCTTTTTTGGACCTCCTAAAGTGGACGCCAGTGAATTCATCAACTGTTCAAGGGGGGAACTCCAGTGACCCCTGTCAGAGCCATTGCCCTCGCGACAATCAGACACTATTGCCATTAGCGGCCACTGGAAAATGACGGGTTCCCCACTGAGAAGCAAAAAGGTGACTTTTTGGCAGGGGGCCGGGGGCCAAAGGTTTCTTTGTTAGAGAACTCTTACTTTCGGCTGCAGGCTCGTGTCAAGGAGATGCAAAGCAAGACCGAGGAGCTCTCTGTCTCTTGGCTGGTTCGAGGGAATGAGTTGGAATGACCCCGAAAAAACCCCATCCCCGATTTGGTTTCCTTTAAGGGAATCCCCTCATTCCCAACACCCTGGGGGTTCAACTCGACCGCAGGATGGTTTGTTGGCAATCCGCAAAAATACCTTCCCTTGGGTTGCACAAAGTAGTTGGATGGGTTTGGTTTGAATTCGTTTGGTTTGGTTGTTTGGTTCTTTGGTTGGTTTGGCTGTTTGGTTCTTTGGTTGGTTTGGTTGGTTGGTTGGTTGGTTGGTGGGGTGGGTTGGGTTGGGTTGGGTTGGGTTGGGGTTGGTGTGGTTTGGTTGGCTGGTTGGTTGGGTTGGGTTTGGCCTTGGTTTGGTTGGTTTGGTTGGTTTCGTTGGTTGGTTGGTTGGTTGGTTGGTTAGTTAGTTTGGGTTGGGGGTGGGGTTGGTTTGGTTGGGTTCGGTTCGGTTTGGTTGGTTGAGTTGGGTTTTGGTTTTGGTTTGGCTTTGGTTTGGTTCGGTTGTTTGGGTGGTTGGCTTCGTTGGTCGGTTGGGTTTGGTTTGGTTTGGTTGGTTGGATGGTTTGGTTGGTCTCGTTGGTTGTTTCGGTTTGGTTTGGTTGTTTGGTTGGTTGGTTGGTTGGTTGGTTGTTTTGTTGTTTTGTTGTTTGGTTGTTTGTTTGGTTGGTCGGTTGGTTGTTTGCTTGGTTGGTTGGTTGGTTGGTTGGTTGGTTGGTCGGGTGTTGGTTGGGTTGGGTTTCCGATTCGGATTCGGATTCGGTTTCGGTTTGGGTTTGGGTTTGGGTTTGGATTGGTTGCTTTTTTTGGTTGGTTGGTACCCTTCAAAAATACAAATTGTCTCCAAATAATTAGGGGATCCCCAAAATGAGTGGTGTCCCTTTGGTTTCCTTTTGGTCTTCTTTCAAAGCAACCCCAAATCTTGGCGGTTCTTAGCCGTCCCCTTTGGTTTTCAGGTTTCTTAGTTGGTTTAGTGGTTGGGTTTCCATTTAACTCACTAAAAGTTGCTCAAATCTAGCAGGGGTTTGGCCCGTCCGAGGACAACCAGTCGGATGACAGTCAGCGCCTAAGCCGGCGCTTCAGACCTCGCTCAAGGCGGTGCCCTTTTCTCCTTTCATTTTGCTTTTCAGAAGATGCTTTCGAATCGCCTGGATTTGAAGGAAGCTTATCAGTTCGGGTAAAAATTGACTTCTTCCAGGGGACTTAAAGCACATAGAAGTCTCTCTCTCTCTCTCGCTCTCTCTCTCTCTCTCACTTTTTGGAGGCGTTTTACCTTGAGAGTCAACGACCAGCAAAGAGGGTGCGAATGTTTCTCGTGGAAATCCTCTGGAGATCTCGGTGGTTTCCCTTGGCGGCTGGGTGCCAAGTAGACCAGAGCAGATCTTTCTGCAAGTGACAGCCTTTGAAGTGACAGCCTTTGAGTTCCTCTTTGGTTTGTTTACCCCTAACAAAAAGTCACCCCAGCAATAGGAATGGGACAATTTGCGGGTGGTTTGCCAGGCCGATCTTTCCCACGGTTCGGCCAATGAAAGGGATGCATGAAGTGAGACCTGCCGGAAGGGTTGTTTGGGAGTTCTACCCAACGACGTTTTGTCGATTTATGGGTTGCCCAAGGGAGACTAAAAACCCAGGCGTGGTTGATTTTCAAAGGGGAAGGCCTGGGTTGAAGTCAGCAGAATTACTTCCAGGGTGCGGCTCCGCTGGACGCCCACCCAGATCCCTGCGGGGGTAAGACTCCAGATTTGGGAAGGTGCCAATAACATTGCGGCCAGCCCCTGAGGTTTGCCTGCGCCCCGAACCAACGCCCCAACACAAAATCCCAAACCTAAACCCCAAAAACCATAAATCTAAACCCTAAAAACCCTAAACCTCAACCCTAAAAACCAGAAACCTAAACCCTAAGCACCCTAAACCTAAACCTTACAACCCTAAGCCTAACCCAAAAACCCTAAACCGAAACCCTAAAAAAACCCAAACCTGCTTGCAGAAACCTAAGCCCAAACCCTAAACCTAAATCCTAAAAACCCTAAACCTAAGCCCTAAAAAACCCCAGACCTTCCTGCTACCCACGCCTCGTGGTACCACGGCCCCACGTTCTGAACAGAACGCAGGTCACCACGTGTCAGGTATGGCTGCACGAGTTGTGCTACTTGAGTAGTAAAGGGTGCCATACTTGAACCACGTGCTGGACAAGGGTGGATTAGGGGGTGCCGGCAAACCACGGGGGCTGTGGGTAACATTGGAAGAGTATACCGGGCCCCTCAAATATTTTCGTTTCTCCTGTCTTTTTTTAATTCACATGTAACAAACGTCCTGTGTCACATAAGGGGTCCAGAAAGATTGTCGATCCGGGGATTTCACTTGAAGCCATTGAGCCTGCCCCTTTATGTTCCGTTGAAGTTCGTGAGGCGCACGCTCTGACTTGGCCGACTGCGGTGCGAAGCCCAGATTTCGGGCTACCCAAGATGGGGTTCCTGCTTTTCCTGTCGCTAGGTTGGGAAAGTAACAGCAACACCTGCAGGTTGCTTTTATAGATAGACAATATTTGATAGCATTTGCCCTTCACTGGACTAAGCTTAGCATTTAAACTGCTTAAGACCGTTTTGTTCTCTCCATGTGCCTTTGCAACCTGCAAAGTCTGGCCCAGACTCTGAGTCAACGGTTGATGACATCTGACACATTGTTCTTTTGTTGAATGATGGCAGTAAAGAAGGTGTAGTCTTGAACGTTGACAAAAGGGCTGTGGTTGTTTCCCCTGAAACCATCAAGGCCTAAGTCGTTAGAATCGTCGCTGTTCTTTTTTTCTGTTTGGGTGGCTTTGAGCATGGTAACATGACGAGGCCAGCTTGGCGACACAAAACACGAGTCCGACCAAATGTGCCTTTTGACGCAGGGGCCAAATGGGTGAGGCTCGTTTTTCGAGGGCACCCTTTGTTGGGTCGTTTCCGAAGGAAAGCCCAAAGGGACGCTGTCATTTGGGTGTGTCTTAAAGTAGCGGGCCGTAAATCAATGTGGTTTTCCTGTTGGTTTCTCTGTACACCCACGCAAAAGGGGTCATTCCAACAAACAGACACCCGTTGGGTGGCTCCCTATTTTGACATACATGAGTTCACCCATGATGAAGGTGTCGTTTCCAGGCGGTGAATTGTAGAAGCTTTTGCAGATTCATAGAAATCAGAAGGAATTTCTGCTGGAAGTTTGATTTCCAAATGCCGACCAAAAACAAGCATGTAGATGTTCCTGTACAGACAGTGCTGGGTCCTCGGGGAACTTGAGCAGCGAGGCCTGAACTAGTGCCATTTGCAGTGAGTGTTTGGCGAAGGGGCGCTGTTGAATGTTAAGGCACCACTCCCGTCACCCAACGCAATGGTATACTGCCTTGGCCAAGATATTGAGAAGGTTTAGTCAACTAAACACATAAGAGTGTGAAGAAAGAAGAAAGAAAGAAGAAACAAATTACACCAGCCTTGACCCCAAACAGCAAAAAATATGACAGGTCTGTATAACCCAAAAAAGGCATGTCTTCTTCATGTAAAGTGCGAAATGGAGTAGCTTATGTGAGCAACACATAGTTCTAATCAGTCCATGTATGTCCCTGTAGGAAGCTCGCTTTTTTGGGAAGAGGACACATCGGGTCCATCCATCTCCTTGACGCCGGCGATGTTGTTCATCGACTTCAAGGAGAAAATGCCATGTCAATGGCATGTTCGAGAGTGAAGCTTCGGGGATTCGGGGTGAATCAACCTAACACCTGGCATTAATCAAAGGAAGTTTCGACGGATCTGTCGTAGCATGGACAATCAATACACTTTTCCATCACCGCAGCATTTGGTGGCCGTCTCGCTACTCCGCTGAAACTTGCGCATCAGTCTCAGCCACAAGCAAAAGCAACAGAGCACTTGCATAAACCTGCAGACTGCGCCTTGTAGCGATACGGCCGGGACATCCTCGCCTAGCAACGCAGACACACGCCGCGCCACATTGGCAAGCGTCAGCAAAGGTGCCCGTTTGGCGCGCACCTCTGTCACCCGGCACAGCTCCAGAAAATCCTCAGTGTTTGAGCCGGCAGTAGCTTGGTCATCCAGGGCCTTCATCTGTCGTGTCCAGCGCGCCGCGTGCTCCCAAGATGGCCAACGCATGGCTTTGCTCCATGCGCCCAACGCCGCTCCATTCTGGAACAAGCTTGGCTTTGAACGTCAGCTCCAGCCCTGCTCCATCTCGGAACCGTGTGAGAACTTTGCCCCAACTTACCAATGCTGGCTGCGCAGTGGAGTTGGCGCTTATGGTTCGCAGATTGGTGCTCACATGTGTGGTGAATAACCGGCGGCCGTCATTCCAATGCTCGCCGCTGGCAACAACTTCTGGGCCTTGCGTTCGAAGAAGCAACAATGGCAAGACAAATGGCGTTCAGCTTGCGAAGGGCTCCTTCTTTGAAGCGTTTGTGAAGCGCGGTGTGCCATGGGGGAAGTACTTGTTGAGCACATTGACTTTCAGTTGCCTATAAACGCATAGGGGTGGCTATGAACAAAGAACTTAGCAATTTTGCTGCACATGTTCGTGAATTGTGGCGCGCCATGCGTGTGTGGACAGGGCTCAAACAATTTTTACGCTTATAACCTAGCTCAGACAAGTAGAAATTATTGTGAAAATGCATAGGAATAAACCATGCGGACAAGGCAGTCGCAACATAAACACGAGTTTTGATGTGGTGTGGCATGCAGTTTGGCAACTAGGCTAAGTTCTTGATGTTGTTGGGTAAGCGGTGTGCCAAGTTCGTGGGATAGGCGGCAAGTTTCCCGGCGGGTCGTATGCAAAGAGAACATCGCGTAATTTGCGTGGTCCACTTGTTGGAAAAACCATGGTGTTTCCGGTAGAATAGGGGAAGTAGGGTTTCTGGGCGTTTCGTTTCGCAGGCCCACATCATTGTACACCAGCGCTGAGCAACAAACATGCAGAAGCCTGAGCACACAATTTGTTGAGTAGTCTTGGGTTCTTGTGAGTTGCACCCTCTTGAGAAGATATACGAGGCAGACCTCCGAAGTGAGGCCACAAATTGGTTGTCCAGTGGCCTAAAAAATCAACGGACAAGAAAGGCCCTCAGTCACTGCGCAAGCAAGATCAAGCAGAAGCATACGTTTCTGCATTGAGGTCAAGGTGGCAGGCTGGCGATCGCTCGTGAGCCGGGTGTTGCCGCAGCTCGCGATAGGCTCACGGCCAAAAGTAGCAAGGAGTCACAACAGGTCACCCCCCGGACAGGTTCTGCGAACCCTAAGAATCCGTTCTAAAAGTTAAAAGGACTTCGCCTAGGGCGGGGGGAGGGCAGCCGTTGGTTTTCCCCCAAAAGATGTGTTGAAGGGCTGGTGTTTGCATCAACTCGGCTGGAACGACGCACCAGTTCCCTTGGATACCTGCTGCACTACATGAAAATAATAACGTGTTAAATTCTGTTGACTTCGGATCTTTGAGCTTGTAACGTACTTTGAAAACAAATTGTGAGTCATGAGCATAGTTTGAATAACGGGTTGGTGGACATGAATTTTCACCGAGCTGATGTCCAAGGGCCCTGATTTAAAAGTCCTGCCCATGTTGACCCAGTTGCGTCGCATCAGGCTTCCACTCATGAAGACGCGTGTTTCCCTGGAAGCAGCATTGCTGACGGATTCGCCCGTCCCAGTTCATGCCAACAAACTCAACACACTGTTCCTCAAGTTTTTTGCGCATTCTTGCATTTGGCAGAGCTACCATTTCGAGAGATGCTTGAGTGTGCTATGAGTCAGGTTGTCAAACATACGGGTTATCACATTAGGGGACGTTGTGTGTTGTCTTTCAGTGGGGTTTTCCGCCAGGAACAATACGTTCCATCCAACAATTATGGAAGCTGAGAGGAGGGTTTGGAAGACTCCTTCCCATCGAGACGCATGCGCTTTGATGTTCGAAGCTCTCAGGCTCGGCTCAGAATCACTGCTGAATCCTCATGCCAATTGGCGGCTTCACTTGTGTCCCACGGATGAAGGATTAGGAACAAGGATGCCCCCATTTGGGTATGCGTTTTTTTGAAGGTCCCCTTTGGTTGGTTTCAAGGATAGCACAAGGAAGACCGAACTCCATGTTTGGCAACCAAACGGTTGTGACCCAGCATTGTGTACTTCTTGCAGGTCCAAGTCCCTATTGTGACAAAACAATTGTGAACAACTCAGCCATGAGCTTTTGGTCAGGCGCCGTTGGAGCGACCAGCGCTTGCCACCTGGCAGCAGCACGGTGAGTTTGGCTGGAATAACTTCCAGCACTTTTATCTTACTGTGGATGGATAGAATCCTGCACCACCTCAGAAACCCTGGAATGATGACTCCCCTGTAAATACCCACAAACAATGGTTTCAGCCATGGCTTCATTTCTTGGTGCGATACCATCCACAGTATGGTGATGACCGAATTTTGATTTTAAGTCCCCCCGTTCAAATCATTTTGGCACGTGTGGATGGCACAGCCCCAGTTTGGTTTCTTGGCTTCACAGGAATTGGTGGCATCTACTTTCTGGGTATTGGCCCCCTGTCTTCCTTTCCGGGCTAAATGTGACGATCGGGTCTCAGCACCGTAGAGAGAGGCCTGTGACAGTTGATGCTTCAACTTGGCTGGTCTTTGGAGTGAAGGACCTTTCGGAAACAAATGGCCTTCTTCTGCTAAACCTACAAAAGGTTGTTCCTTTTGCTCAGCGGCGGCTTGGAGCAAGACGAGATCCGCCATCATGTTGATCCTGCATCAGTGAAGGATTCCCACAACTTGCGTCGCAATTTGTGACGATGTTTGATTGGTTTGGCAAATGGAACTGGGCCCCCAGTCCCAAGGTAGTTTGCCCACTTCTGTGATCAACCAACAGCTGAAACAAAACATGTTTTGAGTAAAGCCCCAAGACTCACGGTTGCTGGGGTGTCCAAAACTATTTGGTATAAGGGTTGACTGAATATGACACAGAATCTGATGTGGGCCAAGGTTAATTCCTCCAAAAGGTCCTTGGGGCTTATGACGGCTGTTTGGAGTGGAGCTTAGAACAAAAACTCTTATCAGGGTATATGCTGCCCGAATTCTCTTATACAGGTTGAAACCTCCGCTTCGCCAACCAACCCACCGATCATCGAAGATTCTGGGGGGTGGATCCACATGTGTTAAAGAAGCAGACCCCAGCTTTCTGTAAAGGGTAGCCAACCGGAGGTGGTTTAAACTTAAAACCTTGGTTTAAACATGTGTCTAGACATGCTTTAGACTTAAAAACGCGTCTTGGCACAAGCTTAAACAACGGCTTGGCACCTTGCCTGGGGCATATGCTGACTCAACGCCATATCAAGGCGAACCATTGCCGCCCAGTAGAGACTAGTGACTACTGGGACCTTCAGTTGCAGAAAAGGGCCACAACCTTCAACCTCCCGTGGTGGCAAAAAGGGGTTGTTTCACGAATGTCTTCTACTTGTACAAACGGTTCGCAGCTTTTGGGCTGGCTCTGTGCCGTGAACGATCGAGGAACTCCTTGCTGCAGCGCGTCGCCCTTGGGAGTCGGATCGAAAGTTGGGCGCGTTGAAGCAGCGGACTCTTTGGGAAAGCAGCGGGGAACTAGCCATTTTGACCCAATTTACCCTACGACCGTGGAGGGATTTGAGCGACTACTTTCCTTTTCGGGTTCAGAACCCCCCTGTCCGGTTCCATGATTAGATAGGGGGTAGCTTCACAGTTGCCTCCCGTGTTTCCTTGCGCGAAAAGCTTTGAGGTTGTCAGTCGCTGGTTTCCTTTCAAGCTGTGCGGATTCCTTTCCAGCGGAGCTGGGGTCTCCAAGACTCTTTAATATCTTAGGGTTGACTAATATGAAACATTGTGAGAAACTAGCTTTTTCGGTGTACACCAGCTGTGGGCCAAGGAAACCCCATTCATCAAAGTCAGCGTCCCTTCCATTGCCCAGAAGTGCGTTATAACTTACAATGCTCAGTCGTGCTAACCCCGACGGCGAGCGAACAGAGAGGGATGCAATGGTGAAACGGAAGGGCAGCGAAGCGAGGAAGTCCGCACCCCTTGGGGTTCTTGTGTTGGAGAAACTGAGGCAATTCTTGAAATGGGGGAACGCCCAATTCAATTCAAACATGCACCCTAAAAGGGCACTGTCAAAAAGACATGCCCAAATATGCTGGCAGAATATGGCTGAAATAGTTTGCCATGCGTCCAAACTTGCAGTGATTCACCCATTCCACACTGCGGGCTGTGTTTGAGAGCTATCAGCCAGGTCCGACTCGGGTAAAAAAGATACATTTGCAGGTGTGATGACATATTTGGAATAGTTATGCTGCTGGTGGGGTTCAGTGAGGAAGGGACAACTTCCCGTTCCAGGTTCCACGATCTGATTTAAGGTGTTGTGAGTTGCCCAATTGCCAGGATCAGAAAGCAGGATCAGAAAGCACGATCTTATTCGACCCAGGAAGCGATGGTCCGACAGGGTGTTACAGTCGTTGAGTCTTACTGACCCACAACCTCATGAGATCAGCGCCAAAAACCTCATTGGCAATTCTGGTTTTAGTAGGTCTTAGTAGTTTTATTGTTGTTTTTTTACTTGGCTTAAGAGGGATGATACGGCCTATATACAAACGATTCCAATTATGTTGGTAGAACCAAAAGTCAATTCGTGTTGGGCGCAGCCCATGAGAGCCACGTTTTGGTTTCAGATGGTGGATCCAGCCCAACACAATTGTTCCCATTTGAAAGGTATGTGATAGGATGCGAGTTCACCATCCACAGTGCATGGTTGGTTTACCAACGTTTCCCTTACAACCCTACAAGAGGGTTCCTAGTTTAGACAACATCCGGTGCAGGCATTCTGCAAACCTCAAGGTTAGCCGATCAAACTTGGAGCTTTGGATCCCCTCTAAAATGGATAAATCCCCAAGATGTCCACCAAGGAAGCGTCACTCCCGTGAAAAATCAGCCAGGTCACTAACGAGAGGCTTTTGCGGATGAGAGCTCAAACCCACAGATCCCAAAATAGGTGATTCTGCCCAATGCCGAGGTGACTACTCGCCCATTTCAGGAAGCCCGCGTGAGTGCGCCCTCCAGATGGTTTGTGCACCACATGGGGCTGCGTTCGAACAGTTTTTGCGCTGGCTGAAAGGGAAACCAACATGAAAAACACACCATTTTGGGGGCCTATAAAGAGTTGGCCCGCCCAAACGGGGGGATTGTTTGAAAGGTTCACTGGGACGCTCAAGCGAGCCTTAGGGCCACGCTCCTGTCCCTGTGGCCGATATGATCTCCAAGGAGATGCCCTAAAGTCCCAACTTGAGGGCGCTTGCTACGTGAGATTTAACCCACTCTCGACTTGAGTTGAAAGTCGGGCATGTCAAATACGCACTTTTTTTGTTGTGATTCACGGAGGTTTGTTTTGGGACACCATTCTTTGCTTTGGGATTCATGGCAGTAGCAGCAGTTGGCTGCTCAACTTCCTTTTGGCCCTACACACATCGATTGCGTGGGCAAACGTGCGGAATTGGTTTGGGGATGCCTTGGGTCGAGCCACTTGCCCATGCGATTCTGCAGCTGTAGGTTTTTCTATGACTTTGATTTCCTCATCGTGTGTGTGTTGAGAATGAGTTCAGTAGTTAGATCGTTCACGTTCGATCTACAAAGAAACAGGAACCGCCCGGGCGTGGCAATTCGGATCTTCGAACCAACGGGGTAGAGCCTTCATCATTTTCTGACCCAAACCAGAAACACAAAGAGGGTCTGTGTGAAGTGAGTCTGTCTACAACCCTATGACTGATTTTGGGGGCCATACCATGCCATACTTGAGAACTTGAGACAATCCCACCACAGTCAAAAGGTTTGCTTACATGGTTGGTAGGGACGGCCATGTAAAGGTTCCTATTTAACTAGGGGCAACATTCTACTTCTTTCCAAGGATCCCTCCAGAAACCACAAAAAGCCCAGGGACACTGCTGGTTGTTGAAGAGAGAGAGAGAGAGAGAGATGTATTCTGGAACAGTAACCAACCCCTAGAATCTCTCAGGAGCCACCCGTTTTCTGGGCTTGGTAGGGATAGTCGTCAACACCCTGGGCGCATGACCGGCTTTCCGGGGTTTGCACTAGGTTCAAGCCCAAGGGTTCCTATGGGAGGCATGACATCCGCCGATGTCCGCTCTCAGCGCCAGGTCCGCCTCCTCGCCGAAAGCTCGCGGAACGCCCAAAGGCGATTGGATGGGAGCCGTGAGCGAGCGCGCGCTTGGGCCAAAGCCCCCAAAGGGCTCCAGGCTGAACAGGGTTAGACGACAGGCTTGCTTCCAGCCGAAAAGGAAGCCTGGCAACACAGAGTTAAAACTCAGCGCTGAGTGGCTTGGGCCCCATCTTGGGCTCGCTCAAGGCCGTTTGGGAAAGATCTTTGATCCCGCGATTGAAAATTGGGGTTGGCGGCTTTCTTTGGTTTCCTTTCATCAGGATAATCCTGAGTTTCGATCGGGAGCCATGAGCAGGAAAGAGGGCCCCCCAAAAAGAGAGGCCCTTTGCAACAGATCGGGACTCCATCGCTGTTAATCAACCAGTGGTTAATTGATGAATCCTGGGTTTCGATGTTTGTTTAAACGGCTTCCTTTTGGTTTCCTACGCCCAGGGGCTGGTTGTTTAAACACAGCCCAACCCTCAAAGGGGTCATATGAGTCATATGACAGTCCATTCACTTGTCCCTGGTTGCAAGGTTTATGTGCTCTTCAGGTGCCCTGCACGGGTAAGCTGTTCTTCAGACCCAACCATGTTGCTGGTGATACGTGGCAAATAGTTCAGCACTTTTCCTATCGGATTCTCTCTTGATGGTTTGGTGGTCTGGAGCTTAAGCAAGGCCTTCACAAAAACCCTCAATAGCCTGGGGATCGGATCCCAATCCAAACCAGCTAACGGAGCTAACGGGTACCTGAGCCATCAACTTCCACGACACTAAAAGGGGAGGCTCCCACGTGTCTGGTGCCTTCTTTGGGCGTGCAGTTGATTTCCGTAGCAAGCATTGAACTACCCAAATCGAAACAAGTCCAAGAAAGTCGGTCAATATTACCAGGATACCGGTTTGGGTAGGCTCTTTTTTGTTTTGCAGGTTCATTGGTGTGGGTTTGGGTAGTCCACGTCCTATCATTTTCTGGTGGTGATATTGTTGCGTTTTCATGTTGCAGACGCAAGAACAGAACAAACGCCCACACACCCAAAGCCAGAGAAAATCGGCAGACAAAGACAAAACAGCAGCCAAACAAGGCGGCAACCACCGTGCCACAAAATCCAGCGTGCGTTGCAAGGCTTCCCTGTGCCGGAGGAAGAAGTTGAGGCCGGAGACGAATTGTCTGGAGCCCTGCTACAACTGGAAAGGGGGGCTTTGCACTTCCATATTTGGTGAGATAGTACATGAAGTCAGAGTTCCCAGAGTGCATGGTTGATGTTATTGCCAAGGGTTGAAGGGCCAGAAAGAGGTGCAGTCAAAAACGTTGCTCGTAGCCTTGTATTCTAGATACATTTGTAGCACTTTCAAGATCACGAAGCCGACCATGTCTCAGATGGTCACCACTACACCTTTGCTCATTGAGAAATGCCGATTGGCTGGGCTGGTCCCTCATCATTTGCTTGCACCAACCGGCCTCTGGTGTCACAATTGCACCATGATTTTGTTCAGAAGCCGTCGAGAATTGCTGAGTCACCTGGTTTTGTGGGAATTTCGTGGGTCAGCTTATGTCCCTCCCAAATTGACGCTTGACCAAACCTCACATGGTTGTGGGACGTGTTCCTTTCTGTGATACATGCAATGCCCACAAAGACCTCGTTATGCGCAACCATGCCCTATCACCAAAAAATAAGATTGGCCACTTCAAAAAGCGAGGGGAAAGACGGCGGAAAAGATCTACTCAGCCAAAGGGCATCAACTGCAGATAGATGCTGGAGTTGGAAAGGGCATGATCACACACATCAAACAATCAGTTGCCTTGGATGGATGATCTACAGAGAAAACGTTCTTTGGGGTAAACACACATTTGATCGTGGGGTGAAGGATGAACTTGCTTTTCATCCGAGACGTAGGTCACTGCCTACTGCCTCAATTGGCACTGCAAGACATGGCTTTTCTGTGTGACCGAATTGCGCCCTAGACTTTGGGAAACATTTGTTTTCCATTAAGCCAACAAAGGTGATTGACCTTTTGCTCGTTCGAGGGGTTTGACGCAACCAGAAAAGGAATCGGCTTTTTCAGGGCGTATTCATGTCCTTTTTATGGGTGAAACATCGAGTGCCATCTGGGTATGTCTCCTTTATGGGACCATTCTTGGCGGTTTTAAAGTAAGAGACGAAAACCGTTGCGCTGGGCCTTTCGTCCATTGCCAAAAAAAAAGACATACGCAGAGAGACGGGCTTCCGCTGGGCTTGGTGCCCTTGGACACACGTCGGCCAGTTCCGGCCCGAGCTTCTGGAATGGCACCCCACCGCACGAAGCCTCGGCTCGGGGAACATTGGGGGTCCAGTGCCTGAGACGTTTAACCAAGCAACCAGCCAACCAAACGAAGTTGCAATGCAAGGCAAGCAAGAAACAAGCACACACACACAACCAAATAAACCAGATCAAGCGGGCAAGGACACAAGCAGAGCCGAGCGGCAGCAGCAATGAATGGCACGCTACGTGTCTCTCTCTTTTGATACGAACATGGACAGTCGTGGGCCCATGGAGAAATAGAAGTGGCACCAAGAAGCCATCGCCAGGCTTGGCTGACCTTTTTCCCTCAACTTTCTGCCTTTTTGGTGTGCCTTGTGCCCTTTCAAACAGGAAAAGCTAACTTTTTGCAGGGAGTCTAAGTCTGGCCAAGAAGCAACATAGGAATGATGCTTCCAGCCACAGGCCATTATCCATGTAAAAAAAACCTGTCAAACATGTGTGGCAAAGCGCTTCCCAGATATCACTCCCTCATGCTTCGGAAATTCAATAAGAGCTGCATTTGACAGCAACAATTTGCCAGCAGTCCCCGATGATAAGATCAGTCGTCCACTCTGTTTCCCGATCAGAATTCTGCACCACACAGGTGTTTCGGGAAAATAGACCTTGCCCCGCCATCCCTTTCAGGAAACATCCACGTGGTCTTCAATGGGCTTGGTCTGTCAAACCTGGGGCATTCCTCCACCGCGGCCCCTCATTTGTTTAGGTGGCTTGGATTCGCAGTCGTGAGTGCCGAATCCCTGGAAGCCATAGACCAAGGTTCTACTTCCCCGGCTTTATTGGTGTTAGTTTAGACAACAGTGTATGCTTTACATGTTTTTTATCGGGCACTATCGACCGCGGATCGAATCTGCAAATACTGTGTGCGTGTGGCGGGTATTGGACGGTCACTTGTCACAACCTTTGGAATTTATTAGAATTGTAGTGTCCCGGAGTCTATTATCCTTTTTACTTTTTACGTGATCAAATTGTACGTGCACACCTGCCAAGGTCTCATCATAAAGCATTCGAGTGTTAAACATGCCTGCAGCCATGTTGAACCTCACTATGACCGGTGTGAGGATTTGTATCAATTGCCACAATCAGGTAGAGGCAAAACGTTGGTTTCGGCGCCACGCCCTCAGTAGACAAGGTGAAGAACCTCTTGCAGTCTGTGTCCCAGCGCGGCAGCCGGGTGCGCTCGACGAAGCTTGGACGGCAAGCGGGCAGACCTTTTGGGCGGAGGATCTTATGATTATGTTTGTCTCTAGTGGAGAAAAAACAACGTATGTGTTTGCGTGTCCTGGAAAGCAGCAATGTTGGTGTGTGTGTGTGTGTGTTGGCGTGTCTATGTGTTTGTGTGGCATTTTGCGATTTGGCTTGTTTCTGTGTTTGTTTGTGCGCTTGCGTATTTGTTTGCTTGTTTGCTTGTCTGTTTGTTTGGCTCTATGTGTGTAGGTGCGTAGTGTGTGTGTGTGTGAGAGTTTGTTTCTGTGTTCGTTTGTGCGCTTGCGTGTTTGTTTGCTTGTTTGTGTGTGTCTGTGTGTTTGTGTGTTTGTGTTTTTTGTGTGTTTGTATGTTTGTTCGTTCGTGTGTTTGTGCATTTGTTTGTTTGTGTGTTCGTTTGTTCGTCTGTTTGTTTGTTCGTTTGTTCTCTGTGTCTGTGTCTGTGTCTGTGTCGGCGTGTGTGTGTGTGTGTGTCTCTCGCTCTCTCTTTCCGTGTGTCTGTGTGTTTGTTTGCCCGCAGCACGGTCTGTAATTGAGAGGATTTTGTGTGAGCTTTTGATTCGGGGTCCACCATTGTTTCATTACCGAATTCACGATCTCCAAAATAACATGTTGAGGGTAAAAGGTGAACAAGAGCCAAAGGGCGCCCCGCATCAGAGTCGTGTGGAAACCATGCCCAATCAATCTCTACTCGGGGGGGTCTAGCAGGCCTCATTTGAGAGCTGTTTAGTTAAAAGGGAGATGCCTCGTTTACGATCCTTTACGTGACCTTTGAAAGAAGAAACAACGGACCGGTGTAAGACATTGGGAGCCCTTGTTTGTGAACAACCCCTATGCGGCTATCAGTTTTGCTGCTTGGAACAACTCCGAAAATGGTCGGTGGACATGAAGCCAACCATGACTTTATGACATCCACAAAAAGGTCCATTTCCGTTCTTTTTAAGCAACCCTCATTTGCGCATTGTTTTGGGGTTCTTACTCTGTTTGAGTTGCAAATCAAGGGCAAGCGAAGGGCAAGCGCCCATGTGAGCATCGTGTCCTCACCACCTCCAGCCCGTTGTAGCCTCGCGGGTTGCATGTTGCGCGGCCGCGCCCTGCGCAGGGTTCGGGCTGGTGAGGCGTTAAGAAGGCGGGAGCATCGCAGAGTGGCAGGGGGGAAGGAAAACCTCCCAACCAATTGGTTTGATTCGCTCAAAGCGGGGGGACAGAGTTGGCTTGATTCCTTTGGTTTCCCTTTCAACACCATTCAAAGGGGTCCCCGGCTCAGCTTCTGGACGTTTTACCTTGGTGAAGATCATTATTCTGGCAACCCCTGGTGGGTGGTTTGGATTGATTTGGATTTGGATTTGAAGCCCTGGTTGTTACCGAGGGTAAACCAAATCACCAATGGGAGGGAAGCTGAATAGTGGTCAACAACAAGTTCCCACACTTTGGTTTCCAGAAAGTGAGGAACTGGCCAAACTTCACGGGAGAGAACCAATAAAGATCTCGCAACATTTCCCAAAACCAGTGGTCAAAACCATCATTTGTTCGTGTCTTGTGGACCACAGCCTTTGGGCACGGATGCGGCCCCAATGTGTTCCGTTTCACATTTCTAGAGTGAGGAGTATGTGTCATAACCCACTTTTAAGGGGTAGAGTCCTGATGGTTGGGGACACCCTTTGAACAACTTGCGGTACTTGTATATTGGAATGTGTTCATCTTCCAGCGTTTTGGGGCCTGTGCACCAATATGTCCATCTCGTTTTCGTTTGAGACGGAGAGAAAGGGCCAGGCCCGGCCGGGGTCCTAAGGTTGTAAGAATTCTTTGGAGGAACTCTAAGAAGGTTTGCGTTTCGGGAGAGACAGGGCCAGGCACCCCCTAGAAAAGTCTTTATAGGAACTCCTCTAAGGCGAAGCCTTCTCTTGGTCTCCCCCGGGTCTTCCAGCAAAGCTCTGAAGGTCAGCCAGTGATTCTCGGGTCTCATTGCCGTCCGTGGGCTCTGCCGTGGGCCCAGCATTCGATGTTCTGCCTGAAGGTTGGGAACAAACCTGGGCTTTTAGGGCCATCGTTTTGTGATAAGAGAATCAATCCCCTTGACAAGTTGAGAACCCACAGAGAGGAGGCATTTCCCCGAACCACGCGCCATGTCAACCAGGGTTGCGGCAGAAGGGTCGAAAATTGCTATGGGGCCCTTTTTGTCCTCTTCCAAACCCCGACTTTGGCTCAGGGGTTTGGGATGCAACCTGCTAGACTTGAGCTGTACACTTGCTTCGTTTCTTCAGCTTCCTGATTTCCTGTTTCGTCCATATGCTGGAATTGAGTTGTTCTGCTTTTCCTGGGTTTTCTGCGAGAAACCGCCGATACTTTTATTTTTTGCAGTTTCTGAATCGAAGAAAGGACCGGGGAAGTATAACTAGCGTTGCTTGTACCTCAAAGCATATAGGTGGGTTCCGACTCAAACAGGGGGGGGGCTCTGGAGCTTGAAACTACCTTACCTGTACTTCGTGGTTGGGATTGGTTTGGATTTGGAGTTGAACCCCTTCTTGTAGAGGGTCAGTGGGTAGCCACCCCTAGCCTTTTCGTGGGAAGCTGATAGCTAGGCAGCGAGGCATCCCCTTCCGCAAGGTTCGTTTGGAATATTCCAGAGGGGTCTTGGGTTGCCATTGACGGTGTATTTCCCGTGCACAATCCAAAGACTTAAGGCGCTTTCCCAATTTCGCGAGTGTGTCAACAACTATAGGAACCTTTTTACAGAGGTGAGAGCTCGCCTCCTCTCGTTTGTTGTTTTTCTGACACAGGGCCAATCTGGTGTTTCGGTCGCTGGCTTGCCACAGCATCTGCGGGCCGTGAGCCCTGATTTCCAGAGCCCCAAGGTCCCGACTCACCTGGGGAAGAAAACAAAATCAAGGGCAAACCTGTCACCTAGGGGAGGAGCCCGGTATTGCTCTGGCAGTTTGCGTCGGCTTCGGCTGGATGTGATTTGTTTACTGGCAAGATTCGGGGATCCGGGAAGCAAACACGTGCATTGGATGCCCTAAAAAGTCCAAGCCATGGCAAGTTGGGGAACAAGTTGCAAACCCTGTAATTTGTCACATACCATCGTTGGTTGGACGTGATTTGCTTACTTGCAATATCTGGCTGGAATCCACCGTTTAAACATCATGCCTCGCCCGGGGAGTTTTGCGATGCAAGGCCTCACCTTCAAGAGGTGTGGCCAGGAAGTTCAAGAAGGCGGTTTGACGCGTTTAACATTGGGGTCGCAGGAGGTGCGCTAGTGGAACTTGCCACTCAAGTCCACTCAGAGCCACTGAAAACGAGTCTGAGTGGCTCTCAGTGGCTCTGAGTGGCTTGGGGTTCCTCTGTGGAACTGAGCGGCCTTGAGTGAATGCTGGTGCTGCAGAGTTGTTGTTTTTGCGGGACGCGTAGCATCCAGGTACGTATTCTCCAAAAACGGCACCGCCGTTTGAAGGCAACCCCGCATACCAGAAACCTTTTCTTTTGTGTGGGACGTACGGCTGCGTGTATGTGTTCCACAAAACACGGCCCCACTGTCCCAGGATTTCTGTAGACCACCTTCGTTTGAAGGCAAACACACATACCAGAAGCCTTTTGTTCTTTCTTTTCGTGCGTGTGTGGGACGTATGGCTGCTGTGTATGTTCCACAAAACGTGCGATCGATGTCTTAGGATTTCAGTTGGGGGGGAGAAAGCTCCACTGAGCTGCATCATCAGGGGACCCGCATGGGTGAGCTGTGGGTCACCGCCACTCAAGCCCACTCAGTGCCATTCGCTCAGTGCCATTCGCTCAAGGCCGCTCAAGGTCACGCAAGGCCGCTCAAGGCGGCTAGGCCACTCAAAGCCACCCAAGGCCACTCAAAGCCACTCAGAGCCTTTCAGTGCCACTCACCCAGGCCTTGACTGGCCTTGCTTCTTTTGGTCTGGAGTAGTGGCTCAGAGTGGCAGTTTCAAGTTGATCCCGGGTTGCACGTCCTCTAGCGTTTGACTTGATTTTCTCCACAATGAGACGGTTTCCTTGAAGGCATTGCACACCAGGGAGAGGGGTGGGATCCGAAAATTCAGGTCGATCATGTGTTTTGTCTCAAACGCCAGCCAAGTTCTTGTCTGTCCGGCTTTCTGGACAGAATGGGGAAGTTTCCACCGCCAGCGCCACCAGCACCACCAGCACCAGCACCAGCACCACCACCACCACAGGTTTTGATTGTGACTTTTGCTTTGCTTGTGGTTGGTTTCTTAACCTGGGCACGTTTTGTTGTGGTTTCCCCTGAAACCAAGCACAGGGGGTTTACACCCCCTTGTTCAAAACAACCTTTCACTTGGGGCTAGGACGGTCATCGACCGCTTGGGGACCTTAAACCACAAGGATCTGATTGTTAGAGCGTGGCGTAGGGAGTTTCACCATGGTACATATGAGTGCACCCTTTTTCGGGAAGGGAAATCAAAGCGACCCCCCCCATGTTGAGGGTTCCTTATGAGACAAGCTCGTTCATATACTACGCCACAATCCCTGCCTTAGCCCTGGAAGTTGTTTGGTAGCCCAAATCTACCGAGACAAAGTGGAAGTCTGGGCGCTGGAGCGGGGCATGTGGACGGCGCCACGTTGGATGTGGTACTGTTCAGCCAGCGCACAAGAAGACTAGGGCCTAGAAAATTACACACAGATTAACATGATCATACGAACAGAATGTGTGTGTGTGTGTGTATTCATTTTGTCCCATAGGTTACGTTTCAGATGCCTGACCCCGGAAAACCCTGATGGAAGTCGACGTTGGGGACGGTTTGAGAGGTTGCACCCAAGAGCACAACGCTTTGAGTCCGTCCGGCGGAGCTATAAACAGACCGGAAGGGACGCAGGTGAGGTTTGGCTGAGTCTTTTTTGAGAGAACCGGGGACCTCAGTTTAAAAAGGGACACCAAAAAGAAATCAGAAGCCATGTTTTGTGTCTCCCCCTCTTTTCCATGGACACCAAAGAAGACTTCCAGATGATCTCACGGGAAACTCCTTGCCAGGGCTTCCGGAAGGCAAAGGTGGACCGGTTCCGCGTGGAGGCCGGGCCCTGGAGGTCTGGAGGCTTTCGGTTATCTAGGTCGGTCCCCCAGTAGTGCCCTTTTCCCCTTTTTTGTGGGAGGGTTCACCTACTAAAATAGACTACAGAAAAAGGCTGCCCTTATTCTGACCTCTGTACTGCAGGAACTAGGTATGTTTGGGGTTGGATCTACCTTTAACTTTTTGGAACAATTAATAATTTTTCCCCCCCCACACACCAAAAAGGTTCACTTTTTGGGCAGGGGGCCAGAGTCAACATGAACCATTGCCAGTAAATGCTTATATAACAATTACAACCAGGTACTCAACCATGTCCCAGCAAAGTCTTAACCTGTACTTAGTGACTCAGTGGGTTTTGAGAGTGCTTAATGACCACCTACCAGTGAAAATTTGCTTGTGGGGTTCTCAAACATGAATTCTTTCAGGCCCCGGTTTCCCTTCAAAACCGTTTAAGTCCTACTGGAGGTCTATCATTCTTCCTTTGGGCCGCCCGAAGTCTTTGGGGTGTTTGGTTCTTTTTTGAAGATCACTGGATTTAAAGGTGGGAGATGCTGAGATTCGGTTCGAAGTCAACCATTTTCTGAAACACAGGAAGTAATTGTTTGGTTGGTTGCATCAGATCTGGTCTGAAGAGATGCCGGGCGAGTTGCGACCGCAAGCATTTTTTCCAGAAGATTTGGTTGCTGAAAGGGTACTACCCTTGCACAGCTGCTCCCCAACCCAAGATCAATGTTTTTGGACCCCACGCCATGTTTCTGAGGGGCGGCACTAGAGGATGACTCTGCCGTGTGTTTTTTGTGTCTTTTTTTTGGGGGTTTCTTTCGGGGTGGTAAAGCGAGCGAAAGCCATTGCAGGATTTATAATTTATAATTGTTGTGCAATGTGCAGATGATTGTTTAGTTGCCCGAAGGAGTCCTTTTGTAGAACTGGCGCACTTCATTCATGGGAGCTTGATTTGGGAAATTGCAGGAAGGTGGTGAATCCACTTGCTCCCTTCAGGGTTTGAAACCTCGCTCTTTCAACGTATTTGCCTTTTCACATATTTTGACCAAACAACAACCAATAATGACAAAGTTTGGATGATTTTTCGGGTTGGAAGGTTTGCCGAAACGAAAAACTGGACAGGGGAAGTTGCACCCCGCTACCCCAACGATTTTGTTTGATTGTCTCCGGGCAGGCCACGGCTTAGAGACACAGAGCTTCAAAACCCAACCGGGACAGTGAAATAATTAGAGACCTCGCCAAATCGAATAGACGGGCTGTCCACTTGGGGTCGTTTAGAAAAGATGCCACCAATCTGGGGGTTGTTTTTGGAAAAACAGAAGAGGCCAACATTTGCAAAGGACGGCTATTCTGCCGAAGCTTAAGGTGTTGCTATGCGCATGCTTCCAGGTTAGCAAAAAACATCGCCCACCGCCGTGCTTTTCGGCGGACAAAAGGGGGCATTTGCTATGTTGGGAACCTCGGATGAAGCAGAACTCCTGGTAGAATTTTGGTCGGGATTAATTTGGGGTCAACAGTATAGTGGTTTTAACAGACCTTGGAGATTGACACGTTGTTCAGTGGATAACCTCTAAATGCGAATCTTTTCGTTTGGGGTTGGAAGCCACAGATGGAATCAAAGCAGAAAAGAGGCTTCCAATTCTTTTCCTTGCACTTCAAGCTGGGGCTTGACAGCGGAATCCAAGCATGCCGACGAGGGTCATTTGGGCTGCAATCAGGGGGCATGAAGGGCAAGGGACTGCCCCAATGCGGATTTCCGCCCTAGTTCTTTACATGTGGGTAAACCAAAGGAACAAAGTAAGTACAGATCTCTTCTTTTTGGGCTATAATATCCAGGAGCCAAACTAAACAGGTTTTGATTCTGACTCACTTGGGGTTAGCTCCAGCTTGCAACTAGCCTGCTGAGGGATGGAGAGCCAAAGTCGCTTCTGACCTGGGGCGCGGCGCCCGGTACAGCAGGTTGATTCAGTAAGCCCTCTGGGTGTGTCTTTGTTGAGGCGACCCCCCGCCAAAACAAAATGTATTTTCTTCCAGGGGGGGGGAAAACACCCCAAAAGTGGGGGTCCCGAAAGAAGGACACCTTTTTTGGGGGTTTACCTTACACCTTCAGTTGGCACACTTCACATGTCTTTCATTGTTTTCAGGCAGTGATTAGGCCACCAGGGTCTTTGGTCCGCTGGTCTAGTGAGATGCTTGCCTCGGAGAACTGCCACACCTCAGGCGGGGTCCAACGATTTTCGCGCAGAAACCCAGATCTGGGTGGTCAAAATGTCACGCCAGCCAGCGCCGGTCCCCAACCCCGGATGTTTTCGGACAGTTGAGAGTTTGGACGGAGCTGTTGGGGCGTGGAAGGAACCGGAGGTTTTTGTCCTTTCCATTTGCCAGGGTTCCAGTTTGGGGTAACCTTTGTTCGGCACATACCCATCTTGCTTTTGACCTTGTAAGATTGCATTTGAGAGAGTCAAACCTTTGGGTGGTTTGAGAAATGTTTCCGGAGTGACTCTTTCAGGCTATCGGATAGGGAGCCTTGTGCTTAAAGCCGAGCGCTTGTCGGAGTTGGGGGGCTCTACCCGACCTGTTCAAAGCCCATATTGGGGTTCCGGGTGATGCTCCGTGGCGGGGGGGGGGGTCAGTTTTTTTCGTCTGTTGGTTGTTGCTTTTGGGGTGCCCTGTAGATGTTGCCTTCCCTTTTCTTTTTCTCCCTTCTTTTTTTTGGGTGGGGGGGTGGGGGGGAGGGTTCAGCTGTTCTATTGTTCTGTTTTTGATTTGTGGGATTATTTGTTTCCCCTCTTTCTTTCTGTTTTTTTTGGGGGGGGGCTGTCGGTGTGAGTTTTGGTGCCAGTTCATGTTTTCCTTCGGCTGATGCAGCTGTGAAGGCAAACCGAGCAAATGACCAGGAGTGATCCACATTTCAAGCGGGCCACGTGTAAAAGGAGCCTGAGTTGCCCCGTTTGATTTTATTCCATGGCAGGGCTTGGATGAAGCTGCGTGTTTCAAGGATGTCGGCTGATTTTGTGGGTTGTATGTACATGGAAACTGAGCTTAAGGTCTTGTTTGTTACAACAAATGCACTTTCAAACGAAGCCGCAAACAAAATCCCACTTGAAGGTAGAAGACAAGTGTTCAAGATCCCACGTGGAAGTGCTGTGTTCAGAACTGCCCAGGAACGTTTCACTGGTGGTGGAGAATCCAGGCGGGAGAAATCGAGTGCTTTGCTTTCCGCGAAGGGCGGTCGCTTTGGTTGAATGGTAGTGGTTGAGCCGGAACTTGTCAGGCAGGTCCGCCGGAACGTTGCTCAGTGGGAATTCCGCATTCGCGTGAACTCTCCGGCACATGGTTGCAGCAGAGGCGCTGAAGTGGGGGTCAATAGAGCACGATTCGCTGCCACACATCAGTGGCAGACAATACAATCGGAAGTCTGGTAGACTACCGATTGTATTCGCAGAAGTACTGTTAGTTTGGGGAGACCAGCAAAAACCAGTGGCCCAAGAGAGGGAGAGGGAGAGGGAAAGGGGACGGCTGCGCATTTAACTGGCTGTTCGGTGAGGAGGGGAACTTGAATTTGCACTGAGGGACTGCTTGCCAAGGATTGAACGTAAATGGTGTCATGAATTTCGACGTGGAACCACCTCCCAAGTTGTTGGTGGACACGAATCCCTAAATGATGTGCAGCAAGAGTGTCCAATTAAATTTCACAGCTTTGTTCAACTCAGTTCGCAGCCAATGCCCAGTTTCTCAAGTTTCAATCATCACATGTTTGCCGCCAATTCCATGCGTAGCCGGTGTTTTCAGGCTCTGGGTGTTCAGAACTCTCCAATGCTCCATCAACTTTGCGCCGAAACGGTACCCCCAACAACCGCGCTTCGACGGATAAGAGCGAACGCATTTCCCACAGCGTGCCGTGAGTGTTCGCACAATTGCGTCGCGAGGTCACCAGCGAAGTTCCATTCAAATGGCCCGACAAAGTGGGGGATTCAGACGGGGGCCCGCGTGGAGAACCCTGCCACCTCCGGTGCGCTTAGTTGGCTTTGGAGAAGGTGGAACCCCTTCGAATGCCGAAAGCAGGGAGGGGGGCTTTTTTTCTATGGTCGCCGGAGGTTCAGGCGGTCAAAGCGCAAAAGGTCACTGCCTATGCTGAAAGATCCAGGGGAATCATCAGCAGTCCCTCAATTTCCTTGTTTTGTTGGCCTCACCTGTTTACTTGCATCTTTTCCCACACAAATCCAACTAGCCCTGACCATGTGATCCATGCGCTGAGCCGCGAACTGGAATGTAAGCTCTATAAAGCGCTTTTGTGACAACAGCAGGCTGACCTCAGCAGATCACACGGCATTGCTTGACCTGGGAACAGCTGGGGGTGGCTAAATGCTTAGTGGGGGACAACTAACTGGCAAAACGTTTTTGTATTTTGTTTCAGGGGGACTGCTGGCCACCTAGCTAACTTTCGGACTATGCAAGTAGATACCATAATTGCAGCTCACCAGTTTGAGTGACATATTTTGTCAGGGGCAATGTCCGGATACATGTCGCATTTGGCCTGTGCCCATGCCCAAGTTGTGAAACTTACGTGCATCTTGCTGTTTTCCTGCCGCGGCAATTTTCCAACAAGATGCATTCTTAACAGGGCCACACGCAAACTTGTATTTTTGAGCACCTGTTTTTTGTCCAGCTGAGCGATTAATAATTAACATCTGGCAGTTGAACTTTACGGGAAAGTCCCATGCGCTTCACAAGGCGTTTCCGCCATTATATCACAAACTTGCGGTTTTGGGTCGATCATTACCGTACATTGCCCATTCTGTTCAGGAATCCTCGCAAACATTGTCCGAAATCAAGGGAACATGGGGTTTTTGAGATAGATGAAGAGAGTGTGGAATCAACCCGCACAGTGGGTGGTTTGAAGACTGGTTTGAAAAATGCCGACTCGGATTAACCCTTCAATCAATCCTTCGAACCCTGAGTCAGTTTCCAGAGAAGAAACCTCTGAGCCTAGGTAGGTGTGTGTCAAAATGCCTCCAAGATATGTGTTTTCCTTCTGGTGTCGCCTTCAAAGCAACTTTTTTGGGGGGGATTTCTCAAAATTGGGGTCCATTTCCCAAAATGGTTGGTTTCCTTTGTTTCCCTCATGGCCTTTCCTCCATTCAATCAACTTGCAAATTTTGCTGAAATGGGTTTGTGTTTGAGGGGGGTCGTTTGTGGTTTCCCTGAATTGGAAACGCAAGACACAAACGGGAACCAACGAGGATGAGGAGACTTTCAAAACCAAAAAGGTGAACTTAAGCGTTTTTGTAGGACAACTTTTGAGAAGCCCCCAATCAGGCGGGTCCGCTGAGCAACGGGCGCCGCCGTCTCTCGTTAATGCCGTGGGGCCCCAGGATGCCGAAACCGATGCCGAAAAAAGGCAAGGGCCAGCAGAACTTCTCATTGTTTGGGGTCTCCAAAACCAGTATGACGCCCTGAATTGACCAGGTCAAGATTTGGAGTGGAACCAGAATGGCTCACAAAGATGTAATATTTAGCATTTACCTATATATGTATATGCACACAGTATACATGTACAAGTACATTCATGTGTATGTATACATTCTCCCCCCCACCCTTCCCCGCTAGAAATACATGTTCTGTTTTGCGAAAGCATATTTCATAATATGGTCTAATATGTTTGCGGCGAGTCCCTTTCCACTACGGTCCTCGTCTAACTGGGGTCCCCCCTGTGCCGGGCACAACAACCATCAATATCGTAGCTGCCGAGCAATGAATTTATGTAAAATTGCTCGGGCGACTTTTTGGTTTTGCCAATTCAAACTTAAAAGGCAACGTTCAAATTACATTTTACAGCTTGAATAATCTACAATTCAGAGAAGGACAGTGGCTGAAAGTATTGCCTAAGAATGGCTATTGGATTTGTATTGGGTGAATTGCAAGCAAAGGGAGAAGTAATTCTGGATTGTCGCCTGAAAACTCATATTGCTTAGTGGGGGTGGATTTATTGATAGGGGGAACGAATTCATCTTGGATATCATAATATCGGTGCTAAATAAGACTTAATTCTGTTGTCAGGGGTTAACCGTGGCAGACAAAAGGTAAAAACAAATGTAAGTCCTGCTTCTATCCTTCCAACATGGCACAATCTGTAGATTCGGAATGATGGTGAAGGGAAAGGACATGACCATCCCTCCAGACAGACCAGAGAAGGTAAACAGTAAATAGGTAGGAGATGGAGGGATGGAGTTAAGGAAATAATCTTAATAAACATATTTCAGATTTATAGAATATCACAAATTAAGAAGATTCAGAGTTTACCTCTATTTTTTGGAGTTTGGAAATGAAACGAAAGGGTTCACAAAAGCAAGACCGCTATATAACCGATCCTTTTTAGCATGCGTGGATATGAATCATTGCTAAACAATCTATTTGGACATCACTCTCACCTCAGCTTTTGCCGGGCTAAACAAATATATGCTTGATTCGGATGAATCAAGCTGGTTTCCCAGTTACCCTCTACAATCTACAACAAGCAGGGGTTGTCCCCAAACCACGAAATCCAAACCTCCAATTGATTTTGAGCTGAATCATTCCTACGGTACCCTGTCCCCCTTGCCATGAGGAAAGTTGCCATGCAAAAGAAATCTTCCAGGTGTCAGGGTTTTCGAGAAAAGAAAAAGAGAGCACTTCATACTGGTGTGCGGCAAGATGATAGGAAGCACTTCTCAAGATTGACATATGCACGCATTCTCCTGAGTGGGTAGAGACTTCGTTTTTTGGGCGCTATCTGCGCACGGTTCCAAGAACCATCCATCATGCCTTTTGAGCATACCCTGGACCCCCCAATGAAAGGAAGCTTCATCATGACGGAGCTTGGCGTATGCTCAAAAGGGTCGCTGTAGGCCGCACCTGGACGAGCTGAGGTTGAGCCTGGGGGATCACCAATGTGAAGCCTTGGGCGGATTCAGGCGGCAGCAGGGCAGCTCTTGTCCATTTTCAAAGATCAGTCGTGTGTTTTGGTTTCTTCTCAAAGATCAGTTGTTGTTCGCATTTGCAAAGGAGATGTCCCAGTTTTCAATGAGCCAAAACACCACTGAGCTCAGTCCAATGGAACATGTGAGTCCAGTGGCCAATCCGCTCGTGGCAGGAGCATGCGCTGCATTTCCCGCTGGATATGTTTCACCAAGAGAGAAAACAACGTGCAAGACTTCCTGTGAGTTTTGGTCGGCCTTCCCATCTGGCAAGAACTTTGGGGGACTAACGAAACATCCTAGGAACATCAGGGAAACTCCCTAATCTGCCTGTAAACCGCAGACGAGTTTGTGTGGGAAGCCGTCTCCTCAACCACAAGATCAAAGAGCAGTTTGGATGAACATGCGCCAGGCTTTCATGAAGGTTCACGCTGAGAATTGGCACGCATGGGATGTATCTTTCTTCTTACGGGATCCCGGATCCCCCCAAAATGGTGGTTTCCCTCTTGGCGTCCCTTTCAAGCCACAAAAAAGGGGTACCCTCAACAATGACACACATACACATTTCGCCAAACACGTGCAGCCTTCTGAGATGTGTTTCTCTGATTTGTATCCGAGCCAGATTCGCGAGCGTGCTTCAATGTGGCGTTTAATCGATTAACCTCAACGCTGAAAAGTGCCCGTTGGTGCGGAAAGGGCAATTGATGGGACAAGTCGCTAATCACCCCCTACTGGAGCACTGCTCAATCCCTCCATCGCCGAATCCCTGCATGATATCGCGCAATCCTGTCCTGAGCAGCCTTTCTAGGTTTCTTGCCTTCTTTGACGGGCTTGTTCAAAATCAATCCGCAAGATCCTTATGCCAATGCATTTTGCTTGTGTCCCACCACAGATTGCGGACGAAGACTACGCAAACCTTCCTAAGGCCAATTTAAGCTGGATTTTTGGTGGAAATACCCTGCTATACCCTTTTAGGCGCTGTTTTTCTGGGTGGGTGAAATGGGATATGAGGACTTGTGGACTTGTGGACTTGGGTTAGGACATCGCCCTCACCCCCACGCCTGAAAGCTGCTTGGGCTCCGGCTCCGACCGTCTGATCCGACTTGGACGGCGCTTGGAACTGTGGGGGCCCCGGAAAATGTGAAGCTGCAGAAAAAACATGTGTCGCCGAAACGGAAGAGCGGCCTTCGGCGCGGCTTCAGTCGTGCATTAGCCGGCACTCTTGAATTGTGAGAAGGCCATGGTAGTGATTCTGCTATGTTTGTGAGAAGAGGCCACGTTTGTGAGAAGCCCTTGCATAGCATTATTCGTAACCCTCTGCACTGCTGAGTAAATGTCAGAAACATAGCAAAGATCCTGAATATCCCGCAAAGACCCCTTCCAAGGATGTCTTTGGGGTGGATTTGTTTGGCGCCTGAGAGGAGACAAGCAAAAAGAAAAGTTTGGCGGGGTGTCCTTTGACCCTTACTCGATGACTCTTCCATGCAGCCTTTACTTGACCAGTGTCGAGTAATTGCGACACACCCACACACACACACATCATTCAAGCCCGTAAAAGGCAATCAGCTAGTTGCTAGTTGCTTCAAATTCATCATGCTGGACTGACTGCTTGCCGTTCCACATGCGCAATGCGACTTGAGGCACGCCAATAGCTTTTCCCACTCCTTAACCACCCAAACGGAATTTTGCCTCCGCGCAAAGTGTTCAGGCCTGCGCGGAATTGATTTGGACGGAATTGGATCCCCACGCGGGGCGACTTCCTCTCGGCTCCGCGGCAGCAAATTTGATGACTCAGGCAAGGATGTAGTGATGCGTTTCCAGCCATCCGGTTCCTTAGGTTTTAGCTTAGGGTATCGTGGTAGCTTGCATTAACCCGCTAGAACTTAAACTTGTAGCAGGGGATTTGAGGACAGCTCAGAGTTGAGAACGCGGCTATTGAGCGTGTCTCTTGTGCGAACTGCGTCCATCTCCCAAGCGGGGTCTTTGCACATCTGGGTGATGTGCGGGTCCCATTCGAGTCTTCGATCAGATTGACACATCTCGTACGTCTCAAACAGGGAGAGCCCAGTTACTTGGATGGTTTGGGGGGCATCCATGGATATCATCGTGAATTGAAAGACAACCTGGGTTTCAAAAGGGTAGTGGCTTCCTCAAAATCATGTTGGCGGGAATTCAGGAGAGGTGAAGGTTCTGAAAACCCTTCCGCTTCCAAGCAGGTTCGAAAAACCTTTCCAGGGGCGCTTTTGCTTTTCCCCCTAGTTAAACGAAAGAACGGTTGAGTTTGGGGCACTCGTGGGCAACTTTAGGTGCTTCTGGGAAGCGGGCCCCCTCAGCTCATGGATCGCCGGCTGACAATTGACATGGGTGTCCTTAGGAGGAACCCCAAGTAAATCCAAATAAGTTGATGCTCAATATTTCGGGAATCAATCTGTTGTTTTTTTGGGTTGTTTGCCCAACAAGTCGAACAAATGTGAACAACGGATCCCGAAGAATCCAGCGTTGCTTCATTTCGGGTGAACAAACGGCTTGTTGCTATGGCTCTCACAGCCTCCCAAGCACACGGTGCGGTTGCATGCATCACATGGAATTTTGAAAACCGTCATGGTGGTTCGCCTTTGGGCTTACCTTTAAACCAACTTGGGTTCCTGTGTTTGCGTTGGTTTCGCAATGGCTAAGTAGCGGTTGCCAACATGTTCCCTAATAGGACTTGATGTTGGGGTCGGCGGGAAACCTGGCCGCTTTGTCTTGGCTGCTTCTAATTTAGTATTGGAGTCTGGGCAAAAAGTATTTATTCTTGGGGGCCATTGATTCAGAGAGAAATAATTAATTTATCACCGCAGCCATTTTGGCTTTTGACTTTTTCCGCCTCTCCTTGTCATTTCCGGCCATGGCTCGCATGATCCGCGGCGTCTTGCTGCTGGCGGTCGCCTTTGCCCTGTCCACCGCCTTCGTCCCTACACAGCCCCGGCTGAGGCGTGGGTTGCCTGTTCGGGTTGACCAAAGAGACACCGACAGCAAACCCCTTGTCAGGTCACTGCTCAGGTCACCCTCCAAATCAGGTCCTCTCGGGTTTGACCCGTAGGCTCTCTTTTTCCCGGCCCCTTGTCAGGAATCGGGTGTGTCTCTCTTTGGGTGCCCGCTTTTGGTTGGTTGTAAATTGACTCCAAAAGGAAAACCGAAGCCAATTTTTTAAAGGGCCACCCACCAAGTGGGTGCCTCTTCCGAGACGGCCCCCCCCAAAAAAGGACGGCCCCCAAACCGCAAACCGTTCCCTTTGGGCCCCTTAGCGCCTGCAATGAGGGGCGGAGCTGCCGCGGGCATCGCCGGCGCCGCGGGCATCGCGGGGAGCGCGCTCCCCGCGGTGGCGGAGGAGGGGGGCCTCTTGAACTTCGGAAAGGCTGGGTGGACGGCAAATCCCCCCCAGACTAACATGGAAGCTCCCAGGACCCGTTTGGAAGACTGAGTTCCATTTGCAGAGGCCTTCTGAGAGATTCCATGTTTGTCTGAGGGAGTGTGTGTGCCGTGGTCAACAGGCCGTCCTTATGCTTCGCTCGAGGGCTCACTGGATTTCCCCAAAACAGAAGTTGCAATGTACTGGTGGTTCGACCCTCTGGATTAAAGCAAAAGGAAACCAAGCGAACCATTCTTTAGGGGTCCCCTATTTTGAACCCTTGCATGGTCGGCCACTCCTACCACTACAATGATTCTTGTCAAGGGAACCATGACCATGGGCCATAGAAGTATTTTTTGCCATGGCACAGATGTGTTGCTTTTGTTTTTTTTCGTGGTACTTTTTATTTTGTGTGTGTGTGTTTGTGTGTTAAGGGAAGAAAAAGGGAAGCCACCCTTTCGTTTTCCCTATTTTGAGACAAGCCCATATTCAGCCAGCCTCTAATTTGTGGTTTGGATTGGTGGTTTGGGAGAACAGGGAATCTCCCCACTCACCCTTTGCACAAAATCCCCAAACCAATGCAAACCACCAATTGAGGGCTTTGTGAAATATGGCATGAATATTAATGGGGGATCCGAAGAAATTACTAATCTCAACTTGCCCAAAGCGAATCGACCTTTTGACTTTCGGACCTATTGTTTGTTCCATGTTGGTCAATTCTTAGTCAAGGTTCCGAAAGGTTCACCTTTTATTTCTGGGTTCAAACTTGTTTGCGGGGGCTTCGCAAGCAGGTAGAGCTGGGCATTGTTTTACCAACACTTCTCCGGTTTTGTCAGTGTTTTCCAGGTGTTTGCCCAGGCGGAACACTGGACGGGTGTCTGTTTGATTTTACCCCATTGCCCTTCTTTTCCTAAGAGCTCCCCAAGTTTTTGGCGGTTGGAGGTTTCAACCATCACCTACGCGGTTTAAAGGGAGTTCCCTTTTGGGGGATGATGTTAAGGGGAAATACAGGGAACCCTGTCCAAAACAGGTTGATTGCCCCCCCCCCTCCCCGCCCTTTTTGTGTTGGCCCGTGCTCCAACAGACAAAGGTGGAGGTCCAAAAAACCGGTCTGGGGGTGGACAAAAACAAGACTGGGTCTCAGACTACCCCCAATAGGTTTAGCTTGGGATTTGCAGTCTGGTTCCTGTAGAGGATAGGGGTTTCCCACCCCCCGCACCACCCCCAAATCACCAAGGGAAGCTGAGGGTCCAAGAGCAGGTGGATCTCCCCAACGCCGGGCCCCGCTCCATTCGCCAAGGGCGATTTTGTGTTTTTCCCCGCAGGTGGAGTTGGGCAATGGCTTCGCGCTGAACCTGGACATCCCGGACCATCAAGTCATGAAGTTCTGGGAGCGTTCTGTAGGGTACCCTTTGGTCCGCTAACATGACACCCACGAAAGGGTGCCTCTCGAATGAACATGGTCCTCCAGGCGCCACCTGTGAGGTTCGATGATTGTGGATGGTTTGGGAGCCCGCAGGACAATTTTTCCCAGTTTGGGGCTGGGACCCGCCAAAATGGATTCCGGCTTTCAGGGCACGAATTCGCAAATTGAGGAAACCGGCCCAACACTCAAAAATGAGAAACCAGGAACCAGCACCCCCCAACAGCAATTTTTTCCATGTTCAAAATCCGAAGTACTGTCCAAAAAGCAGCGGTTGGGGGGTGGAAGGAGACCAATCTGATCAACATCTCCATCCTCATCGCGGGGCTCTTGTACTTCCTGGCCCCAGTGCTCGGGGAGTCCATGGCCTCCAGGGAGAAGGAGCAATGGAAAGGATTCAACGCCTGATTGTATATATTTGAACACATACATACATGCATGTATTCATACGAGCATGCATACATGCATGCATGCATGCATGCATGTATGCATGAATGTATGCATGCATGCATGCATGCATTCCTACATACCTTCACATACATACATACATACATACATACATACATACATACATACATACATACATACATACATACATACATACATACATACATACATACACACACATACATACATACATACATACATACATACATACATACATACATACATACATACATACATACATACATACATACATACATACATACATACATACATACATACATACATACATACATACATACATACATACATACATACATACATACATACACACACACATACATACATACATACATACATATATATATATATATATATATATACATACATACATAGATAGATACATACATATATACACAAACACATACACACATACACGCCTACATGCACACACATACGTACATGCATACATACATACATACATACATGCATACATACACACATACATACATACATGCATACATGCGTACTTACACACATACATATATATATATATACATATGCGTCCATGCATATATATATATATATATATTTATTCGCACGGGAGGCAACCCTGAACGCTTGTGTTGGGCTACGTTTGAGGTCCCCATTCCAGTCATATATATATATATATATATTTATGAGTGGTTCTCAAAATAGCGGACCCCTAAAAATGTGTGTCTACCATTCAGAAAGGTATCTACCATTTCGAGCCTAATTGGCCACATCAGATTACTAAGATAAAAGTCACCGTTCAGTGGTGGGCTAAGGGAAACACCATATTCTGACTTTAACCACCAGAAACAGTCAACATGTAATGACCCCAGAATTGGGTAATACAATTTAGGCGCACATGTGGGGGTGGGCAACTCCTTGCTTTGCGTCATTCGGGAGTGTCTTTTAAGGCTGGACCTCCCCCCCAAAATGGCATCAGTGTGCTTTCCGTGTTCCTTGAATACCACCAACATGGGGCACCCCCAAATTTCATGTATCCCCCATGTCCCCCCCCAATGTCCCCCCCCCAAAAAAATATATATACGGTGGCACCAGAAAGTGTTTTTTGCCTTATTAAGGGCTTATTAAGGCCTGAATAAGGATGTTGCTCAAACATCAACTACAAACTTGTTGCGCATCAGCTGCCTAGCCTCTTCTATTGTACATGACCTTCTACTGGACCATTGCATCCTCAGACCGGACAAAACTGGCTGAACAGCCCGAGCAACCCCCTTGTTTGTTGCCGGCGTGTGTGTTTTGTTGCTTTTTGGGTGCCAAACCGCCTGGTGTGCCAAAACACGCAGAGGGTATGAAAAACCAGGTACCCCCCCAAAAAAAAAACATAGATAAGCCCTTGAGCCAATATTTCAGGGGCATCCACCGCACCTCTCTAGAAATCGACTCGGGCTTGACCCCTTTCATGCATCCTCCTCGGGTTCCCTTTGATCGATGCACCCAGCTTCCGTATGGAAGCGGATAAGAATCAGTTTATGGAACCCCCCTCCTTTTTGGGTGTGTCGGAATGGTTGGTGGTAGGGCCAACAGGAAACTCAGGAAACCTAAGTTTTTTTTTGGGGGGTGGGGGTCCCCAAAGACACACCCAATTTGCCACTCATTCCCGGACAATCTCCAGGGTTGCGAGGTCTGTTTCGTGTGTGTGTGTGTGTGAGTGTGCCGGATACCCTCTTTCCATTTGCTTAAGAATATGTTTGAGTTTCCCCGGCTGGTTTTGTGGATAACCTATCACTACTGGACATATTTGTTATTTTTTCCAGGGGGTTTTAGCAAATAGAGGCCTCTTTCCAGCAAATAGTCTTCCAAAACCCTCCTGTCAGCTTCCGTGATTGTTGGAACGAGGGTAGTGGCAAGTTACTTGCGGTGCTTGCAGGTTGCTGGCAGGCTAGGGTGCCACATTTGGAGCGGATGTTCCGAGTTGGTTGCGACAACGCCAAAGGTTACCTGGACGGTAATGAAGTGCTTCCCACTCGCCGTGTTTTGAACCTGCGATGGTGTGTGCCATGAAACCTCCGCATATAGTAACGCTGCATCATGGCATGCGGACAATCTACATGTGGGTGCTTCGCAAATGTGCGCGGCCAAACTTTTGGCTTGTTTTAAAGGGACACCAAGAGGAAGCACACACACACACACACATGTTTGGGGTGCCCGATTGAAAGATGCAGTTTGTCACGTGATGTCCCGGAAAATGCGGATGTGTCAAAACCAATGTCGACTTCGGATGAATCGGGCGGACCTCAACTGTGAGGCAGCCCCCTGAAGTGCCCTAAATGGGGAACCCTTTGGCAGCCTGCCTTGGTTGACAGCTTTCCCTGAAGCCGGTTTCAGCTCTGGGACGAGAAACCAGAATCATTGCGAACACAACTTGGCTTGATGTGTGCCACTCGGGAAATCGCATGGAGCCCGCAAAACCCATGGATTATTTATGGGAGCCTTCCCCGGTTTTTTGCCCCCACCCACCCCCGCCCCCCGCGACGTGTTTTCGCTGGGTTCCTGTTGTTCATTTGCCGCGGCAGGGTTCCATCTTTTGACCTCCTTTTTCAGACAATAACAGAACCTGATTGGCCTGGTTGTGGAAAATGGGGCTTTGGTTTGCCACCGTGTTGGGCCAAGGGAATAAACTATTTTTGAGTTGATAGAGTCGTGAATCAACCATCTTGGCAGGCCGTCCATTTCCCATGTTTCAGGGCGGTCCAGGCTTGAAAGGCTTGAGCTGCGTTCCGTTTGTTTTGAGTGGGGGGAACCTCCCCCCGTCCCCCCCACCCCTCCCACCACCCTGACCCCGCCCCCCCGCCCCCCCGCCCCGCCCCCTCCCCCCAACGGCAATCGGAGGAGATCACCACGGACATCGAGGACGCCATCGCCAAGTACAACGAAGCCACCGCGCGCTTGGCGGAGGCTGAGAAGAACAAGGCCAGACACTTCTTACAACTGCCATTCATGCAGGTAACCCTCGGGCCCCAGAATTGTGGCTTGTCCTTTTTTGGGTTTTCCTTAACCACCCAAAAAGGGGTGCCAACGCCCCCTGGTTGGCGGTTCGGTGATTTGGATTTGGGTTTGAGCACCATCTACCCGTGTTCAGAGTGTTTGAAAGGAGCGTCAGAATGTGTACCCCATTATCTGGGGTGGGGGGTGTGGACAGTGTTTATTCAGTGGGGTTTATGTAGGGGTCAACATTACGGGTGCGTCTCTAAATAGGGGAACCCAAATCCAACATGGGAGTTTTCTTAGTGGTGTTTGTTCTCCTTCTGTGTTTCCTTTTGACCAGCATGAAAAGCGGCACCCCAATCAAAACCGGGATAGGTTCAGGGTAAGGGACAGTCCCAACAAGGTGTGGATATCCGCCCTTTTGATTTTAATCGGATTTGGGTAAACACGTGGTTCCAGTTTTCTTTATTATTCCTGTATGATTTAAACAGCCAACCCCGGATGAGAAATCAAAGGCTGGTGGATGAAGCTTAGCAGAATCCCAAGCATAAGCTCGGGTAGACCTGTTCGATACTGTGGATGACAACCAACCCTTTTGCAATTGTTTAAACAATAGTTGGCAACTTGTTCACTGGTCCTCTAGAAACAGGCCATTGCGATGACTTACTTGCTGAATCAGGCATGGGTCCCCTTTGGAAAGGAAGATAAATAAACGGATGTTGTTTAAGGTTTATACCCAAAGGATGCTGTGAAAAGCCAGTTTGGTTGGGCAAGTTGCTTGCAACGACCATTTCCTGGCCCCTGGGGCACGCCTAGGTATCAACCGCAACCCGCGTTTTTCTTCGTCATAGTCCCAGGCACAGGCGGACCAGGTGGTGAAGGAGATCAACGACAGCATCTCCAAGGCACCGCAACGGCTTATGTTTCCAGGTCGATCGTAGATGCCACACTTCCTCACTTCCCGAGTTTCTGAACTTTCTACTTTTTGGGAAGGCCATTTTGGTGGTAAGTAGAAAGTTTGAACTTCTTTTGGCCTATCTACTCAAGAAGTGAGCTTCTCCCATTTGGTGCAGTCATGCCCTTACCCAAATAAGACTTCTTTCTTTGGGTGGGGTGTCTGGGGGTATGTTGTTTTGGGCTACCTCATTCTTGGTGGTTTTGAAGAGAAACCAAATGGAAAGCTACTGATTTTGGGGTTCCGCTATTGTGAGAGACGCCTATGGTTCCCTATTAAGCCAGGTCAAACATCATTGTTTGTGCCAAGTGCGGCTGAGTTCCCTCTTGATGTCTTGAATGCTTAAAATGCCGGAAGAAAAACATCGAAAAAGGAAACCACAAAAGCGGGGTTCGTATGTTTCCTGGACCTCATCTTGGTTGGAAAGCAAGCGCAGGACATCAAGGAGTTCCAGGCCAATTTGGAGAGTCAGGCGGGCCGACGTCTGAGGAAGCCACTTGAAAGTGAAGGTACTGGGAACCCCGGATGAAATTAAGCCCATGGGTGATGAATGCAGGTGGACGAAATCCATTTCCAACCACTTTGTTTTCTTCCCTGGAATGATGAATCCACTATAAATACCAACGGACGATGGCTTCCCATGGCCTGAGAGTGGAGTTTGTCCATCCACAGGGGGATGTCCCCTTTGTAAAGACTTAGTGGGGTTTGCCCACTTTTGGGGGAACACCCCCTAAGAACCGGTTTGCTAATAAAACCACTGGGTCCCAGGGGTTTACTATACAAGCCCCAGAGACTCCATGGGGGGTACCAACCACATTTCAGACCGAGCCTCAAAGAAACATGGCCAAGAGAATGAACCACTTTAGTCTCACAGTGCCTTTTCCCAGCCCGAAACCATTGGGACCCAGGGGATTAATGGGGATATACAACTCCCAGTGATTCCATGTGGGTATGTGTCAAAATTCGGGTACCACCAAGGTGAGTGTGCTTTTGGTTCCCCTTTAAACCAAGAGGAAAAGGGTACGCCGCAAAGCACCCATGTATAACAGGTGCAAGGGAACCGCCCTTTGAACCGAAGAAGAAGACAAGAAGCTACTACCTGGGATTCACCGGGACTGTCTCAACATTAAGAACGCCCCCCCCCCCCCAAACAAGCAACAAGAGGCATCTGCCTTGTGGTTCGCCTTAACCCAACCTCAAAAAGGCACCCTCCGAAAAGCCACTCTCATATAAACGAGCCATTGCAGGTTGGTTTCAGGGAAACCACAAGGAAATTCGCCGTTGTTGGATTCCAAACCCCGATCGTGAGTATATACTATATGGGTGTGCACCTCCCCGAAAAAGTGCTTTCCCTTCGGTTTCCCTTTAAACAAAGACACGCTGATATAAAGCGAGCCACAATCAACCGTCAGGTAGATGAAGGGTACAGTCGCCAGACATAGGTTCGGATATTTGCCTTATTGATTCTTTGCATGGCTTTGGGTTGCCCACTTTACCAGGTTTTGATTGTGAGTAAAATGAGTAATTGTAAGTGCTATTTTCACCTTTCTAAGCATTTTGGTAGAACCAACATTCAATGCAACATTCACTTTCTTCTATCTTGCTAGTCACAAAGATCTGTATAACCCCTAGAATGAGTCAACACGTTTGTGGCCCAAGGGGTGATGTTTTTCATCACAACCAGGCCAAGAAGACCAAGGCGATCCAGGACGCCGCCAATGATAAGAGCCTTAAGGAGCTCGAGCAGAGGACCCAGGAGAATCGGAATCGCTCTGGGTGGCTGTTTTTTTGTCGCCGATGGAAACCAAACGGAACACCGTAGCTTTCTGTTTGGGGTTTTCTCTATCTTATGTCACACCCACGTCGGTTTGGGTGTGGTTCCTTTCGTGGCATCTTCTCTGGGTTGCTTTTTGATGACGTTTGAAGATTTGTGAAGGTTTCTTTCATTGGGTTCCCATATTCTCGCTTGGTAAACCATGATTTGCCCAGATCTTGTAACGCAAGGGGAAAGGCAAACCAGGCAAGCACCAGGCCAATCCATCTCCGGGCAGCCGTTGATTGTTTGGGCCGGAATCAGCAAGTCACCTGCGCTGGTTCCTTCTTACAGGTGCCACTGGGGATACTCTTTGGACTTGTTAATAAGGGCTCCGTACCCTCGGGGTGGTCTTAAAGGTAAACCACAGACCATGTTGTAGTGACAACACGGCAAGCAAACATATCATGCTTGTGTGCTGCGCGCAACATGAATGAGCTGAGGGAAATTCAATTCCTTTGTGTATGTGTGTCTCTCTCTCTCTCTCTGTCTTTCTCTCTCTCTCTCTCTCTGTGCGTGTGAACATTCGCGTGCCAATTTGCTGCACGTGTCTCTTCGCGTTTGCATGTGCCTGTGTAGATACAGTTACACGTACATGTCCCGTCCCTAGCCCCCTCCTTCTCCCCCCGCACGGCGCAAGGTGCCGCGGGTAAGGCAACCAAAGCCCGACAAACCCACCCACCCTTGAAAACAGGGTGATCCCAAAACCCATTCCAAATTAACCCTTCAAGATTCCCTAAGCCAACCCTCAGCCAACCCGAAGCTAACTCCATCCAACCCCCACCATTCCACAATAGGGCAGGGCTGGCGGGCCAGTCAGTCAGTCAGTCAGTCAGTCAGTCAGTCAGTCAGTCAGTCAGTCAGCCAGCCAGCCAGCCAGCCAGCCAGCCAGCCAGCCAGCCAGCCAGTCAGTCAGTCAGTCAGTCAGTCAGTCAGTCAGTCAGACGAATCAACGAATCAAGGAACCAGTAAAACAGTGAACCAATGAACCAGAGAACCAGCGAGCCAGCGAACCAGCGAACCAGCGAACCAGCGAACCAGCGAACCAGCAAACCAGCAAACCAGCGAGCCAGTGAACCAGTGAATCAATGAATCAATGAATCAATGAATCAACGAATCAACGAATCAATGAATGAATCAATGAATCAATGAATCAATGAATCAATGAATCAATGAATAAATGAATCAATGAATGAATCAATGAATCAATGAATCAATGAATCAATGAATCAATGAATCAATGAATCAATGAATCAATGAATCAATGAATCAATGAATCAATGAATCAATGAATCAAATGAATGAAATGAATGAAGTGAATGAAATGAATGAAATGAATGAACTGAATGAACTGAATGAAATGAATGAAATGAAATGAATGAAATGAATTAATTAATGAATGAATGAATGAATGAATGAATGAATGAATGAATGAATGAATGAATGAATGAATGAATGAATGAATGAATCAATGAATCAATCAATGAATGAATCAATGAATCAATGAATCAATGAATCAATGCATCAATGCATTAATGCATTAATGAATGAACGAATGAGTGAATAAAAGAGTCACTCAATTTCTCAAGGAATTAATTAAGCAGTTATTCCATGAGTATATGAATGATTGAAGCAATCAGTCAATCAAACAATCATTTCGTGAGTCAGTAAATAAGTCAATAACTAGCTTAGTTTAATGAATGAATACAAGAAAGGAACCATCCATTGATACATTAATATCTATGAACAATGCACGCAAACAGAATTACACATACAGACAGCTAAGTTCAGACATACGTAAATCAACGAATACATGTAAGCGTGCATATATATATATATATGCACATATACATATGTGCATAGGTATTGATATGATCCCGAGGCACGTTGTTTCGTGTCGCCTTCGAATTCAGGAGAGGCTGGAGGCCTACATCGACAGCCAGGCGGTGGAGCGAGGCTTGAAGGAGCTGAAGGGACTCAAGCCCAACCAGAAGCAGAAGTTTATGGACGCGGCCATCGCATCCCTTTAAAGGGATGAATTGGAGGGGTGGAAGGTCACTGAAAAAGATGGGAAGGAGATGGATCCTTTGTGGGAACATGTTTGAAGCAAATGCAAGCCAGGGTAGTTTTACAAGATGCGTTGAAGGGTGAATGACAGTTCTTGAACAGTCGAGATGAATTTTTGTTTGAACATGGATCCTTAGACAACGTAAAACATATTCACCTGTTCAGCAGGCAGTTTGTCCCAAGCATCACACGCCCACAGCCAAGTCGCCCGTCGCCCCGAAACGACATGGGCCAATTCACCCCAGCGACTTCTTCGTGCCCATCTGCGGCGCGATGCCGCGAGCTTTTTCCGGAGGAAAATGGCCGAGAAGTGCGCGGGGTCAGGAGGAGGATTGCTCCCATGCAAATTGAGATGGAACCCAAGCAGGTCCCCGAAAAGGAGATTCCTCAAAGGGTGCTTTGGGTTCCATCCGGCGGTGTTCCCTACAAACATGGGGTGTTATCAACACCAGGGTCAAGGTTTGGTATGCCATCTTCTATCTTTGACCTGTGCCAAAATGATGATGCGGGAGCATATTTGAATCCTCGGTCTAGGGTTGAACATTCAACCAACTTTTGAATTGGCCCATTAGCCAACAAGTTCTACCTTTTGCCCAGAGGACGATAGCCACCGAATTTGAGACCTGTCAATTCTGTTGATGAGACTCCGAATGGTTCCAGCGGAAAGTCTGGCCATTATCATTTGCTCTTGACTTGAAACGTGGTAGCTCTGAATGGGATATCTCATGAACAGTGAGATTGGCGAACGCTAAGAACGCACCTGTCAGCCATGAGCCAAAAGCATTCAACTGCGAGCACGAGTTGGGTTGACCAAATATGGCGATGGTGCCATGAGCTCCAAGCAAATCAGAGATGAAGCAACCAATAATTTGGAGCTATCTCACCCATGGTGTTTCCTGTCGGAGTCCAACTTGATTTCAGTCTGAAAACAAAAGAACTCGCCCAGAAGTAAAACATTGCGTCGCCCATACTTTGGTTGTCGGGTTTCTCTCAGCATCACGGAGTTGAAGCATACGCGCGACGATCTTTCACCATCATTTGTTGCAGTCAAGCTACCACCAGAAAATGGGGGATTGCTGTCATTGGGGGGACACAATTAGTATTCATCGTTGCACCCATACCTGATTTGAGAAACCAAGGAACAAGCTGCAAGTCCGTGCCGTACTGTGGAGTAAATCCTACAAGACCCCAAACCCCTCTAAGGCTTCGATTTACCTAAGAATTTGTTGATTTCCCCTGTTGGTGTTAAAGGACATCTATCACTGCTGCACATTGTTTTACATGATTTTCCAGGGGGCTAAAGCAAATGGATGAAGATGACTGTTGGAAAGGGCGCCCGGGAACCTCCATCTTCGGGCGAATCACGTCGGACGGACATCTCGAAATGGTCTCCGAGGTTAAAAGCCCATCATGTGAGGATGGGCTTCTCCGAGGTCAGTGATGGAATGATCGATGGGCGTCACTGCCTTTCTAATGGCCCATCGAGGCCGCATAGTCCTTGATAGTCACTTGAGTGCAGAGCGCTCAGAGGTTGGCTCAGAGCGCGTTCAAAGAGTAACGCCTCCAAATTTTGAGCCCCGGTCTGAGATGCCAGGCGATGCATGTTGGAATGGTCCTTGCCAACATGGGTGCTGCAATCATGTTTCCTCAGTCGGGGTGTTCGCGCCGCAGGTTAGGAAGCCAAGCCCGTTTGGAAAGATCAGGGGTTTTCGTGCGCCCATGTTTATGAGCAACCCTAAATAAAGCAAGGGCCGTTGAACCGCTTTTGTGCGCAACCCCAAGGGCCGGTTTGAATCGTTTGATGGTCAGAGTCAGAGACTAAGTTTCAGTCCGGCTCGCAACATCCCGGTGCCCAGCAGCGCCTTGCAGCGAGATTTGAAAAGGATCGATTCGAGGGACCTGGACAAAGCTCGTGGGTTGGTTTTGTTTGTGGCCAGAGACGAAATTTCGCGGTGGTGGAGGCGGCCCATCACTGCTTGACTTCGTCCAGTTTTTTGTTGCGTTCTTTTTTCGAAGCATGACGTTACGGGATCGCGGATGGATCTTGGATCGACCAGTTCCAGGGTTTAAGCATCTTCGCAGCCCAGACCCGAGGCAAACAAAGAAAATGGCTGGCTCTTGTGCCTGTGGCTGTGAGCTGATTTGAACGGCTGTTGAAACACTGTATGAAGTCCAAGCCCCCTGCTAGAATTTATGGCCATGCAGACAGATGATGTTGATCCCGTACTTTATTCCACAAGGCACCAGGGGATTCAATGAATTTCCATGTCCGGTATCCTTTAACCGTACATGTTGACCATGGCTCACATCGCCAAGTTGGTTTGAGGCCCCAGAAATTCAGCCCAACCGCACATGAAGCTTCTGTACCCTTTGAATGTCTTCAGAGTAACATGACCATGCCAATCAGAGTTGGTCCCCCTCCGATCAGTATGGTCCTCCAGAAGAATCCGGAGTTGACATTGACCCTTCCTCCCAGCAACATGGCATCTGCGGGAGGTCGCCTGGAAGATGAATTTGCTCTTGAAGGGGCCCGAGTCACGTGCCGTGTTTGTGGAATGAGCACGGGCTTTTTCAGCAGCCGCTGCTCAAGAGAGCACGGACTGAGTGTTGACGTGCGTGATGGATGTGGCTCAATCGTGTACCAAGCCAGCGAAGAACCAGTTGCATGGGTCTAGCAATGGCCTAACCCCAGGGTCGGAGTTGAGATTCTGACTGCACAAATGCTCATTGATTCTGGGTTGCGCCCTCTTTCCAAAATGTGAAAATTGAAAGTGGAAGGCTTTGGAAGACTACTTTCATCAGGCCAGGCCGCCTGTCCGCTTCCACAATCGGACTTGGGGTGTTTGCGGCGTTCCACTGCAAGGCAACCAAGGTTTGCCTTTGAACATGGTGAAACTTGTTCGTGTTTCAAAGCTCGCAGGCCCGTTTTGACCCAAAAGAAGCCCAGAGGAACCGTTTGCCCTGAGGGGTCCAACTGCTTTGGATGGAGCTTGGATGATGTCTGAACACCGCTGAAACTGGGTGTTTCACCACGCTTTCTTACTCCCTGAGTTCTTGGGCTTTTCACACTTTTGGGGGAAGACCATTCGAGTGGCAAACAAACTGGATTTTTCTGGCCAATCCGCCGGAAGTGAGCCTTAGGCGAACGGTGAAACGACGCCTCGCTCGCCATGGCTGCGCGATGATCGCTGCTCCGTCCGTCCGAGCCTTCGGGCATCGGCCGGACCTACCAAGGCAGGGCCCCTCTGGGTAAACTGGGGGGCCATGGCTCAAAATCCCGTACTCTTAGTGAACATCCCAATCCCCACTAAAATAGACTAGAATGGATGGTGCACCTACCCAAAATGGTACCATTGGTTTTGACCCACAGCCAGATGAATGTAGCAAAGGGCACCTTGGTAGATGGCAGCAAAGACCAAACCCTGCGCAATCCTAGCTCCTCGATTTTGAGCCGCGCCCACTTGTTCATTGCCAAAAAATTGACCTTGGGATTCCTGGTTTCCTTCATTCTACCCCAAAAAGTGTGAACTTTTCGCTAGTCTGGGGGGGCTTGCCTTTCAAGTCCTTCCAGCAAACAGATGTCCCTAGTGTGGATGGACGAAATCCTGCACCACTTTGAAAAGCCATGGTAAACCATTGTTTGTTGGTACTTGCAGGGGAATCATTATTCCACTGTTTCTTAGGTGGTGCAGGATTTTGCCCATCCACAGTATGGCAAAATCCACTGCCCGCGTGTCTTCCCTGGCTCAAAGCGGGCGCTCGCGCGCTGTGGGTGACCATGACCCTCATTCAGTGGCCTGGACTTTTGGACTCCCAGGACGAGCTGCGACCGTCGTGTCGTGTCATTTGGGTCTGTGTGTGTGTGTGTGTGAGTATGTGTAATGATGTTTGTACGTGTGGCAGGGTAGGTGCACTTGGTGTGTATCTTCACACGTTTGCATGTGTGTCGGTGCGCATGTGAGTTTGTGTATGTGAGCATGCGTGTATACCTGTAAGTGATTGTGTGACTAGGTTTTGTTGTCTTCTTATTTTTTTTTATGTAGGTGTTCATTTGCGCACGTATGCATGTGTGTTGGTTTGCATTTGTGCATGTGTGAGTGTGCGGAAATAGGTGGGTATGGGGATTTATGCATGTGAACATGTGTATGCCTGCACAATTTGTGCATTGTGTAGGTGTGCATGGGTGCGTATGTGCGTATGTGCGTATGTGTGTGTGTGTGTGCTTTTGCTGTGTGTTGTGTTGTGTGTATGTGCGCACCTGCGGCGGGTTTAATTTGTTGTGTGTGTGAGCGCGCACAGACGGTTAGTGTCAACACGCAACGGTTCGTGCCTTGTCGTGTTGAGCGGACGCCCAGATGGCGGACTTGCGCAATTTGCTTTGCGGTCAGCTGAATAGGTTGCAACAGGTAGAACGACCTCTCAACAAAAACCTTGAGCACAAGGGAAAGAAGGCAATCGGCGAAATGCGCGAGCTGCCTTTCCGCACAAAGTGCTGCAAGAGAGTTTCATCAGGGGTGAACGAGATGGGAAACCGGAGAAGCAAGGAAGCAAGGGCTGCCAGGAAGACTTTGGAACGCTACTTTCTCTGGGGAACTTTTCGGTACACTTTAATGCTGGGAAGGGGGAAATGCTTGACATCCTTTCAGCATGCCTGTTTTATGGTAAGCTCTAGTAACACCAGCTCCCCATTTAGGTCCTTTGCTTGATCCAATTCTTGTTTCAGATTTGAGACTTTTACCCAGTTGTGGTATTCTTTCTCCCTTAAATCGTCAAAACCCCAAAAAGGGTTCCAACTTTCTACCAGGGTCACTGAACAGCTGGGTATAGACTTGCTGGACCTGGGGAATGTGGGAATGAACCCAGGGATTCCCTTCAAGGAAACCACAAGTTGGAGGTTTTTTCTTCAGGGTCATTCCATGTTCCCTGCATCTCTCAGCAACTAGAACTTGCCAATGTCCAGGAGGACTTGGACCGGGAGGCCTCCGCTTCCCCGCAAGCCGCCCCGGTGCCCTCCCCGGCGCCAAGTCCGACTCCGACTCCGCCAGCTGCGGTGCCGGCATCCCCCACCTTGGAGTATCGAGGCCTGGGGCGCCTGGAGCCACTGCCGCACCAAAGGCTCACATGTTCTTTGCTTCTTTTTTTTTGTTTTTGGTTGCTTTTTAGTCCTTCCTTCCTGGTCTTCCTTCTTGTCCTCCATTTGCCCCAAAAAGACACATCTTGCCTGTTTGGGCTTCCTTCATTTTCGCTTCCCAAGTGACACCTGTTTGTGGTCGAAGTGGTCGAGCCTTTTGCCGACTCGCCCAGGAGCCGGTGCCGGAGACGGACAGCCCAACGCGAAAGGTGCCCTTGGTGCTGCTGCCCAGCAGAAGTGAGCAGGCGGGCAGCTCCGGTCGCTTCCGTTTGCTTGAGAACATGTCTAGTTTGCCCCTGTTGGCTTTACAGGGAATCTATCACCTGTTTTTTTGGGCAGGGGACTTAAGCAATTGCAGGGTTGCGTTTGCTTTTCCTTGTTTGTAAGGGGGTGTCCTCAAAAGTGCGAGTGCCAACATTTCGACTGCCCTTAGGGCTTCCCGCAAAACTTCGACTACGCCCCTCTCAGCATAGGGCAACCCTTCAAAGATGTGGGTTTGTTCTGGTTTCCCTCTAAACTAACCCCCCAGAAGGGTACTCTCTAAAAGAAAGACACACTCTGCTGGGCTACCCTCAAGCGAGCCACAATCAAAACCCGCGTAGAAGCTTGGTAAGGGGTAGTCCCAGCCAGAAATAGGCGGGGCCTTCTGATTTTCCTCCATGGATTTTGTTGATACCACCCAGTGATTCCATTCCCTTGTAGGTAACCAAGGGAACCAGCCTTTCAATCCAAGGAAAATGAATTTGGATACTCTATGGGTACCTTAGGCAACCGGGATCCACCGGCCCTACTGTAAAAAAGGTACCTCAGGCTTGTTTCCCGGGCTCCACTGGGCTTCCTTGTGACTCCACCCCGTCAGGTGGCGGAGCTGGTGGAGACCGTCCGTTCCTCCAGCTCCAGCGGGCCCCGCGTCCGCGCCAGCGCCGCGGGCGCCAGCGCGGGCGCCGCGGCTGCGCCGCTGCTGGAGCTGCTGGTGTCGCGGCCTGCGGGTGCCGGCGGCAACAGCTACGCCAGGCGGTTGGGAGGGTGGGGGGAGGGGCGGTCGTGGGGGCAGGGAGCCCCAGAAATGGTTGTGAAAATAGCTTTTATATATACACATAAAAATCAAAATGTGTTTTTGGGTGTTTGCGAAAGTAGCAGGACTCCCCAAAATGGTGTTATTTTTGATATATACAAACATGTATGTGCGTGTGTGTTTTGTGACGCTCGGCACCCCTTTGGGGGTGAAGTAAGAAACGGAATACAATTGGAGTCTGCCCAGTTTTCGGTTTTGTAATATTGCGGAACACACCCAGGTTCCGGGACAAACACGTATACATGTGTTTATGTATATATATATATATGTGTATGTGTGTGTATATATACATATATATGTAGATACGTATATATATATATATATGTATACATATGTATATATATATATATATTATATATATATATATATATATGTAGAATCCAACGTGCCATGTATGAACATATGTGACATATGTTTGCTATGGCATTGGCACTTTGCGCGCACCGATGCTTTCGGTCGATGGATTCGCGTCTCAGGTCTGATGCCCGCGAAAAGCAGCGTGAGGGCCGTGAGGTCCGAGAGCTAGAGGAGGAGTTGCAGGCGCTACGTGCCAAGCACCAGGAGCTTTCGGAGAGTTCTGGGCTTCGAATTCCTGGACTTGATAATTTTTGGGAAGACCACTTTAGTGGTCAAAATTGGTGCAAGTTTGGTAGTTTCGCTTTACTTCCCTTTGAAGCCATCCCCAAAAGAGTGCCCTCGAAACATGATTGTCAGGGGCCTCCCATTGTGTCCGAGCTTGGTTTATGTCCAGGCTAAAAAATCAACCATTGATTCTAAAGTTCAACCCTTGGATTTCGTGATTTGGGCAGATCAAGAGCTTTCAGAAAAGGGCGTCCCCTTTCTTCACAGGAAGTCTTGCAGGATTCCAAAACGGATTCCCAACACCCGTGACCTGAGAACCTGCCGGCGTTGGGTACAGGGAACTCACTTCCAAAGTTCCTGGACAATATAGTTTGCGGATTCGGACTACTTCAGTGGCAGACAAACAGTTTGATCCCAATCCAAACGTTTTCTGTGGGACTTTACACTTCAGTGGCAAACAAGTTTGTTTTCTTTTTCTTTTTTACAAATTGTCTGGACTGTTTCCGGCCAATCCGCGGAAGTTGAAGCCAGCGGCACCTCGCCGACCGAAGCCGCAATCCCCAGGACTGCGAGCGCCGCGAGGAGCGCCAGGAGCACCGTCTGCAAGCGGAGCGGGCCATCGCCGAGGAGAAGCCGAGCCCGGGGTTGACGGATTGGCTAAAACAGAAACGGATGACAGGTGTTCAGTCACATGCGGGGCCCAAGAACACAGTCGTATTCATTATTGTCCATATTATCTTCCACCAAATGTGTGTTTGCACAAGAGGGTGACCTGCCCGAGCCAGGCTGCAATGTCACTGGGTGCATTGCTGCTGCCCTTTTCGAGTTCGCCTATTTTGAGACAAGAGAACCAAAATTGGGACCCCCTTTCAGTCCCCTTAAAGGATACCAGCTGGGGCCAGTGACACATTTAAATCTTGCCAGCTGGTGTAGCGGATGCCCTTGTGAAGCAGGAGGTTCTTGAAAGGAATCCTGCAAGGGGATCTAAGACACCAGTACTTTTAAATGAGCCACAATCCAAACCCGGGTAGATGAACGTTAGTAAGGGACAATCCCAACCATACATAGTTGCGGCCGCCTTTTTCATTCTACCCATGGTTCTGGGTAGACTATTTTGATACCGGGTTTTGATTATGACTCAAATAGGTAGTGCTTTCTCCGCCTGTGAAACAGGAGCTGAGGGCGGAGCTGGCGCAGCAGGCGGCGGCGAGTTCGGCGAAGCAAAGCGCCGCAGAGGCGCAACTGCGGCAGATCCAGCGCCTTGGATCGGCGGAAATCGAAGCCAGTTGTGGGTGTGTTTGTTATTAGGGGAGCCCCCCAATTGTACGACAGAAACACAAGCGGAAACCCAGGATGTAGGTCCTTCACTTAGACATGTGTTTTTGTTTTAGACATTTTATGTTTTTTGACGTCACCCATGAAGGTTCCTTTTTTGCGGGGGGGGGGGGGGAATTCGTATTTGCCTAGACCGAATCGAAGCCGGTGCCAAACAAAAACATACATGGTTCCCCCTACGTAACCAAGGGAGGATATGTTTTCAATCTTTCCGGACCCTCTGTTTGGCACCTTTTTGTGGGTCATTGTTTTGACTGTTTCTGGGGGTTGTCCCTTACCAAAGGTCAGAAACTGGAGGTGTTTCCCTGTAACCTTGAGCTGAACGGGGGTGAGCTTGATGGTAGTACAACATTGGCCAACTTTTGGTGTGCGGTGCCAAAAGCAAACCAAACTTGGCGGTTCACAGTCATCCCCTCAGGTCGTTAGTTGTTCTTGGGGTTTGTGGTAGTTTGCATTTAACCCACAAGTTAAGCTTTTAGCAGGGGACAAGAAATCGGACAGCCCAGCAAAGGGTGTTTCTTCAAAGGGGGTGGCGTTACTTTGGATCTGGCTGGAAAACCTGGTGCCCATAAATCAAAACAGGATCGATTCGAGCTCGCAATGACCAGTCATTTGGCAAGGCTGGTGCTATATATTCAACAAACATCAGAAGGTAGGAGGTCAGCAAAATATTTTTAAATGGGATGGATAACCGGACGGATTGAACAGGGAAGATACTGTAACAGGCAACCAGCCCCCAATTTCTTGAATCGCTTAGGCGCTTACTGCATATAATTTGTGCGCGTGTTAGTGAGCTCACCGAGTCGGCGGTAAAGCGAGCGAAAAAAAGGACACCGACGCCATTTTGGGGGGTCCCACCTTAAAAGACGAGCCAACCCTATGGGGTCGACAGCCTTTTTTGCAACCAATCCCATGCAAACGCATTGTGTTCATCACCAAACTGTTTGGCTTGCGCTCCTTTGGTTCCCGCCAAAAAGAGATGCGGGCCCTTAAGGTACAGGGTGCCTTGAACCAAGCTGAAAAGGGTAGCTTTTGGGCTCGAGGTCTGAGCTGAATTCGGAGTCCCTGGCTCTGCAGAGCGCGGACTCCTGGAAGTCGGCGCCATGGCAGACCAACAAATTGGGTGGCTTGTCCTTTTTCGAAGAGTACCTCCTTTCTCTGGCGGTTTTAAAAGGGAAACCGCAAGGAAACCAACCATCTCAAAATAGGTTGGACCCCCCCAAAAAAATTTGGTTGGTTTCCTTGTGGCTTCCTAAAAGGAAAGCAAACCGAAAGTAACGCATTTTTCGGCGTCCCCTATTTTGAGACAACCCTTCTATGGTCAACAGACCGGCTCCTTTGCTTGGAGATAACGTTGGGATGCTCATTCACCTGGTCAGGATCCTGAAGCATTACAATGATTCCTAAGGGAACCACGACCCAATCGGCCATACAAAGAGTCTTGACCATGGCACATATGGCGCTCGCTTTGGGGGTCTAAGGCACTTTGAGGGGTTAACTCATGTTTTTGTCCTCCAGTCCGGGAAAATGATTGAAGTTTTTCCCGGAATGCCATGGACTGCCCAATTCAACTTCCCGAAAAGGGAAAGTTCTTCTTCCCCAAGGGGTACCCTTCTGTCCACCAACATGGAAACCTCCAGAGGGCCACCTTTAGAAGAAAAGATCCTTGCCAGATCCCTCAGTCAGGTTCCATGTTGCTGGACAGGGGGCACAACGTCTGAAGTATTTAGAATGAAGTTGTTGGGGCGCTTTAAAAGGATACGCACATGCAGCGGAGACGAGCGTGATTTTGGGTTTGTTTGAAAGGTAAACTAACCAAGCATATGAGCTTGGGGGTCCCCGATTTGGGTTTCCTACTATAGTGGCCTGCCTGCAATCACCCAAAAAGGACTGCTTGATGCATTTGCGGGTCGTGGCAAATTTGAGACGAAGTCCTTGTCATCGCAAAGAGCCGGCAAAAGCCAGGTCAATCCAGAGCCCAGCCCGAACCGAGCACCATCCCCGAGGTGTTTTTGGGAATTGTCCCTTGTAGGGGTTTGAATGGATGTCATATTGGTAGCACGTCTTTTTGGTACCCTTTCTCGTTTGTCCAGAGAGTTGATGCCATGTTTGTGGTTGTTTGATAGGTAAACCAAGTTCAACCAAGGAAAACAGTAGAAACTAAGATAAACCAAGATAAAATACAGGAAGCCAAGCGAAACCAAGGCAAATCAAGGAAAACCAAGGGAATGCCTCATGTGGGATCGGCATTTGCCCGGGGTTAAGTCTACCTTGGGCAAATCAGACATGCAACCCGGCTCATCTGTCTTTTTTGCGTCTGTGTATGGGAAAAACCTCAGTAGCCGCTGGTGGACACAATTTCCACACAGGTACAATCCGTGTATAGCCAATTTACAACCACTGATTTTGGGGTATGCAAGCCTTTTTGCGCTTGGTTTGAAGTTAATCCAATGGAAGCCGAGGTAAACTCTGTCTCCCCATCGGCAGTTCCTACCTCCAGTCCCATCTCTCTCTCCCCGCCTCCTCCCCCCTCCTTCTCCCCCACCACTCTCTCCCCAACCAGAACGAGCCAAAATACCAAAATCTAGGGGAAGTCAAGGAAACCAAAATCCAGCCAAAAGATCTGAACATCAGGAAGAGAGCAGCTACCCCCCCCCCCCAAAGCCACCCCCCCCAAATGAATAAGCACCAACCCTGCGCAGCCAAGCAGCGTGAAGGGGAATAAGCCTTATTAAGTCTTATTAAGCCTTAATAAGCCTTATTAAGCCTTGTTAAGCCTTAATAAGCCTTATTTACTGGTTATCGAATGTGGCTTATATAATAAGGCTTAATAAGGCTTAATAAGGCTTAATAAAGCCCAAACAAGCCCTGCCATTTCGGCAGCCTAAAGGCCATGGTCACACCGCAACTCTTCTGCATGTGTAGCGCCATTTAGAGGCCCCCTCTTTTCAAAAGGGGCGAGAGCAGCGCGGTCCCAAAAGAGGGTCCCGGGGTGCGTGGTCAAGCCTTATTTTTTTTGGGGGGGGAGCTTCAAAATTGCGCTATTTGCACAATTCTGGAGCTCCCCCCCCCAAAAAAAATAGCACGATTTACAGGAACCCCAAACAAGTGCTGAAACAGGGACCGAAAAGAAACCCTGAAGCCTGTGCGGCGCGTGCCCGGAACACGTGTCATCTCACTCTCTCATGATTCCTGAAACCTCAGTCAGTTGAGAAGGAGCGTCTAGCCCTTATTCTTTTGGGGGGGTAGCTTTGGGGGGGGGGGTAGCTCATCACTACCTGAGAACAGCACAACCAAAAATACAGAAGAAAACGACTGGAAAAGCCAAGGGAAACCGAAGGCGTTTGTAGGGACCCTCCCTGATGGTCTCCGCTTGAAAACCACAAAAAAGAGTACCTAAACAGACACTGTCTTTTTTGAGGGTACCCCTTGAGATGGTTTTTAGAAGGACACAAAGAGAACCCAAGCCATTTTGATTTTGGTGGTCCCAACCTTGAAGACGAGGCACCCCCGGGCGGGGGGGAGCTTTCGGGAAGCTTCGCTCCCAGGAGGCCCAGAGCCACGCGGCGTCGCTGAGCGCGGCGGAGCTGCGGGTCCAGGGCGCCGCGGAGAAGGCGATGCGGGCCAAGCGCCACGCACAGGAACTGGAGCGCCAGAGGCGCGGGGTGGAAGGGGAGAGGGGTGGGGTGGGGTGGGGTGAATGGGGTCGGGTGCGGTGGGGTGCGGTGGGGTGGTGGGGTTTTGGGGTCCTGTTCTTTTGGGGTCCTGTTTTGGGGGGGGAAGCGGGGGGGAAGGGGGGCGGAAGGGGGGAAAGGGGGGGAAGAGGAGAGGTAGGTGTCCTTTTTAGGTTAGACATAGATGGGTTCCAGTGGTTTCGATGACTTTAATCTCCCCATTCACCAAAGAAACGCATCTATTTTTCCAAAAGGTCACTTATGGGCGGGGGAGGTAGATGGAACTCACCAAGGAATGGATTGGGGAAAAAGGAACTCAAGTGAGGGAAAGTAGATGAGCCAGTTCTCTCGAAACGGGGGGCGGAGGCCAAGAAAGCGTGCGTGTGGGGCGAGGCCAAGGAGTTCCAGGTTCCACTCCCCAGTCAGGTTCCAGGTTTCATGTTTGTGGATGGGGGGTAAGGGAAACCGCCCGAGGCTGCGCAGTGGGGACTTCCCCCATTCTTGTTTGTTTTTGCTGTTTGCAAAAACGGGTCGTTTCGCCTGGGAAATACTATAGGGGTTTAGATTGTTAGAATGGGGTCGTGGGGTAGAAACCAACATAATTCATCATCATGATGTAATGGCGTGCAATTAATTAGCCCGTATATTGCTGAGCCTCAAAGCAGTTGCCTTTAGGAGGGGTGCTCGCAGTTACTTTTTGGGACCTTTCCCGATGCAAGGAAAGAGTTGGTGCGAGCCAGCAGCATGCAGACCAGCCGCAGAATGCGGGAGGAGAGCGAGAGCGACAGCAGCTTGTTAAACGTTGAGATTCTTGAGGGGGTTTTGTAGGTCAAAGGGATGAACTGTAAAAGCCGAAAAAAACTGAATGTATACATGACACGTTTCTGCTAAATGGACTTTGGGGTCCTTTTGGCAGAAATCTGGGCCCAGCATCCAGCATCTACCAAGCATACGAAATTTGAAATGGGCACAACATTTGTATGGAAAGGATCTCCAACAATCCGGCATAGTTTGTTTGGTCTTGTAACATGCCAAGTATGGGCAATCGGGATTGCAACCCGTTTTTGAGGAAATTGCACGTACTTGGGAACTCTGTTTGCTGTTTGCCACCGTGTCGTGCACTTGCCCAGAGCTTCGCAATTGACTCAACCAAGCAGGTGAGCAAGAATCATGATATTGGGAAGCCTCCTGAGGCTAAGAAGACCCTGGTCCCCAAGAAACCAACAGGATGCTGTTTTACGCGTTGGTGGAATTAGACATGTGAGCAAAACACAATTATCGGCTCTGGGCGGTTTACCGGGTTTCGGTTTTTCTTGGTATTGTTGGGGATTGTGTGAAAGGGCTGGCAGCAAAGTGATCCGTATACACAAAGGCAATCCGTCACATGCGGATAGGCAGTTCTTGGACTTCATGAGTTCAGTCCGCTGGAGAAGAGATCAAAGTTGATGGTCGAAATCCACAAATGTCTTGCACTCAAACGGAGGTGGACCAGCGGAAACATAGGCGAGAAGTGGAATCCTGAATTAAACAGCCATGTGACCGGGCGTGGAAAACTGAATTTTAGGTTCTCATTGTTTGGCGATACCAAGGGAATCTCCTTGCAACAACGCAAACGCTTGCACAGGTGCCACTTTCTTGCAGAAAGGGTTCTTTAGACCCGACCATGGCCAGGTCTATGGTATGACCCATCCCGAACGGGCCATAACTCTGCAGAAGGCTACAACAAAGCTTCGCAGCGCTCGAATTTTGGGGGCCTTGCAAATCAAGCCAGGAACCATACCTTGTTATATTCCTTGAATACCCCGAATCAGGTTGAATGAGGTGTGCGAGACTGCTGATGGGCATGCAGTGCAAGCGTAGTCTGCCTTTCCCCATAAGTGATGCTCAATTGACATACAGTCAAAGCCGGAGTTATTCAACTTTGGTAGGGGGCCTTTCCAACCAAACATAGCGCGTGCGCACCCTTGTGATTCCTTACACGCTTTTGAATGGACTCCTCTAATGCCAGGTTTTGAATATGGTTAGTGTATTTCTTTGAGACCCACATTTGCATAATGGGAGATGCACCCCCGCAGTGCGGCCTTCGCCCTTTCTTCAACTTGAGACACGGGTACACCCAAGCCGAAGGCCTTGACTCTGATCCATCGTCCCGAACAACAAACGCGATTCAGGCAAAACATTTGCAGGTCGGTCGGTTGTTTTTGATACCCCTTTTTGGGGTTGGCTTAAAGGCAAAAGGGACCACAACTTTTGGGCTTCCCGACGTTGTGAAGACAAACCCATGAGTCACTGACACTATTGTGGGCAATCTAAACTGTTAGTTTGCGAGGGACATTGGGGGGGAAACTACTCGAATTCCCCGCAACAAAGCCAGAGGGACCACTGGATTTGCACATAATTTTGTCTGGGCGTATGTATGATACCCCCAATCCATTCCTTGCATTTTGCACCATTTGCCTCCCTTTCTTTACCTTCCAAGATACCTCCAACATACCTTGCGCCAACCTCGGAACCCCTGTGAAAGAAATCCTTAGAGGGTTGGGGTAGGCTAGAAGGTATGGAGGCTCTTGGGTTGAGCCAAATTTATTCACCCATTCGGCATCAAGCGCGATTAGGGTTCCCTTTCTTCTACCAGCGGCACCAGGCAACTGGGTTCACGGGATTTCTTCCTAGCAAGCAGTTGACCATCCAACAACATTGTTTACCAGCTCCCTCCAAATTGTTTCCCAGAAGATATCAGTTGGGCATCTCCAGATCTGTTTTTTGGAGGTATGCAGGCTTATACCACCAATATATCCACTGGTAAAGCAGCTTGCATCGCCCTGAGATAAGTGATAACCTTCGTGGAAAGTCCCTTGACAGTTGAACACTAGCAATAGGTTTTCACAAACTCGTGGGTCAGCCAATCGTTGCCAGGAGTTGGAGTGCGCGGTGGCGGAGAAACAGGAGCGGGCGAGTCAGAGTCGGGGGAGGCATCTCGTCACCGTGGAAAAAACACGGGTTTTAGGCTGCCACTTTCCATGATGATACCCATGGAATTCCCAAGTGAGTTCACCTTGGATCACCCTTGTGTGATTTCCCACCCTGGTCCTCCCAAGGAACCTGAGCTGTGCAATGGAAACATGGAAATGTGTGAATCGCATTAGGGTAGGTGTCAAAATAGGGGGACCCTTTGCTGACAAGTCAGGGCCTAAACCAACCTCCAGGAAAACCAATGCAAGCTAAGATTGGCAACTCCATTGCGACCAGACAAAATTAAGGATTTGAACCCCTTTTCGGGTGAAGAAACGCCATTTGTAGGCGTCTTTGGTTTGAGACACGCATCGTTCTATACGGCTCCTATCCCTCTTAGACTCTCGGTCCCCGGGTTAACCTCAATCCTGGGATGGAATATCCTTCGTTGTGAAAAAGAAAGACGCTCGGTTGTTTTGCCCTTGCCTTGGAGTGGTTTACTCAGTTTTGCGCTATCTGTTTTGTGTGTGTGCTTGTTGCTTTGCGTATCATGTTTGTGTCGTTTGAGCGCGTGTTTCTTGGGTAAACAAACAAACACACATGACCGCATTTTTCAAGGGACGCGGAACCCACGTCTTGGAAACAGGAGGGGCCCTGCATACATTTGTGCGCTTTGTGGAATGATGGGTTGTGGTAAATAACAACGAACAACTTGTTCCCATGGTTCCTTAGGTGCGGACGGACTTTCTCCATCCACAGACTTCCATTTGCTTAAGCCCCCTGGAAAAGAACATATTTCCAGTAGTGAAATCGCTTCCCTTTAAAACCAACAGGGCAAAACAACAAATATTCTTAAGCAACTGAAAGTCAATCACAGGAACACCTGTACATCCCAAAACAACCGCAGGGAAAGCCCGGGGGAGTCCCATCCATTTGACTTGAAGCTTTTCCCGGGCTTTTCTTGCGGCTCAGGAGAATAACAAAATATTCTTAGCCAAATGGAGCTTCACCGTAGTGTTCCACAAAATGGGTTTCCACCCATCTTATGGAGTTGATTTGTGGGCTTGGGTTTTGCCACCCATTTTATGGACAAAAAGAGACGCAAAGAACACCAAGGAGGTCACGACGTCGAAGCATACAACGGACGTCACGTCGATTCGATTCCGCGGTGAGGAGTCGGAGCGGCGCTTGAAGAAGGCGCTGCCGCGCTTGGAGAAACTCCATGCGGAGGAGATGCGGCTGAGAGCTGGCTTGGAGCAGGACAGCGAGTTCGGCAATGCCCGGTTCATTGGCGCAACGGTTTTGGTCCTTTGGGGTTTCTTGCCCTTAAAAACCACGAAAAAGGGTACCCTCAAAAAAAAGGATAGACGCGCAGGGGAAATGTGTGGAGCCGCAACACCACCCCGCATTTACCCCTGAATTGGCAATGTGTGGGGTGGTTTTCAAGCATTGTCCAATAGCAGGAACCAGGAACAACCACTCAAACTGGATTGCAAGCCTTTTGTTCCCAACTCGACCCGAATGATTTCCTGTACCCACAAAAAAGGGTGCCCCCCAACAACAACTGTTGGGAGAAAGATGTCCCCTTTACCCCACAGGGAAATTGTGCCTATTTTCATCCTTTCAAAGACCCTTGAAGGGGGTATTTGGAGCGGGCGGGGGAGGTATGCGAAAGCAGGCAAGTTAATCTGGGTGTAAATACTGCATGTAAACCCACCACGTACCTCGGTAAAATGCAAGGTTTCCGGGGGTGTCTTAAATCTCGGGGGGTAAAATTATGGGACCCCAACATGGTTGGTTTCCCTTTGAAGCCTTTCATACGTGAAACAAATGCACGGAACAAAAGCAGCGAGAGCGCAGTTCGCAAAAGGGTACAGGTCGTGCGAGACTGGTGCATCGAAGACAACTTGTTTCGTGCGGCAACCCTCTATCTAACGCCTCCTCAATACCGCAAGAGCCCTTGTTGCAGTTTGGGGAAATATACTCCAAATCAAGGCTGAATGTAGACGTCCATGTATGAACCCCGGGTATCAACCGCTAGTTAATGGGTTAAGTTAGTTTTGGCTTGGAAAGTCAGCCCCCAAAGGGTCCAAAATGGCCACGGGTTTATATCTGGGCCCATACATTCAGCCGTTTAGGCGTCCAAACAACTTGGTGGATTCCCACTAAAATATGATCCCCATCAGCTCGTTCGCGTAGGAGGCGGAGGCCTGCGCTGCGCAGAGGTCGCAGTTGAAGGAGGAGTGTCTCGAGCTGACGAAGGCGATCGGATCGAAGGGGTTTTTCCGTCCATTTCTGGCTTCGAGGTGATCACTGTTTTTTTTCTTTTTCTGGGGTCCAACTGAGGGACAACTGAGGGGCACCATGGTGTCCTTTCTGGTTCAGGACTAAGATGGCAATTCTTGGTTGACCTGGTTGTTAAACCAGTGGGAAGCCGTCATTTTTTCCCCCACAGGAGACCGCCTCGGAAAAAACACTGGGTTGGGCCTACACAAACCTATTGGAACGGGCGGAGATCCGCACACTGTTGAGATGGGTGGCCTCTAAAGAGAATGGCGGAAGAGAATTCAGAATGGGGAATCAGTTCTTAGAGGGACCGAGTCCATTCGGACAAGGAAGAGATGGCTGCATCGTTTTGGGTTTGGAATCATTGTTCAAAGGGAAGTCCAAAGGAAACGCAAGCCATTTTGAGGCAAAGGATTCCAGCGGAGACATTTCCACATTGCGAGGAAACAAGGGTTGCAAGGGTTTGTTATGACTGGTTTACTTCCAGTATTTGCATCAGGGTGCCGGTAGATGGCACAATGTCCGTATATCAGATGGCAAAACCAACATGGGGACATTGTGCCATTTTTCACCTAAATCAACCTGTGCAGTTTCCAAACTTGCCTTGCAATGGTTGGTGGACATCGCCCTCTCACCAAAGGGTTCCTATTGCCGGGTCTGTCTTTTTCTTTTAGTAAACCCTTTCCGTTGCTTGCTTTTGAGAAACCGAAAGGAGCACCTCCAACAATTTTTTGGTGGCGCCAAATTCCTATCTTGAGCCACACCGGTAAATCCCTGCCTCGCCTTGCGCGCGCTTTTCACGTGCGTGACGCGTGCAGCGCCGGATCTGCGTGGCGCGCGTCGAACGGGAGGCCAAGGACCTGCTGCAGAAGCAGCGGCGGTTTCTGAAGGCCGAGGCGGAGAAGTGCGAGCGGCTCACCTTGGAGGCCTCGGAGGCGGAGAGCCAGCCGCGGGCCAAGAGGTTTGGGGGGGGGGGCGGGTAGTGGTGGTGGTGGTGGTGGTGGTGGCGGAGGAGGAGGAGGTTGGGTTTGGGGGGGGGGGGTTGGGGTTGGTTGCCAAGATGTGAAAGAAGAGTGCGTCTTTTTGGGTACCAGTTGTTGTGGGTAGGCTTATAGGAAAGCCAGACGGAGACCAAAATTCATTTTGGGGCAGGCGAAACCTTGGAGGCACTGCGTGTATCTATCTGAGGCGCCGTGCGGCGCAAGTGGACCTTGCGAAGTGTCAGCGCCTGCGGCAGGAGGAGACGAACACTTTGAATCTCTGAAATCCATTGAGTATACACATACCTGGCTGCCAAGTATTTTGTTCAGACCCCGGAGAATTTCGCACCCAGATACTCCCCTGCAAGTCAATTTAATATGGATCCCAAAGAATGAAACAACAACCTTAAACTGGGGGAGAGACCTCCGAAATTTGATGGTTGATGAGGTTCTATCTTAAGCAGGGGAGCGACTAAAGTTTAATGGGAATACATCAAAAATGGGTTGGTTGACGTGTGGGTGTGTCTGTGTTTAGGGCCCGCCAGAAATGGTGGTCTTGTTGTTGGTTTCCACCAAAAGGGGGTACCCTAAAAAGACACCCTTCCCCCCCCCCATATACTGTATAAAGGAAGTCCCCACTAAACTGGCTGGACCGGTGGGCGCTCCTGATGGGAGCATGTATGGATATGGCCTTGTTTTAGGTGTGTCTTTTTGAGGGTGCTTTTGTTGGGATGGCTACGAGAACCGAAGGAATCACGTTTTGAAAGGTTCCCTACTGTCAGACAAGCCCCGTTGACGCAGTATTTCAACTGACATTCTGACTGGAAAAGGGTGTGTCTCAAATAGGGATCCCAAAAGTGGGGTTTTGTTCCCTTAACCTTTGGTTAGCAATTCAAAGAGGGTATGGAAAAGGCATCCGTGTAGACAGAAACCGGGGCCCAAAGCATCCAGTGTGCAAGGGACCACCGTAAGATGGATAACCGCCTGATGCTGAATACTGACCTTGCTGGCTCTCAGGGAATGAGGGAATCACTCTATGAACTATCCCCGGGCTTCCTAAGGGATCTATTGGTTCAATTCCCAAAACCCGTTCTCTACTTTTAGACTCAAGTGACTTCTCCAGGCCTCCTGGTTGCTTTCCGGTAACCTTGTTTGACCTTTTTGAGGAAAAACATGCCCACCAACCAACCAGCAAATACATCATCCCTGTTTTGCACGTGCGTTTGACCAATCCTGTAGTTTCATGGGGCCTGTTCTGAATGCGGGAATCCCAATAAAAAGCGTGTGTTCCTTGTGGCTTCCCCTTTGGTTTCCCTGTGGTTTCCTGTGATTTCCCTTTGATTTCCCTTTGGCTTCGCTTTTGCCCCCCCTTGCGGCAAGCCAATAATGGGTACCGACTGCCCAACCTCCAGGGCACATGGGGCTATTCAGCCACTTTGGCAACCACAGAAATGGGCCATTTCGCCCACGACTTGGCTCCTTTCGGGGGTTTGTGTTGAAGCCTTTCCTTTTAAAGGAAGCCAGAGTTTGCTAGTCACATCCTGCCCAACCCCAATGACTCAGTGTTTTGCCGGGCCAAATTTGGACCCTGCCAAGAACTTTTTGGCTAGTCCCCATTCATAACATTGGATGACCACGCTTCCTACCCTCGGATTTCGCGCTGCACCCGAGCAGATGCGTGTTGTTGTTTGCTGCCGGTTTCAGGCCGGTTTGAGCGATGTGGACACACGGCTGTGTTTGAAAGGGGATCTGCCCCCACAGAAAACACGTGGTTTTGCATTTGGGTTTTCTCTTTCAATTCCAAGCCAACACACTGCCAGGAGCACAAGCGCTGGGTCGCGGAGCGCGAGGTCCTGCGCCGGGGGCTGTCACCCCCACGCCGCCAGCTTTCGCGCTCGCCGCCCAGAAGGGGAGCAGATGCGCCGGGGGACCGGCTGCTGGTGCCCAGGTCCAAGTGGGCGCTCGGTTTGGTGGCGAAGGGTTTGGTTTGTTTGCGGTTTGGTTAAAGAGAAGGAAGTCGACATCCATTTTGTGAGCCCCATGGCCTTTTATTTTGACGCATGAGTTGAACAAATGCTGATGTGAAGTTTCAAGAAAGCAAATCCCTCCCCCCCTTTTAGACATGTTACAGCATTGCTACAGGTGTGTTATAGCACTGTTAAAGTAATTTTTCGGAAATGACACCCACCTGCACACTCAACATGTCAAATCGAGGCTTTGAATGCTTGCTGCGGGGCCCCCTTCCACCCCCCTCCCCTCCCCTTCCCCCCCTCGCCTCTCCCGCTCCCTTCCTCCCCGCCCCCTTTGCACGAAGCTTCGGGCTTCTGGAAGCTTCCGCAAGGTTCCGGAAGCTTCTCCAAGGCTTCCGGAAGCTTCCCACCTATTTGGCCCAAAAGACGGGGAGGGGGGGAAGGGGGGGGTTGAGTCTTCTCAAAAGCGCGGGGGGGTTGAGTGTTGAGTCTTCTTAAAAGTTTGGATTATATAATTTGGTGGACGCTACCAATCAGAACCCTTCGACCAAACCATGTCTTTATAGTAAAACAATGGAGCCCCCCCTGATTGGTAGGGTCCTCTGGAATCATCCGAAACCAAGATTACAATCTATTTGTTTGCGTTATTCTGCGTTACAACACTGGGTGTCGAGTCTTTCGTGTTTATTTGTGCCCACCAAGAATACGGGCCCCCTCCAGCGGTCTGTTGTTTGGTTAGTTTCCATTTTAAGCGCCATGTATAACTCTTTCTTTTGTTGAGCTGTTGTGTGTGTGTGTGTGCCTTGTGTGTGTGTGGCAGAGTGTGTGTGTGTGTGTGTGTGCTGCATTGGTGATAGCTGGTTTAGAGCCCGAGATGCGTGCATCGATTTGTATGAATCCATGAGGTTCGGAGCTTTGGAAAAGCATCGCCCTATTTAAACCAAGAGGAACCTTTAAAGGGTAACCCGGGTAACCTTCAAAGATAGGCAACCCAGGCAGCGACCCTTTAAATGGCCAAAATCCCATGGCCTGACTGGAATCCGCTGGTGACGTTTACCCAGAAGAGTCAAACCATTTGAGTCTGTGTTTTTGAGGCTCGGTGCCCTTTTCAGGTTGTTTCAAGGGAAACCAAAAGGAACACTACACCATTTGCTTGCGCCGGAGGTTCGACTCAGCTAAGGACATGATCCAAGTGGCGAAGGAGCGTGCCGAACAGCGGCGCCACCTCAGCGACGCCACGGAGGAGGTTCGAGAGCAGGCGAGAGCGCTGGAGGAGCTGCTTGCCAGAGAGCAAGCAGCCACAGAATTCGTGCAGGCAGTTTGATTAGGACTTCCAGAGGAGCCCAAAGACAGGACACAAACTCAACATTGCGTGAGTCGGGTTCATGTGGGTTGATATGCTGTGCCTTCTCAAATGGCGTGTAAGAACTCCGGTGCCTTTTTATGTTTATCCTATCAGCATAGCTTACATGAGCAAACTTTGGATTCCTGTGGACTGTCCGCTTAGAGTGATCCCAATCCGGGAATGCCTCGGAATCGTGCAAAATGGCGCGCATGCTGGGAGGCTGGTTCGCAGGCTTTTGGGTACTCCAGGGTACCCCAAGCGCCTTCTCAGACAAGTTCGTTGAAACCAGTCGAGAACATCATGATTTGGGCATCCAGATCTGACCTCAAAGAGCGTAGTCATTGTTCATCAGCTGGAGTCAGAGATATAGTCTTAAGGCAGGTAGCAGCACTTACACAGGAGTTGATCTCAAAACTTTAGCACCCAAGTGAACATAGGACAGGAGAGTCCTTGAAGCGTGATGGTTTTTGGGTGCCATGTTAATTTGCAGGGTAGTATTTGGCAAACATGAGTGTCACTGGTCCAAAGGGCTTCCAGATGATGCCTTTCAATGGCAGGTAGTGAGGGGCCGTTCTAAATTGCATGTCTTAAATTATGTAAAGGGCGGTCCTGAAGTGCTACCGCGGAAGTAAAGCATCACGAAAGGCCGGGGAAAGGACCGCGAAAGGGCTGCAAAGGATATCGAATATGGACAACACAAAATGACATTTGGTTTCTTGCCGAACAGTTTTTTTCCGTGGAGTTCACGGACGAAATCTGCGAAAGGACCGCGCAAGGAACAAGGGAACGCACAACAACAGTTCATCGTCAGGTGGCTCAACTGCTTCTCAAGAAGCTGATTGTAGAAAACAATTGCTCAAAAAGGAGCTTTTCAAGACTGATTTAGCCCTGCGATCTCCTATGATGTCATAGTTTAAGGTCAACCAAATTTGCAACATAGTCCGAACATTTTATTGTTGGTGTACCCTAGGCTGGGGCCTCACCCGTGCACCAGGACTTTCCACTGCAACAGCTCATGACCAGAGCAGTATCCACTTGTGGGCGTTGACAAGAAGTTCATGATCCAAGCAGCGGCCCAGGATGTCGAGCTTTAAGGAAGGTGTGTGTGTGTGTTTTCCAATTGCTCAAAGAGGGACAGACTTGACTGTACGGGTTTAGGTTTTAGCAGAAAATTGCTGGTGTTCAATTGAGTCGGGGTTTTGGGTCTGATGTTCTCACTTTGCTAGCATGCTCAAAAGGGCCCAGATGTTCAAACAAGTTCCCCCCCCCCCCCCCGATTGTTTTTTTTTAGCCCGAGTCGGTTTCCCATTCAGAACCACGGAAGGCACGCAGTTGTTACGCCACTCAAACGTAACGAGGTAGGGCGATGGGAATCAATCACTTCGATACAGAAAGAGGCCCCTTTCCCACGGGGCCTCATCACCCGGCAAGCGGTTTCTTCCAGTCACAGGGCTTCAGCCATCCCAACTGGTGGAACGTGTCCACCACCAGTGCCACAGACAGGGTGATTGAAATCCATGTTGGTATCCTTTAATATTGGAACGGGATATGTATGAGGCATTATACATAATATATGTAACTGTCTATATATGTATACATGCATATAAACATGAAACAAACACACAAGAACTCTTTACTAGGGTTTTGAACAGTTATGGACTGTGACCCCTTGGGGGGTTTCGGCCATGGTCCGCGTCCGATGGGGCATGTTTGGTTTGACTTAAAAAGATTTGCTGGTTCTCAGCACGAAATATCAGGTTTTCTGAATGAACCATTTAGGATCCCTTCTTTGTAACCGCCGGGGATGGTTCATACTGTTGATGGAAGAAATCTTCCATGAGTCACTAAGACTGCGCCACCTGCTCAACATCGTGCTTTGACGCGCAAACACATTCGCTGGTAGCCAATGACATACTTTTTGCATGACCCAACCCCAACTTGGTCGAACTTTGCACCGTGCTGTGACGGGGGAGAATGTTCGTAGGTAGCCAATGACATAAACCTTGCCTGACCCAACCCAACTTGGCCAAACTGTGCACCAACGTCAATAAGGGGCGCGGGCCAAGTTACAACAACATGGCATGGATTTGCCTCCAATGTCATGCAAGATGTTTGCCATCCACCGTAATAGGGTCGGGGTCGTTCCAACTCATGCTCGCTTGAGAATTAGCAAGGTTGGGGGATGTTAGGGGACTTATCCCAAAGGTGATGTTTAACTCACCCGGGAAGAGAAATACAAGGCCCCCTCGTCCATCGTTTCCTCCGATGTTTTGTGTCAACATGTTGGGTTTCCAATCGGTTTCGCTTTGAACCCTTAAACCAAGCACAAGATGGGTACCCCAACAGAGCACGCAAATATACATATATATATATATATACATGTGTCAAACTGGCGGAGTTCACAGATTGCCATGGTCCTGTTGGTTATACTTTGAATCAAGGTGCCAAGGCTAACCCTCAACAAGCACACACGCACACGCGCACACACACGCACACGCACACGCACGCACACGCACACGCACACGCACACCCACACCCCCACACACACACACACCCACCCACCCACCCACCCACCCACCCACCCACCCACCCACCCACGCACGCACGCACGCACGCACGCACACACACACACACACTCATGATCTAAGGTCTTTATTTGGGTCTGGGAAACAGGGGTGTACCAACCCCGTGATGGTCCCCCCCGCCAGAAAAACAAACAACAACAAAAGAACGCAAAACACAAATCACAAAGCCCCGAAACACAAAATAACACAACAGCACACATCAAACAAAACAGGCACGCCGAATGGCAACGCTTTGTTTGTTTCTGTTCTCGGCAGGTCCCATGGCTTGCCGCGATCCATATCACAAAAGATCGGAGGTGGGCTTGATCCGGTCGGAAATGGTGGCTTTTCTTTTGGCTTTCCTTTAACACCACCAAAACAGGGCTGCCCTCAAAAAGACATCCACACGAGTCTGTGAGTTTCCTTTGGGTGATTTTTTGTGGAACGGGTTTCCTTTGCAGCTGCGTCTTCCACTGTTTGGATGCAGCTGAGTTTGTCCAATTGCACTCCTGAATTGTTTTAGCACTCTCAAAGGGGGGATCCACAGCAGACTGGCATCCAAACCGATTTTATTATTGTTATTGTTATTTTCGGATTTCCAGTTCTTTGTTGGCTTACAATTGGGTGAGAGTAGATGGCGCAATTCTGCCATTTTGGGCTTGATCATCTGCTCCACCCATACAAAGGGAATTGTGCAAGCTACTTTTAGCCTGCAATGAGTTTCAAGTAGAGCAGAGTCTCTGGCCGTCAAGTGGTCGATGCACCTCAAGTGCAAGTAGCAGGAGGGGAGATTCACGGATGAGCAATGTACGGCATGCCCTGTCCTTTTGACCTTCTTGGCTTTCCAGTTGTTGCCCAGGTTTAGCCATAGTGTTGAGCCTCGATGAATAAACTCGTCGGACGCAGTTATGTTTACTCAAGGCTGGATCCCTTCTAAATGGAAACTCCACATCAATTGAGACTTGATTAATCCGGGGTTCTCATTGGAAGGTTCACTTTGCATTTCCAGTGCCTTCCTGACGTCAGAATTTCCTTGATCAATGTGAGGTGCAGGACATTGGCTATGTCTATTGCGAGGTCCGACCGCATTTTTTGACAGTGGCTCACGGCAGCCATCTTTTTACCCTCAAGGGGCCGGGACAACATGTGTCACTTGATGCTACCTTCTTAGGCTTTGAAGGGGGCTATTATCTTGCCAGAAACCTTCACCATGCACATCTGTGGTTGCCTCTGAAGGAGAATACGACACCTCGCATTTCCATTGAAAGTGGTATGCTTGTCCATTTTGCGATGTCCTCTTTAAACTGGGCCATCTATAACCGCCAATTTAGGGAATGTATGAGGGAAGATGACGCACTGGGCAATGCTTGAACTATGAACCGGGGCTTTAGGAGTTTTGGGTTATGAGTCTCTCCATAGCCATCGCCTTTTTCGCGGGGGAAGGCACGAACCCATTGGCGGATCGGCCCTGCCGCTTTTTCGTTTGGGGAAGAAAGGGGGGGGGGGGGGGCGAATCCAAAATGGCTTCCACTAATTGAATTTGTATGTATACATATATATATATATATAATGATTCATAGGATCAGCCACGCCACTACCCCGTATTCGCCTGGGTCAAACGCTGGTTTGGATACATCCTTGAAGGCCGGCCCTTGCTGGGCGTCGCGCTCGTGTCGAGCGCGGAGCTCAAGGCGCAAGCAGTCCAGCTGCTTCCGCCACTCCCCTTTTCTTTGCCACACCTCCAGTGTGCTTTCCGTGTTCAAGGGTTTCTCTTCCAAAAAACTCAACCAACACACCGATGTCCTTTCCTCCCCCCCGGGAAAGTCACTGGAGCTTTTGTTTTTGAGGCAGCTTCCTTTCAAGATCAACTCAACATGATGCCAAAATGGTAACGTTTGTAGTCTCGGGCTGGGGCAAATTTCGACACTCGCACCAAAGACGTGGTTTGACGGGGATGAATTGGGGTGTTGATCGCCATGTTCCAAGTTTCCATGGCTGGGCGCTGCGTTACTTATGATCCAGTTGCCTACCACCATAGGTAAGCAGGGTTTCTTGCCTGTCACATGGGCTTTCCTGGCTGGAAACATTTGGTACAGCAATTGTGCAAAAGCGCCCGAAAAGTCCAATGGTTTTCAAGGGGTACCCACGGGCCGTCTTAATGTTGGATTCAAGGCGCTTGTGGCCCAATCAGGTCTTAACGGGTCATCTTCGAACACTCGTTACCCCTTTTGTGTCCGTGGTCATCTGCAAACGGCTCTGATGGTCCTTTGGGCTTGTCACCTGGAAGATGACCCAGTCCAACGGAGTCCACCTTGGTTCGGGAAATCCACCGTTTCGGATCCCCGAACTGAGGTGTCTTCCCCTTTTGTGGATTCCAACAGTTGTAGAATCCTCCCGTCTGACTTTCTTTTCGGGGAAGCCAACCTTGAGCTGCTATCAAATGGCTCACCATTGGGCTTGCCATGGGCACAGCCATCGGGTGCTGGAACAGGAGCCTTGCGACACCTGTGAAATTTCATTTCTTGAGGCCTCATGAGGTAACATGAGCGAGACCTTTGCTGGGGAAGTTCCCGTGTCGGTTTGTGAACCGTGGATTGCCCAGGTTTGAGCAAGCTGGTTTTCCAGAAAGCTATGATATATAAATGACCGGCTCAAATCAGTACACTCGCCTCAGGTGAGTCCAGTCTCCCAAAAGAATCGCCTGGATAGTTCTTGCAATTCCACGAGATACACCCCGGTCTTCTTTTGAAGCGAGTGCTGTCCTGAGGTGTGAGTGTGAGGCGCCGGCAACTGGACAGCACTCGGTGTGAAGGGATATGCAGACAGGGTCTATCCACATCTACCTCTATACAAAAGATTCACCCAAAAAAGGCTTCCAGAAGTTTTCTACAAGGGCCACTTGGCAACTAGGATATGTTGGGAGGGACCCAGGCTAGAGGGGTCACTAATTTTCAGCCACAGGGGGACTTCTTCAATTTCCCGTTTCCGTGAATACCGGCATGTTTGACAGCGGTTCACATGAGCTCAGGATGCATGGTGGTGTCGGTCACCCAAAGATACTTGCATGACAACAAACCGCGTAGGTACTCCCTGGTACAGGATGTATACTCTTCACTCTTCATGTACCCATTTACGTATTTGGGCCGTAGTGGTATGTTGTAGGGTCACCTACGCAGAGGTGCGGCGTCAGGCCGCCTAGATTCTGTTGACGTTGATAGGCACGGTGAATCCGGATGAACAAGCTCTACATTTGAACAAATCCCGGGAAATCCTCCGTCAGAAGTGGTTTGCGTGCATCAGGGCCAGTTCAGCAAGAAGTTGTTTGAGTGAGCTGACCCAATGAATGTTTGGTATGAGGCGATCTTGTGTGAACCTCACCTTGCCCAATGGATGTGTTGTTGTTGTTTTTGTTTGTTCCTCGGTTTTTTTTTTTTTTTTTTTTTTTTTTTAAATATATTTTTTATTAGACAAATCAACACTATTGTAGGAGATGAGCGCCATGGTCAACCACAAAGCTGAGGCAAGCTTGGACCTCTTTGCGGGCCATCGCTTCGTTTCTGAAGGCGAGTGAAAAGGGAACCATGGGTTTCTCCACAAAACGGGTGGTTTCACTTCAGAGCCATTCCAAGAAGGGCATTTTCCCACAGGAAACCCAATTTAAAGGGGATGGGTCACGATTCATTCATTCCCGACCCCTTATTCAATTATGTCCCAGGAAGTGCAAAAGTGGTTGTCGCACGAAACGCTTCGCGGAAGCTGTCCGAGCAGGTCGCGGAAGCCCCGCGGAAGGGTCGTCGAAGGTTGAATAACTTCATATGAACTAGAAAGGAATAAAGAGCAGCACTCAGATGGAGCCATCGAGCTGATTCGGAGCATGAAAGGGTGCAGGTGATCATCCTCGCTGCCGCTATAAACGGGCCCCTGTGCAGTCTCTCCACTTATGAATCGCCGAATGTGGCTATGTTGCTGGAAAGCAAAACACAGATCACATGTCGAGCTGGACGGCGTTGCCCGCCGCTCTCCTTGATGGAATCAAACAAATGACAATTGATGGCTACGAGCATAAATCAGTTCGATGTAGGGGCCACAACGAGTTTTCCTGCAAGCATGCACGATTCTGTGTATTCGTGTGTATGTGTGTGTGTGTGTGTGTGTGTGTGTGTGTGTGTGTGTGTGTGTGTGTCTGTGTGTGTGTGTGTATGTGTTCGTGCTTGTGTGCGCACGCCTGTGTGTTTGTCTTTGCGTGTGTGTGTGTGTGTCTTTGTGTCTGTGTGCATGTGTCTTTGTGTGTGGGTGTGTGTGTGTGGGTGTCAGTGTGTGTGTGTGTGTGTCTGTTCGTGCGTTGGTGCGTGTCTGTCTGTCTGTCTGTCTGTCTGTCTGTCTGTCTGTCCGTCCGTCCGTACGTCCGTCCGTCCGTCCGTCCCTCCGTCCGTCCGTCTGTCTGTTTGTCTGTCTGTCTGTGTGTCTGTGTGTGTGTGTGTGTTTTTTCGGGTTGTGTTCGTGTGTGTTCGTGTGTGTTCGTGTGTGTTCGTGTGTGTTCGTGTGTGTTCGTGTGTGTTCGTGTGTGTTCGTGTGTGTTCGTGTGTGTTCGTGTGTGTTCGTGTGTGTTCGTGTGTGTGTGTGTGTGTGTCTGTGTGTCTGTTTGTCTGTGTGTGTGTGTGTGTCTGTGTGTGTGTGTGTCTGTGTGTGAGTGTTTTTCTTATTTTGTATTATTTGTTTCGGGTTGTGTATGTGTGTGTGTTTTCGTGTTCGTGCCCGTGTTTGTTTTCGTGTTCGTGTTCGTGTTCGTGTTCGCGTTCGCGTTCGTGTTCGTGTGCGTGTGCGTGTTCGTGTTCGTGTTCGTGTTCGTGTGTGTGTGTGTGTGTGTGTGTGTGTGTGTCTGTGTCTGTGTCTGTGTCTGTGTCTGTGTCTGTGTCTGTGTCTGTGTCTGTGTCTGTGTCTGTGTCTGTGTCTGTGTCTGTGTCTGTGTGTCTGTGTGTGTGTGTTTGTGTATGTGTGCGTGTGTGTGTGTGTGCGCGCGAATATGTGAGCGAGTGCGTTTGTCTGTCTGTGTGTGTGTGTGTTTGTTGGTCTTTGCATATATGTGTTTGTTTGTGTGTCTCTGTATGTGTCTGTGTGTGTGTCTCTGTGCGTGTGTGTCTCTGTGCGCGTGTGTGTGTGTGTGTGTCTGTTTGTGGTTCTGCGCCTTTGCTGCTCAAGAAAGGAAAAAACAATCCTTGCCTTATCGATGCTTATCTCAATCTTGAATTATATCTTAACCAGCCCTTCTGAGATTCTGGTCCTTGATCCTCGGTGTGATCGTTCTTCACACCACATTACTTTCACTTGGCCTCGCAGCTGTTTGTGACCGTTTGTAGTTTTTGTTCATCAGTTGGCTCAGTTCGATCTTACTCTTGACCTTTCGCTGGCGGTTTCTATGATTGCTCATTTCACTTTCACCTCGTTTCCTTGTATGCCTTGTTTGGCATGTGTGGCGGTTGCGTATATTGACTGCAGGCCCCTTTGGCTGAATGCGCCGAACCTGGGGAATTGACTGAGAGCGATTGGGTCCTACGGGGAACCAACACTTTGGGAAATCCACTTGACGAACGAATGGGTGAGAAGGGAGTGAACGCCTGGCCACCAAGGGCCGGGCTGGCTTATTGAACAAACTGCCAAGACATGTTCGACAGTGATCACAGAACGTTCATGTTGCGCCGGGTTGTTTGCATTGTCTAGAAGACTGCTTGGATGTGTTGTTTGTGGATTCCGCCTGTTCTTCTTTGTCGGTCCTTTCCTTTTACTCGTTTTGGCACTCTTTTGACTTATGATCCAAACCATTTAAAGACGCGGCTGCTCGAAGGCAATCCTTAATCCATGCCTTGGATCCATGCCTTGGGCTACCAAAGGATTTGGTTCCCTTTGTAGGAGGTTTTGCAATAGAGATGGATTGGGATTGGCCAACACTCCATTTTGAACAGCGCAAGATGGCTACGGTTTCATCTCCGTGTCTTCAGGTTGCCCTGACGAAGCCTGAGGATCACCCTCAGGCGCGAACGGGATCGTTGTACCTGTTTTTGCCGAGCAAATTCACCAATTCGGGTTGGTAAAAGGAGCGAACACTCATGGTGTATTGGCTCATTTGGGTCTGTCCAATATGTTTCCTTTAAGACCAAACGGGGTCCCCAAAAAAGACACCCCCCATCTCTCGTTTTGAAGTTATTTCATCTACGTGGAGCATCGTTGGTCTCTTACTGGCACAGCCTGAAGCAAGGCCGATACTTCTTCTTTTTTTTTGCGGGCTTCAGTGCAGAGAGGGGCTTATGGAAACAGGGACCAATCTAGCCACACGCCAATTTATCGACTGCACTATCTGATCCATGTCGTCTTTCTTCCAGGTTGGTATACTGTGCCTGAGCCGAGAAGGCTCCGGGCCTCGGGGCCCAGTGTCTATCCAGTGGCCAAAGCTGACCGAACCTTCCTCTGGTCCTCGGGACAACGGGCCAAGCTGAAATCTGGACTTTGTTTTTCTCAATGGGCTTGGTTTCCTTGTCTCCACGATTAGAAAAACAAACCAAGCGCGTTTTTTCCTTCGTGCTGGCCACCGGGCAAGTGACAAATGCTGCAAGACTTCAAAGATCTCCTGGGACATGATCATTATCTCTTCAGCAACCTTGTAAGGGTGCCTATTCCTGGCCTGTTGCTCTATGCTCGGATTCCCGCACCTGCTTTGCTTATTGTTGTGACCCCAAGTATGCCCCATGTTTAATTGAGAACCGGTCGGGGCGCTGGCAGTGGCTTTGTAGCTGGACTCAGTGCATCGCAACACCGCAACATAGTACAGCACATCGCAACACCTCACAACACAACACAGCAAGGCACATCACTAGACAACGCAACATAGAACAACACAACCCATCACCACCGCTCAAGAAAGCACAACACAAAGCAGACACAACCCAACACTGCACACAACACTTCCAGTGTCTTTGCTCCCATCCTGTCTATCACAGATCAGCTGAGTCACAATCAAAACCCGGGTGATTGGAGGGTAGTAAGGGGTGCGGCCGCCTTTTAATATGTTTTTCATATTTCTAAGTAGACCATTTTAATACCGGGTTTGGATTACGACTCGGCTTGGGCTTGCCCGCGGAAAAAATAGCTTCTAGTTGGGGTCCCCCATTCTTGGCGCGCCATGTCGCGCCAGTTGTCGCTTAACGTTGCAAGTGAATGTTCGATTTGCCAAAAGGTTCTTCGCGTGTTTCGTGACATTGGGTAACAAGAACACAATTGTGTGTTGTTTTTTTTCCATTTCCCTTTTGAACCACCCCAAAACGAGAGCCATCCAGTTGCCTCTTTCCCAGCCGCTGCCATTGGAAGGGGTCCTCTTGTTTTCCCGGTGAGGGGCAATCCTTTGTGGCTATCGGATACCGAGGATCTTCGTTTGGACCCACAAAAAGTCAAACACATTTTGCAGAAGGGGTCGTCACAGCAACCAAGAATCGATTCTCCCGGGTGGGGGAAGCGGGGAGCTGGCAGCCGGAAGCCAGGTGTTGCATGAGGAGGAGGATTTGCTGGTGGCCTGGAAGCCGCCGAAGATGTGGGAGCCTTAGATCTGTGCATCCCCGCCAGGGAAGTATTCTTTGTTGCATGTTGCTTGGACGTTAGGACTTTATTTTTGCCAACTAATGGGTTTTGCAGGAAACCACAAAAGGTTAACTGTTAGCAGGGGAGCAGAAAGCAAACGAGTATTGATTGATTGGTTTGGATTGGTGAAGGTAACTGTTTGGTTCAGCTTACCATTTTGTTGGTGGTTTGGGTTGGTGGTTTGGATTTGCTCCTTAACCATCAATCCAAGCCACGGAAGCTGATTGGTGGCTTGGATTGGTTTGGACTTGGATTTGAACCCGGTTCTTGAGGGTAGATGGGAAGCCATACCACTGACTCAAAGAAGTCGACGTGCGCACCCATTGGGTCGAACTGATCACTACACCCGGCAAGGTGTGAACAATCCCCGAGGCCTCCAACAAACATCCCAAACAAATCCCTTGTTGGGTCAAGCAACGCCTTTGGGGCCAATTTAAAGCAGAGTTTCCGTTTCCGGTGATGATTACATTAATGAACACGTACAGGGAGCCCTGTTGCCACTTAGTCCACTCGCCAATTGTGCATTCGTGAATTGGGGGGGGGTTACCAACATCCAATGTCATTGCGGGACACAATCAATGGTGACTATGGCTCATATCCCTTTCAATCCCACGCAGAGTTGGGGCCCCCCAATTGTACCACAGCACACACACACACACCTTGATTGGTTCCAGGCCTGGGAAGCATGCAATCGAGACTGTGGCACATTGAGCACCTGGCTCTGCCGGAGCAGGACGCGGGACATCCATCTTCTTCTTTCTACTCAATAAAGCCGCGGAGCTCTTTGCACACATCGAGGCTGAGCACCGTCCCACAGCTTGGGCACGTACAGGTCTTCATGTGGCTGATGCCGCGGATGCATGAAATCCATTTCGCACCATTTAAGAAGCTTTGGAATGATCATTGCCAGGAAGTACAAACAAACAGTGCGGCTTCCCTTGGTTTCAAAGTGGTGCAAAATGGATTTCGTCCATTCACTGTATTTGCCGCATGGGACGGGATTCAGTATGAGCTTCGCCGCTGCTGGCGGTATGCTGCGGCATCTCAGAGAAGGATATGGGCACTCACTAAAAGGGTTAAAGGGAAACCGGTTCAGACCTGCTGTCTGGAAGGTCTCAGGTCTCCAGGATTGAATATGGGGGGGTATGGGCACTGTCTCAAAGCAGGGGGCCCCTTTTTAGTTGGGTTTTGAAGGAAAACCAAAGGAAAACCAACAAACTGGCAATAGTCAAATATCAGTCTTGGCCATTTGGTTGCTCTTTGGTGACACCTGGTGCTTTCGGGGAGACCCGCGAAAAAACACGACGTCTTGTTATGTCGAGGATGACTTTTTTTTGCAGGCACCTTCACAAACACAGACCTTCTTGCAAACGGGCACGGGAACAGAAAGATAATGGCGTTGGCCGTTGCTTGCCAGATATGGCTAGGAACTCAAGTCGGAAACAACCTCACAAGTGGGTGGACATGAATCCCCACCGAATTTTGATATCCACGAAAAGCCCTGTTAAAATTCACCCCCTATACTGCTGAATCAGCAAGGGGTAGATCATGACTCCAAAGGCGCAAGGTTTATCGCCTACACTGATCCCTGCCATGGTGCTGCTTGAGTCTTCATGTTTTCCTGTGTCATCAGTGAGTTGCGCTCAGCAAAATGCAGCAGTCTGGGTTTTGTTTCTCCTTTTTTTGCTGCAATTTTGCATCCGGCAAGTGCAACTTGTCCCCTTACCCTGTCCTTCCGAAGGTGCCGGATGGGGACAAATCCAATATGCCCAATTTGTTCTTACAAAGGGGCCTACCCATTTGAACCAACTGTAGTACTGTCCGCGGCTGAGGTTGGGAGGACCATGCAAGCAGATGGGGACCCATCAAATAGATCACAGCTGAGATTCCTGAAACAGGTCTGGTTGCAAGAGACAACCGCGTGGCGAGCGGCTTTTAAGAAGCCGCCACGGAGGATGCATCCGAGCAAGCCGCGGAGGCCACGGCATGGAATTTGCACGCAGAGTCGCCGCTTGGGCGCCATGGGACCTCGAAGCAGGTTGCGTGATCGGCGACCCCCAGCCGCGGATCGCCAAGATTAACCAAGTTTGGCCAGCGGCAAGAGCTGGGGCTGGGGTGTGGATGGTGTGGTCCCTGAAGGCTTCCAAGCCGCTTTTCAAGACAGAGAAACTCACTGCGGCAGACGAAGGGCCCCAGTCAGACCCTCAATGAATGTTGGTTTCTCTTTTTGACGTGTCCTTGAAATGGATGGTTCCTTTGGTTTGCTTCTAAACCAATCCCAAAGAGGTCCTTCCAAACACATACCGAGTGAACCCATTCAGTGATATAGTCATGGGACTGACATGTTGGTGTCACAAGGGCAGTTTTCACAACTATGGCCTTACTTCTCTCCGCGGCTTGGGTGTTACATCCAGCAAGTTTTGTGGCGAGGCATCACAAGAGAAATTCTCCACAACAAAATCCCACACCGGTTGGTAGGTAGTTTATGTGGTTTATCTGAAAAAAAACAAAGGGCTTCATTGGGATTGTGCATTTCAGCGGCGAGGCGAGTCGCATCACAAAACATGGCCCCCCGCTGAACAGGCTGATTTTTCACAGCAACCGGGATCTGCTGGATTTCAGAAGGGGCGTCCGCAACGGGGGCGGCCGCAGGTCCATGAAGCGCCCCAAGGGTGGCCTCAGCGAGTTCGAGGCTTGTGTAAAACCTTCAGATCAATGCACCAGACCCCAGCGCGCCCTCTATTCGGCTGTTCTTTTTTGGGAGCCAAGGGGGGGGCCGTAAGATGTTGTTTTGTTTTTTGTTTTTCCTTTTTTTCTGTTCGCTTTATTTATGTTGATATGTTTTTAAAGCGGTTGTTTTTGTTGGGGGGTGGAGCGGAACACCCTTTGCAACAATTACCAACAACAAGAGTGCATATTTTTTTGTCTCATGCAATCCACTATGGATTTGGGATACTGGGTTATGTCTGTCTCCAAAGCTATCTAATGCAAGCAAACAATTCAATCTCTGGGTTGAACTCACAGCACTATTCGCAGAAGATCCAAAGAGCCCCCCTCCCCTAACCTTTCTCTCGTAGTTTGCTCCAATGTGTTATTTAGTTGGGCATGAATGTTAGGCATGAAATTTAATTATGGACCCTTTGGTAGACATCAAGGTGGGGATTCATGCCAACCAACTACTCTTGACGGGCTTCCCTGCTGAATCAGGGCCATCTGTTTGGATTCTGTGAACTGCGGCCGCCTGCCTTCGCTGCTCGAAAGCAGCTAGGCCCATTATGGCTTAGTCCGTGGGAACGATGCCCTGAACCAATCCGCAGAAGCATGGCATAAACAAAACAATAACGCCAGCCAGATAGGGGTAGTCAACGCATATTTGTAGCAAGGGATGATGTCTAAATTGGAGCCAAATAGAGGCCATGAGAGTGATTGTCCAAGTGAACAAAAGATGCATGTGTGTAAGATGCATGAAGAGAACTTATTGTTTGCTTGCATGTTTTGGCCATGTGTAAAGAACTCCATGACTATTCCAAGCAACATGGGACTGACGTGGTCTGAGGTGCGACCAAAACCACGGTGTCCTTTGTAGGTCAGACTGGTTGAACATAGATGGCCCTGGTCTCGCCTGGGTTCTACTCAGTTACCCGTGCCATCCACGTCTCCAAAGGGACACCTAAAGACCTAGGACCCAGCGAAAACGGTGGCATATCACAATTGTGTTTGTTAGACTAGGCGAACCCCTACAGGTGGTTTTCCTTTAGGTTTGCCCTGAAACAACGCAACCCCATATACCCTCCCTCAACAATTTTGGAAGCTGACGATCAGAGGGTTTTTGATGAAGACGGCTTCTTGTGTCCACATTCAGGTGGTATCCCCAACAGCCCCGGAACTCCCTGGAACCCTCCGGAATCCCCTGAAAGCTGCCCCAAACCACCCCAGAGCCTTCCTGGGCAGAGACCAAATCCATAGCTTTCAGCTGTTGGGGAAAAAGCAGATTTTCCCAGCCAAACGAAACTTCGCCATGGGACGGCGGCGCAGCTGCCGTTTTCAGGGGTCCGGATCTCAGCTTGGGCGGCATGGCTTGGACCAGCCTCTTTCGAAGGGCTCCTTTTTATTGAGGGTTTCTTCAAAAATGCCAACCAAAAAGTATGGAACCAACTTGGTGCCTTGATCCGGTTGGGGGTGGGGGGGTCTTCCACAACCTGACCAAAGAAGTGCGGCCTTAGCGATTTGGGTTCTCTGGTGCCCCAGCGGCCCAAACCCATTGGCGGATTGACCCCATGTGCCTGTTGGCAACAGAAAGGGGGTGGTGTCCATTTCGCTCACCCGGACCCTCGGGACTTCCCCAAACGGAACATAGTCTTTGGCAGCACGATCGTCGGCTATTGGAGGTAGCGTACAGTTTCGTTTGTGCCAAGAGCAGAGCCTGACAACTGCGGGGCCATTTCTCAGCGCTTCGTTTTGTGGACACTGGCAGCGAAGGTGTGGTGCTGCATGCAGTTCTTGACCACTTTGGGGAGGAACTCTTGAAATTGCTCGTCTATTGTTGGTTTGGTGAGCACATGAGGGCTCTACCCAAAGAATGCCCACCCAATTTGACGATCGTCGGGAAGAAACCATGCACTCTATGGTTCGGGTTTGTTTCCAGGGTTTGCTGCGGAAGGTCACAGGTGGTCACAACGCAGTCGCCCCAAACGTCAGGGACGGCCTTCCCCCCCCCAAAACAAAAGAAAAATAATGAGGCTCCTCGTTTGGTTTTCCCTTTGAAACCAAGCGCGCGTTGATCCCTCCAACAGGACAACCCCCCCCCCCCCCGCCCCCCAATCCAATGAACTTCACCTTGAGTTGGATTTGCGGCGAGGAAGTTATGAGCATTGAAACTAAGCCATCCGAGCTGCCGAATTTAGGAGCTCATTTGCTTCCATTTGCGTTTCGGAATACATCTTATTTCTTCCGGTTGGTTTGAAGGGAATGTGTCACTGCTGGAGTTTCTGTTGTTTTCCTGAAGACTTAAATTAAACAAATGGAAGTTTATAGCCAGTTTGCTCCTCCAATCGGTCCCTTTCCCACGCAACGTTTGCCTGTTTGCCTGTTTGGCTGTCTGTTTGTCTATGTGTTGATTCGTCTATGGTTCTTCTTTCTTTCTTTCTTTCTTTCTTTCTTTCTTTCTTTCTTTCTTTTTTCTTTCTTTGCTGCTTTCTCTGATTCGTTGGCTTTTTGTTGGTTGGTTTAGATTTGCCTTGGTTTCTCTGCTTTGTTGGTTTGCCTGGTTTGTTGTTTGTTGGCTTCTCCGGTTTTGAAGGCCAACCCCTCGGATTCGGAGGCACCAAACTTTGGCGCTGTGCCTCGCGGCGCCGGGCCTCGCGAGAAGCGCGGGCTTCGGCTTCGTCCGCGCCCGCGGCGCGCGGTGCGAGCGCCCGGCCACGTCGCTGAGCTCAGAGGTGGCACAGCAGTTGGGTTTTCGCTCAACACACACGGCCCCTTTCAGGCTTCAAGGTGGTGCATTTCTGGCTGGTTTCCGTTGAAACTAGTTTGATGCAATCAAAATAGGGCTTCCGACAAAATGGGCACGCGTGTGGTGTGGGTGGATGGGTGGGTGGATGAGTGCCTGGGGTGGGGGTGGTGTGGTGTTCTGCTTTTCCATGACCACTGATCTCCACACAATCGACTATTGGGCCAATTTGGCTCAAGGCCTCATTCTATTCACAAGGGTAGATAGAAAGGTTGCTTCTTCCAGGAAACAAGGGAAGCAGAGTTTCAGCAGCGATTCCATGGTGCATTGCTTCCGTCCATCAACGAGGGCATTCTCCTGATCGTGAAATAGCTTCAGGGCCTACAAGTGGTCCACAAACGTAGTAGCAGAGCTTGGTTTTTCCAGCAGGAGAGATGTCATCGGATGGAGAGATGTTCCCAGAAGTATTTGCCTCGTCAGGCAGATCCATGGGATACTCAGAAGAGGCGATCACCCTTTGTCATTGTTTAGTAGAAGAACAAGCTGGCTTCGGTATGTGGAACTCATTGATGATTGGTTGAACACGGGTAACTTTTCACATTTGGTGGTGAAAGGTTTTTTGGTGGTTTCCCTAATATTCCCGAAGACGCCCCACGTTCATCCCCCTAGCCGATCGAAACCTGGGGGTTTTGTTTGCAGGGGAAGCATACTCTCCCTAGCATTAGCAAGGGCTCCCTTACTTCCAGTTGATAGATTGCCCGGACTGGTCATATGTTAATTTGGTTGCATTGCGCCCCACAACCTGGTTGCCGGTTCTTGTTATGGTTCGTGTTTGGCATTCGCATCATCAGCTACAGTTGGGTGGAAGGTAGGCGCAGTTCCCCCAGTTATCCCTTCTCACCCAAAAATGAAAGCTTGCCATCCACTGTTACCCTGGTAAAGTTGGGGTCTGTGTCAAAGTAGAACCGGTAAAAATAATAGGTCTTTATCCTTTTGGTTACTTTTGAAAGCCCGAAACGGGTACCCTCAACAAAACACAGAATGGGGTTGTGGGGGCTTCAAAACACACTTTAGCCATGTGTTTTTTGGAGTACAACTCTACGTACTTGTTTTGCCCTTACACTGAGTAACAAACAATTTTATAGCACATGCACCCTCAAATGCGGACACTCATTTCCAGGGAAACTCCACATGGTGCCTGGTAAGCCCAAACCCTAAAACATATTGCGGGTGTAAAGCAATACACCTGGCATTTCTCAACAAATGAACATACCTCGTTTGTGTAAAAACAAAAACTCGGAATCTGATTTTGCAACCCGTGCCGAAGCAATCACTTGCCCGTGCCAAACCTGTAATTTACCCATGAGAAACCCTTATTTTCGGCACGGACAAATCATAGCTTCGGCACGGGTTGCAAAATCAGAGCCCGAGGTTTGAGGACAAACCCGACGTATGTTTATTTGTTGAAAAATACCGGGTGTATTGCTTTCCACCCCCTTCTGTTGTGGTTTGGGCTTACAGCGTATATATATATATATCAATATATCTTATTACCAAGCAGAAGAGACCAAAAACCGAGGGCTGTCCGCGCGCTGCCTCTGGAGCTGTTGGCGTTGCCACCCTTGGAGACTTACACCTCGACACCGGCCGCGAATTTGGCCGGGCATTCGGATGTCTCTCGTTTCTCAGGGCACCTGTTTTGGGATGGTTTGAAAAAACATAGTGGCTGTGTTCTTGCAAACAAAATGCCTTTCAAGCATTTTTAAGTATAGTGTTCTCTGGATAGAAAGAGCACCCAACCCAAAAGGAAAGCCAACGTCAATTGTTTGGGGTACCGGTGTGGAATACGGGACCCCGCTCCCAAAACAAATGAGCAGATTCCTTTTGGTGTCCCTTTCAAGCTGCCCCCGGTACTGAGCCTGAAAATAAGCAAGAGAAAAGAAAGTGGGGTATGGAACGATTGACAAGCACCTATTTTGAGAGTCCAGGGAGTCACGGCTTCCTCCAGATCAGCGGCTTTCATCCAACCTTTTTGGCCATCTGGCCTCTTTTTCCTTGAAAGGGGTGTAGAGATGTCACCTATGAGCTTTAGGTTTCTCTCCTGTTTCTTTGATAGTGATCCCTTACCCAGTGGATCCCAGTTACTATAGTAGTAACCTTGGTTACCTACAAAACCAGGCAAATGGGATCGCTGGGCTCAGTTAGTGAACAATCAGCGCCCGGAATTACGGGGCAGACCCTGAATCAATCATTGGTGGAGTAGGGGTGTGAGTTGCCCCCAGTGAAGGATCCCCTCAATGGTACACTCCATCAACCTCAAATTGTTTGTTCAATGCGGGTTGGGCTCGAACCTCTTTTGAAGGAAAAAGGCTTGTAACTTATAGCCAGGCTCAAGGGCGCACCAGTGCTGCCACTATGAGGCCCCCCTGTTGCCAAAGTCGTCGTGAAGGATCGACCTGCAATGCTTGGATGTTTTGCTAAGGGTTGTCCCACTGAGCAGAGTATGGGCTATTTACGGATCCCTTGGAAGACGGAGCCGGCAAAGACACCTTCAACGTTCAAAACAGGGCCATCTCATTTGTGCGTGGCCAGGTGACGCATGAAATTGTCAATCAAGAGCCACTCAGGCACAGCAAACCAACTTGACACAAACCAACAAACAACAAGCAACACATCAGCACGACAAGTCCGTAAATCACGAACAAGCACAGCTGACATGCTCTTGGATTTGCTTAAACCATTTGCAGACACTTGACATGGGATTGTCTCAGAATTAGAGGCCTTTTCAGGCTTTCAGGTGATGCGTTTCCTTATGAATTCCATCCGACACGATTCGAATGGGTGCTGCAACCAGTTTGTATGATTTGCCCAAATGGTGTGACCTTTAATCGTCAACCGTTTTCCAAAAAACATGGAAGTGGACAAGGGCGCTTTGCAAGAGGATGATCGTCTTCCAAAACTCTCTTATCCACTTTCAATATTGTTCTGCAAATGGATTTTCTCTTTGTTGCAAAGGGTCAGTTGCACCAACTCATTTAGGTCTCCTGGTTACCTACATGACGGCTTCCCGAAGACCCACCTAGTCACTGATGTTTATCACAGATGTATATTTGTGTTGACCAGGTATCGGTTTTATGTGGGCCTGTTTGTGTGGGCACTGGGTCCTGCAGCTTGGAAAAAAGACCGTCGGGTACTCACCCGAGCCGCGGACTGCTTGGGAAAATTGTGGGGGCACCAAATTGCCCTTGCGGGCAATCAGGGTGTGTCTTTTTTTTGTTTGGACACCTGCGAAATGCCGGTTTCCTTTTGGTTTCCCTGCTAACACCGCCCATTTGGGTGGGCCCCACCTTCTCGTACTCCGAGGAAAGGTGTGCAGCCTGCACCTGTGCCACAGTTGCCCCCGGGCAAGCAGCCGCTGTGACGCGTTTAACGCGAGCCCGCTCGCGCAACACGATATTTTGCACCCCAAAGAGATGGATGATGCCATTTTCTTTTGTTGTTTGATTGTTTGCTTCCTTGCACCCCGGCTAACCGGCACACCCGGCATTAGTTTTGTCCACGAGAGTCTTGTAAACTTGTCTTTCATAAACACCCATATGCTTTGTTGCTTGTCTTTCCTCGCACCCCGGCTAACCGACTGGCCGATCAATTTGGGTCAAGCACCCCACGCCTGGGTTAACGCTGTGAACGGTTCTTTGGCCGGATCCGATCGGGCCAGTATTTTAGCGAGGGGGTCTATCTGGTTATGGGCCTTTATGACTTGGTGGTGCCCAGCCATCCCCTTGAATTTTTAGCCTTTTAGGGTTTTGTGGTAGTTTCCATTTAACCCACTGGAAGTTAGTTAGACTTTTAGCAGGGATCTGAACAAGAATGAATGGGTGTTGGGTCGCATAGCATTGTCCCATTGTTCATGTGGGTGTCCCTCAAACCAACTTAAAGGCGGCTCCTAAACACATACATCACGCCCCGGCATTCTGTTGCAGAAAGATGTTTGTTGGCTTCATGGTGGTTTTTTCCCAGACACCAGCGCAGCTTGTCTCTGATCTTGCCCGTTTGGAACCCTAGCGGGCCAATGTTCTAGCTTTTAAAGGGTTCTGCTCCCGGCTCCACTCCCAGCCATACCGTTAGAAGCACAAGTCAATGGATTTCGAGGGCTCGAACACATCCCATCCGTGGCCCCATCCCAAACCTTCGGGCGTTTTGTGTTGTTGTTTTTGTTTGTGTATTCCCGAGGCTTTGTAAAGCACGCGTGTTTGATGGGACAAAACGATGGTCGAAAGATGTTGGCGTTAGGGTCAGCCTAGAAAGGAGAGTTTGCACTTTCACTAGGGTTCTCTCTAAAAACCATAACCGTGGCCATTGAGGCAGCACTCGGTTTCAGCAAACAGAACCAAGGGATGCTTTTGGAATAGGTGTCCCCTCCATATATGGCTGAATGCTTTTGGGGTGAAGTGTCCAACCCTAAAGACTATCACCCGCCCCGCAACACTTAAGTCGCACTGTCATCCGCAGCAAAAGGAACGCGGTTGGGTACACTTGTTTGTCGACCTCCTTCATGAGGAGTCCTGTTTGGGTGACAAATAGCCCAAGTTTGTTGAATTTCCAAAAAAGGAACCAGAAGGAGATGGGGTAATGTTTGATTTTGTCATGTATACTTTTTACAGACCTTCATTCAGCAAACCAGCTGCCATTTTGGGTTCCCTTCGAACCGCTGAAACTGGGGCATTTCGCACCCACCTATTCAAGGGGGCTAAGGGGAGGGGAGGCTACTTTTTCAAGCAACCAATAAGGTGTTAGGGGCTTTAATCCCTGGCTTCTAGGCTTGACCCCGTAGCCCGCTTTGGACGTCCATGGTATACCAACTACATTGGCTTCCATGGCATTCCCATGGACGCAAGCTCCACAAGGCCGGCCCGTATGACCCATGCAGTCGTTTGTCTTTGTTTGAGGGTACCCTTAGAGGGAAAACTCAAATTCCAACTCTTTGGGGGTCCCCGGTTTTAAGCCACCCGCATGTCCGGTTCGGGTCAGCTGGAGGACTATCTTCGATGGCACGCCGCTCCTGCAGACGGACACCCAAGAGCCCGCTAGCGGCTTGCTGGACCAGTTCGCGCAGCGCTTGGCCGCCCGGACCGGGGTTGCAGTCGTCATTAAATCGGGAGCAAAGGCCTACAGCCATAAGCAGCGACGCGAATGGATCCCACTGGCAACCAAGTTGCGCCAAAGACAGTGTTGCTCGTCTCATAGGGAAGCCTCAACATGGCGTAGCTTCCGCTTTTAAACCAACCAACAAGTATCCTCAACAGACCCTCCCGTTGACCTCGAAAAAACACCAACCCTTCCGCTGACCTCGTTGGAGAATGTGTCTTTTGTTGCCAGCTTCCGGCTCCCTATGCCAAACTTGTCCCAAGGATTCCCTTTGGAGGGAACCAGGGTTGGTGGTTACATGGGCTGACCAGTAGGGAAACCACAAAAAAAGCTGACTTTCACTAATGGGAAGAATCACTCATGGTCATTTGAGGGCCAGGAATATTGATCAACCCCGAGTTTGATGAGGACGCCCTGTTGGGGCTAGTTTTCTTGGGGGGGAGGCCAAAACGAACTCCGAATCCATAAAATGGGGAGCATCCTGGCTTCCTGGTTGTTTTGGTCGGGTTACCAAGCGGCACCAATCACAAGGAAGCGCACTCACTGGGACAGGCTTCCATTTGTTTGATTTTCGCAAGGACTTAGACTGCGGGACTTCCCTTTTGGGGAAATCAACCCCTGGGTTTAAGGGTAGTCAAACAAATGGAACCCAGCGCTGAGCTCCAGGTTGATGACAAAAGGCCTTGTCACCTACGATGGTAGCTTGCCCAACAGAGATCTGCTTTCATTTTCCCACGAAAGGCCGGGAGTGAAACCCCGGAACCAATGCACTTGCAGGTTTTCAGCGAGTGCAACCCGCAAACGAATGCCTTTTGCGGGATTGACGCAACACTGAATTGGAGTCTATGTGCAGACCCACACACACACAAACGCGCCCCAACACACGACACACTACACGCACATGCAACAAATGCCGCCAGTCACGTCGAGAGTCGCTTCTCGTGCAGGGCGCGGAGTTCCAGGTGCTGGATGGGATCTCGGCGCTGCTGCTGATGTTGGCCTTGGGCCTTGGGCTCTTGGATACGCGGAGGCCCGGGTTGGAACCAAACAGAAGTCAGGCCAGACCTGCAGTGCGTTGTTTGCTTTGTGTTGTTGTGTTTTGTTGGGGGAGTCCAGGGCGGGAGGGGAGGGTTATGTCTTTGAGGGAAGCAAGAAAACCTAATCAGTAGCCAGAATTTCCCCCAGACCTCCAGTGATGCCTTGTTGTTTCTCGTTTTGGATGGAGGGGAGGAAACCATGGAAAGCAAACAGAAGCCACTCACCCAGTTGTAGACGCCTAAACATTCGTCCATACATCACTTTATTGGCGCAGGTTCTCGAAAGCTTCCTATCATTCACCAGCTATGTCTCATGGGGAAGCCCATTTGATCTCCCAACACCAACCCCAGGGTACTGTTAAAAAAGAGACACACCTTCATGTTCCAATGCCTGAGTTGCTCAGTGGATTCGATTCAAATTTGAAATTTGTATGTTCCCACACCCTCTCGCCTTGGACCCTGGGGAGACGAAAGGGGGTGTTCCGGTGGCCCAGTGACATCTCCCGGGAGGCCCTTGAAAAGATGCCTGTATTGATGTACCTGGATTGGGTCCCCGAAGGCAGAGCCACGGCATTTCCCACCAGACCCATGGCACGTGTCTCGATGGTCATAGCAACGGCACGTTTCGGGGGGGGGCCTGCGACGCGGTCTAAAATGAAGCTTACTTTCCTTTGGGACCCTTTTGTTCGGCTGCTGAACTATGAGAATTCGCCCAGAATTGAAACATGCACCAGAGTCAAGGTTACTTTCATGTCGGTTCCTTCTTCGCTGTTGGTGACTCATTATAGGTTGCCCAGAATGGAACCATGCATCAGGAGTGACACACATGGAACCCATACAAACCACGGAACCCATGGAACCCTCCCACACTGTTCTCAGCACCAGCCCAGGGCGGGGGGAATTGTTTCGAGGCGGTGGCTCAGCTATGCCAGCGAGCAGCTGACCTGGTGGCTCTACCAGGCTCTGGGCAGCGGTTCGAATCGCGGATTGCTTGGATGGATGGCTGGTTGGATTGAATTGGGTATGTTTGGTAAGGTTTGGCGGTTTGGTTGAGTCAAGTTGGGTTTGGTTGAGTTGAGTTGAGTTGAGTTGGGTTTGATTCGAGTTGAAGAGTGGAGCTGGCCTGGGTGGGGTTGGGTGCGGTTTGGTCTGGTTTGGCGTATGTATATATATATACATAATCATTCATATATATGTATGATATGTATACCTATATATAAACACCTTAATACAAAAACATATATATGTCTCTCTCTCTATATATATATGGATATCAGGATTCACGTACCTGTCTCGGATCACGGCATGATGTTCCGGGTTTCCGAGCAATTTCCCTTTCACACCTCCATGTCGTGGCGATCGTTTCAATGGGAAGCCACCAGGCTCTAATGATTCCTTGATGCGTCAGGGGTCACTGGGTTTCCCAAATCAAAAGTTGAAATCAATTTACTGGGCTGTCCTCAGATCCCTTGCTAGAAATTTATCTTTTAGTGGCTTAAATGGGAACCCCCACTAAACCCTAACAACTAAAAGGAGACTCCTCCTTTGCATAAGGGAATGAGTCTTTGGAAAGGCCTTCCAGTCGTACGTATTAGAGAAGTAGCTGTAATTATGATGCCCCCGGTTTCCTTTTGGCTTTCCTTTAAGCCAAGCTCAAGAAGAGTACATAGTACCAACTCAACAAAACCCCACGCCCACGCGCCGGACAGGTGATGCCTGGAGACAAGGTGCTGCCTGCACGTTTGGCACCTGGCAGTGCCTTTGAGGTTGAGCGTGCTGAGGCGCGGGACCTGCCGGATCCGTCCACGTGACCCGTCCGCGCGCTGGTGCCCTTTCGCCCTTCAAAGGTACCTGCCATCAACTATGGAACCTGGCAAATGGCCTGGAAGGTCATCAAGGAACTTGGCAAGGGACACCGATTGTGAGATCTCAAATGGACTCGCTTTTTCCCGTTATGAACGAACGGGCCGCGATGGCTTTCGAGGCTTCCTGGCCCCAGATGCGGCAGCTGGTGAAGTATCTCACGACGGTGTCATGGCTTGAAGAGGACTACAAGGGCTCTCAAAATGGGATTCGGGGCCCAGTTGGTTGCAAGAAGAGACCCATTTCAAGGCCGCGTGTGTTTTAGAAACACCCATAACTATCAGGGCTTAAATGTTTAGAATGGGGTTGTGGGTGCTATTCTGGTAATTCGCCCGTATTTGTATTTGTTTTGGACATGATTGTTTCACAGATCCCCTAGTTGGCACCCAGGATTACACCAAGTTAAGTAGAAAAGGAATTCAAACTTGAGACACATCAACTATGGGTTGTGGGAATCTGAAAGGACAACACCTTAATTTTGAAGAGTTGCTGGGATTTCAATCCCAAAACAAACCAAGAAGCTTCTGAAGGAAACATGCTCCATTGCTAAGTTATTTCACACCTTTGGAACACTCTACAAAGTCTTGCCTTCGGTTTCTCTTTGCAGTTCTTTACCACAAGTTTAGCTTCCTGTTGATGTCCCTTGACCCTCCAAAAGCTACCTTGCGTGGCTATCCGTTTGGATTCCCTTAGCAGTCCTTCAAACACTCTACTCAAGTTTGGTTTACTGTTGACCCCCTTGAACACCCTCCGAACGCGCTACAAAGGTTTGGTCCCTTTGGGTTTGCCCTTGAAAACCCTGCACACCATCGCAACAGTTTTGTTTCCTAGTGGTGGTTTCCCATCCAAACAGCCCTCCAGCATTTCTTCTGCTTGGTGTCCCTTAAAAAATCGCTTTACAACCTGGCAAGAATTCTATGATTGGCTTCTTTGTCTTTTTTGAGCTTTCGCTTTTCTCCCCGATTCCTGCAGCACAAACACGGCTAGGCCCGCGTGCCCGACCGCCTGCGTGCCGCCGCCGCCGCGGACGCGGCGCGGGAAGTGCCAGAGCTGCGGCCGCTGGCGGAAGTGGTGTTGGAGGCGGGAGGATGCAACTGGATCGTCGGCGCGTGGCTGTTTTAAGGATCTAGACACCGTCTTCCTTTTGGTGTCTCTCTTTAAACCATCCAAAAAGGGGTCGGTTCGCCCAAAAAAGACAGGCCCGTAGAGCTCACCGATTCCTGAGGTAAGGCGAGCGAAAGCCATGAGGAAGGTTCCTTACCTGGGGATCCAATTCTTACATCAAGTTCTGGACACATTGTTTAAACAACAAGTGGTCTGTTGTTCAACTTTTGGCACCATCTTACATCTTTGCCCTTGACTAAAATGATGAACAAAAGAAACTATTTGAATCCTAGGTGTGGGCGTTGCCCAAATGTGGATGGATCACAATCCTGCACCAGTAGGTGGGTACTACCGTGGTGGTTACTACCATACGGTGGAAGGGTCAAAGCGTTTTCCATCTATCCCCACAGATGCAGGATTTTGTCCGTGTACCAGCTTGCACCAAAGGACAATGGTGTGTGCGTAGCATCCTGGAACCCATTTGTTTAAACCCATTTAGGGTCGGCAAACCGTATACTTTCAATACACGGTTTTGGAATTTGCTACAAGGGACAAACACAAATTGAACGGGGTCGTAGGGAAAGTTGAGCACCAAAACAAGTCATGCCCGCAAACAGGGAAGCCGGTGTTTTTTGTTGGTGTGTTTATCTTGTCCGCATGTTAAAAGCATCCAGGAGGGGAGGAGAAGTGCCCAAATTTGGGAAGCTTAAGGAGCACGTTTGACATTTGTGGTTGGATGCTTCTTTAAATGCATTTGTCTGTTTTCTGGCTGCGTTTGTTCACGGTTGCATTTGCGGGTTCTTGGGTGAACCCTAAGTTGAGCCACAAGCAACCCCCTTGAGCAGATACAGGGTAGTAGGGGACAGTCCCAAGTCTCGCGCGAGGAAATGTTAGTTGCTTGTTCACTTGGTTCTTTCCCGCAACAACACAAGCGTGGCGTGCTTGCAGAGGTCAAAGGCCAGTCAAACTAGGCTGGAACCCCCAACTGGGCCAAGCAACTTGTTTTGCCAGGCGTGCGCGAATATCCTGCTCTCTTCTTAGAAGGATCAAACATTGCATGATCAAAACAGGAGGTTGAACCATGTGGCTATGAATGGGTAACACCTCAATGGATTGGTAAACACGCCGCCCATGTACATGTCCCTCCAAAGGAGCCCCGATTCAATACCCAACTTGGATTCTCTTTGGTTTGCTGCTTGGGTCTCCCGATTGAAACCCAAAGATCGGTGGATGCCCGACATATCGCAAGTAGGGAACAAGGGGGAAATCTGTAAATTCCCATGGTTGACGGTGTGTTTTCCATATGTGTCTTAGAATAGTTTACTATTCGTGGTTTTGCCTTCGGTTTACCTTGAAGAAAAAGACACCCATTTCACACAGAATCTGAAAGTATGTTCTGTGTACCCCACTTGGCCAAGAACTTTGTTGAAGGTACCCCTTTTTGGTTGAAAGACTCAGCAAGCCACCACTTGTCCCTTATTCGGGTGTCTCAAAATAAACCCTCAAGAGATTTGGGAGCTGCCAACAACCACCAAACTTTGTCCTCAACAACCACAAGCTTTGAGTGCGTTCTCAAAACCAACCCCAAAGCCAGCCTTCAAACTTTGTCAAGACCAACCAACCACGGAGTGCAACGACCAAACGACCCACCGACGGCAGCTCGGGGCATGGCCTTGAGGCCTGCGCTGCGGCACTGCCGCGGGAAACCGACCCCTTACCGGCGGGGGAGGGGAGGGGGGGTCGGAAGAGGTGGGGTCAGCGCCGGATTTCCCGCTTTGGCGGTTGCAACAATCACACGGCTGTGGGCCAAAACCAATGGTACCATTTTGGTGTAGGTGCACCACCCATTCTAGAACCTATTTTAGTGGGGATTGGAATGTTCCTTGGTACGGGCTTTTGACCCGTGGCCACATGTTTGGCCAATGTGAGGTGAGTTGCCCTGGGTAGGGGTGATGTTGAAGGGGAATCGTGGGGAACATTGGGAACCAAAGAGATGATTTGTCACGCTCCCACCGGTCCTTATAGTTCCCTTGGGTGGGTTAGGCAGCACCTTTTGGGCCAATCTGAAGTGGGCTGCGTTTTGGCGGGGTGATGTTTAAAAGGAACAGCAAAGAGAACCTTGCTTCTGCCATACCAAGGTACAGTAGTTCCCCGCAACCTACTGCTACATGACCCACTTTGGCATCAACGGCAGCATCCTTTTGCAGAACCATATCAGAAAGGAGCCAACAGTTTGACAGCATTGGTTTGAGTTTGATCATGTTCAGAGGGGCTGGCCCTAGCCGGGTGAGAGTAGAGGTTGGTTGCTCGATGCAGGAAGTGTAAGAGCATTGTTTCTGATTGAGCTTGGAAATTATTTCTCGTTGCATTGTGTCCGGTTGAACGGGTTAGTCCTGTTTCCGAGCTGGTGACAGTTCTCACTAACTGGTGACTTGTGATTGCCCTTGCAGTGGCCTCATGCTGCTCCCGCCCCAATCTTACCTCATTTTGGCATATGTGTTTGTGCTTTGGAGAGGCATCTCCTTTTAAGCGGGTTGCTTAAAAGGGAAACCAAAGGGAAACCATCCATCTAGGGCTGCCCCTGTTTAGAACACTCCTAGATATTCGGACCTTTGGGCTTGGTGATCATGGTTTCTTTCGAATTTGATGAGGGGGACAACAACAGCAACCAAGACCAAACCGGGTTTTGACCGACGACTGTTTGCCATAATTGTCTCTTATAAGATGCATGTGTTTCATCTAACATTTCGATTAATCCAGAGGGCGTTGATCAAATCCCCACTAAAAGAGGACCTGCCCGGATTTTCTTGTACGGTCCTTCAGATCTTCCAGAGTTGACGTTATCATGTCCGACGGACAGAACTTTGGCATAGTGGTCTCGTGACACCGTTGTACCAAATGGGGGTCAACCAAAGCGCCCCGCCTTTCCTTTTTTGCAACCCGTTTGTCGCGAATCTCAGAGGTTTGACCCAATGAATAGGACAGTTGTTCATGTTCAGGGTTGTGGGATCAAGGGGTGTATCCCCCACTTCTGTGATGCAAGGGAATCTTCCCCTTTATATGGGGGGTTAGTCTTTGAGAAGCCCTTTCTGTTGAATCACAAAAATGTTAATTTCCCACAGCCCTGTTCATGTTTGTTCCGCCTTGTTGCGGTTTCAAACGTGCGGCAAATGCGAGGCCATTGACGGTGAGTGGGAATGCGCCTGCGACTACTTCAGAAACGGCAACGTCATCTTCGTGCCGATGAGAATCCGAGGCTCCTCAGGCAGGGATATCCTCCGAGCATCCTGTCAGAGGATCAAACCACAAGGATTGGACATGTTTTTTGGTTTGCTTTGGTTTTCCTCACTTTCCTTTGGTTTCCCTCTGCTTCCTTTGGTTTCCATTGTATTTTTTGGTTTTCTTTGGTTGCCGCCGGTTTCAAATGGCTTCCTTTGAAAAAGAGCCAAGAGTTCTTCTGTGATCAGGCCTGAGCAGAAGTGAGATATGTTCCAGTGGAACCAAGCATGGACTTATGAGTGTAGGACTAAAAGCTCATGTCCACAGATGCTTTGCTGGGTGCTATACAATTATATGCAGGAATCCAAGACGGGTGTGGGTAGCAGTTTATATTTTATACCCAGCCTTGTTTCCGGACCACAAACATTTTTGGAAGGTCGTGCTGATGGAGAAGCATACTGCTCTGTCCGTGGCGAATTGCTGTTTTCGTTTGTGCCTTTCTTTTCTTTTTCGGTCGGCTTGGTTGAACATAGATGGCACCGGTTTCGGTTCGGTTCTAGTCCCTTGCCTGCGCCCTCTATTTTTCCACAACGACAAATCCATCTCGTCTTGTTTCCTTGGGCGCAAGCTGTCGGAGTCGTCACCGTGTGATGCGACGCTGGTTGAAGACCTTTTGCTTGCCGGGTCGTTGCAACAACCTGCGCGTCATATAGGTTTGCGCGGGAACAGCTATGCCAATCAAGTGCTATTTCTGCCACACACGTTTTTGTTTGTCGTTTTCTTGCTTCACTACAAAGCAACATGTTGTTTTCGATTGTTACCTGCAGTTGGCACTACCCAAAAAATGGTATGGTGATTGAACCCATGCGCGCGCGCAGTGGAGACGTTCAGGGGACTACATCGCGGATGGCGGCAGGCACCAGCTGCTGGACATCGCCAGGCGACGGGAAGGATACCGGGATGCATTGCGTCAGTGCCCAAAACCCTCCTAGTGATTCCGTTTCCCTGGTTTTGTGTATACCAAGGGAACCAGCCTTTAGAAACAGCAGCAAAAAAGGTAACTGGGATCAACTGCTCCCTACTTTGCACTTGGATCGGCGCACACAATATTTGTTGATTTTCCCTTTGGGGGGTTTTAAACATCGCCTTTTAGGTGCCCAAAAGTCCTGCTTAGATGTTGGGAAGCTGGGCTGCTGAAAGGCAATCCTCAATCCTTACCTTGGGTTACGAAAGGGTTGCTCCTTATAAATAGTGGTTTGCATAGGGATTATGGACCAGGAGTGGCCAACACTCCATTTTGAAAAGCCCAGCAAAATCCCCACTTAGATGTTCGGTGAGTTGTTTTTCCGCTCAAGCAAACATGTGTAGATGTTGACATATCAACAAAAAAGGTAGTCTGATGCCACGTTGCCCAACCTTCAAAAGCCACTGTAAATACTGTGCAAATCGTTCAGACAGTGGGAATGGTGGGAAGGGTTGGTGGGAGGGGAGGGTGGGCGAGTGGTGAGGGGTGGGAGGGTGGGTGGGTGGGTGTGGGTGTGGGTGTGGGTGTGGGTGTGGGTGTGGGTGTGGGTGTGGGTGTGGGTGTGGGTGTGGGTGTGGGTGTGGGTGTGGGTGTGGGTGTGGGTGTGGGTGGGTGGGTGGGTGGGTGCTGAGTGGTTGACAACCAGCGTAGCTAATTATGGCGAAGCCCTGGATAGGTTGGGTGGGTGTTGCCAAGCACTCACGGAAACTACGGCGGGCCTTAGCACTTTCACAAACTTATAGAAACACGCTCGCGGAAGACACCCTTCACAGCGCCAAACTTTGCGGAAGGTTTCGCGGAAGGGTTTGATACGTCAATGCAAATTTTAAGGGAATGAAAACCACCACTCAACTGGCTTCCGAAATCCTGCTTGTATTGTCATGATTGTCCTTTGGTAGCCACGGAGCTCGTCTGATAGAGCCCATTCGACTGGTTTCTGACGGACGGTCAGGGGACGGTGGTGTGTCTACAGTAAATGGGAGGCGATCCCTTTTGTTTCCCTTGTTAAAACCACTCCACAAAGGGTAACCTCAAAATGTTGCACCCATACTTAGATCAAGTGGTAGGTGAATCTAAGTTAATGAACTCCTACAACTAGGGTTATCAACCAACATCCCTGACCCGGTCAACAACACACGTGGAACCTGGAAAGGGATTTCCGTGAAACAGTTGTCCTTGGATGATGGTTTATTGCCCAGCTGAAGTTACCCAAGTTGTGGGGTAGATTAGCCAATTTCAAAGGAAACATACTTCAGTTGTCCACAGCCGACCTTTTTGACCTTTTGGTTACCATTTTTTCCTGGGTGTCAACTGCGTCACAGCATGCTGCAACTGGCGGCAACTCCAGGCAGGCGGTTAGCGATAAGGTTTCAGGTGCTCAAGTCGTCGCAGTCACTGGGCCCTTGAAACAGACTTTCCGATTGTGCAATGCTTGGGTATGTCTTCTGCCGATTTGGCGATGGGAAGGAAAAAGAAACGACAAGGAGTTCATGCAGGTGTCGGTTTGGGCATCCCTTGATTCAGGTTGAGTTGCCTTTTGGCAGATGCCTTCTGCCGGACTGTGAGGTTTCCGTGGGAATGCGTCAAGGCTGACCTATGAGGTTTCAACTTCGGAGCGTCCCAAGTAGCCCAAGTCAACTTCCGCTGCTTTCGCTTCTTGCCCTGTGCGCATATTTTTGTATTGTGCCTCCCTGGACTGAAGCCAACACTAGGATGTTCAGCATGCTGGTATGAAGCTTAGCCAGTGATGTGGCATTCAAATGCAATGGCAGCTGTTGCCATTGCTGTTTTGTTTTGGTGTGCTGTATCGAAAGTTTCTTCGCTGTGTGCTGTTAGTGTTTTTCAAGAGTTGGTGTGTCTTTAATTAAGGGGCCCCCCAAAATGGTGTTTCCTTTTAGTTTTCCTTTAAAGCAATCCCAACGTGGGTAGCCCCACAAGAGACACGCCGGGTGTGGTTTCCGTTTTTGCCTATGACATGTCCGTTTTGCCGCGGAGGATCACTTGTCGTTGCCGACTTCCGCTGGAAGAACTTCGCTGGAGCCTCTGGTGTGGGCAAGTGGCTGGTGACGCGTGGCTTGCAAACTTGAGCATCTGACAATTTGGTTTCCCGCTACACCAAGCGGAAAAGGGTGTCGATTCTAAACACACAATATATTGAGTGGGTAGTCGTCTATCGGTTTATTCACATGACGGTTTGAGGAGGGTGACCGTCAGGAGTTTTGCTTTCACGGGAAGAATGAATTCGTAGAGGGTGAGGGTTGTGTAAGCCCTTCAATCCCTCCCCCCGAGGTGGCGGTTGCTTAATGTTGGTTGGACTTTTTGCAATTATGTCCGCCCCAAAGCTAGCAGGTTCTAACGAGAACCAGGAGTACCACCTGGTAGATTCGATGATCGGGATGTGCCCAGCTTTAGAGTGGATCCAGCTAGAGCCGCCAACTCTCTAATTATACATGTGCCAGGCTTTCATCTTTCCGGCAGATTGCTTGAAGCGATTCGGGCATGTCTCATTTCGTTTTGGATGGTTGACTTCCTCTTGGTGTCCCTTTGAAAGACCCACACAGAAGATTTCCTGTCTCAAAGATGGTGAAGCTCCAAAGTCCTCGGTTTCCCTGCGACCGGGTTCCCAACCCATCCAGTCCCTTAGCCCGTTTCCAGGTTTTGGTCGGTTTGGCACCCACTAATCGGTTGGATTTAGTCGGTTTTAGTCGGTTTTAGTAGGTTTAGATTGCTGTTGGGTTGGATCTTTAGACTTCAACTTTTTGGGAAAAGGGGCTGTCCATGAAGCCCACAAAAAGCTTGAACAGCAACCAAGACTAATTGTTAGACTTTTCGCAGGGGATCCGAGAACGGACGGCCCAGAGGCCCATTTTGAGTCGATGGCGAGTGCCTCAGGAGTGCACGTGGCGACTTCGTGGCAGGCACCTGGTTCCAGGAGAGACCGTGGACCATCGGCCGTGCATCCTATTTTGTCCATTTGCGTTTCAGACTGTTTATTGTTGCTTTCCCCTGTTGGTTTTAAACGGACTCCATATCACTTTTTGACATATTGTCTCATTTGTTCAAGTGGAGTAACCTGTTTTACCTCGGCACCGTTTGGCTTTACGGTGTTTTCCCCCGCAAACACAGTGGTTTGTCTCAACCCCGGTCCACCCCCCCCAGGCAAAATGGACGGGTTTTTTCCCTGTAAGCCAACCCCAATAATTGGTTGCCCTAAAGCCACAAGTCAACTTGCAGATCGGATCCTGGCAGATGTAATTAACCCGATTGTTGAGATCAGCCATTAAACATAAAACGTTGCTATCCGAAAACACGACCGGGTCGCTTTGGCTTGCTTTAGCATTTGCTCTCTAGAACTACATACACCAGCCTTTTTTACCAGGATTGGGAACTTTCTTGAGAGCAGGGTCCCTGAAAGAATGGGGAAGCTACTCAGAACGGGGTGGGCATGTGTGTTTTCCCAGACCCATTTAGAACCCAGATAAGCGCTTGCCCACCCAAGCATGGGTTCAGTTTTCTTTCGACTGCAAAGAAGAGGATGCAACCAATTGGCCAAGAGGCACCAAGCTGTTGTGTAGGCCCCTGCCTTTATGGGGTTGCAAACTGTCCACCTGTAGGGGAACCCCCGAAAGAGGCTGGGTTTCCTTTAGTTTCCCCAAGCAAGCCCAAAGCTCTCGAAGCCATCAGGATGACGTAGACGAAGGCCCATGGAGCTGGTATGGAAGACGAAAGCCTACGCTGGGTACCTCGCTTTGGGCGGTGCTCGCAAATTGATGTACTACACATGCCTCGGTGGTACCCAGCCATCCGGTTCCTTTGTTTAGGTGGTTTAGTGGTAGTTTCCATTTAGCCCACTAAAAGTTGGACTTTTAGCAGGGATTTGGGAACAGCCCAGATACGCTATACACATTTAGTGTTTAAACGTATGTGATACACATGCGTGAAAGTTTACATGTACACATGTGCCTGTGTGCCTGTTCGCACCTCGAATAAGGCAAGCCACAAAAACGGTTGTTTGCTAAATGCCGCGTGGCACAGAGTTTTATGTGTTTGTTTCGGTCGGCATGCGGGCCTGTTGAGGAAGCTGTTGGTATTTTGGGTTGCTTTGCAATGCCAAGGGTGCTGCGATGACTGCGTGCTTGATTAGGATGTTTTCCAAAATGAGGGGCCCTAAAAACACGATTGGCTGCTTGTTGGTTTGCGGCTTTGCCATCAAGGGGTGCAACAAGTCCAGGAAGAATAAATTCCAAGGTGTTTGTGTTGCGATGTTTGTGCACGTGGTTCCACTGAATGTATGTGCTGCCTCTGTCTCTGCTGCATTTTGCCACTTCTGAACTCCCTCTTTTGTCTGGATGTTTCTCAATTGGTTTTTTTGTGGCTTCCCTTGTTCTCCCTCCCAAACGCTGTGAACCATTTTGCGGAACTCCCTCTTAGAAAAATGGTGAACCAACCTCATTTGGCTTCTGGCTGGTGCCTGAGGTGTTTCTTCAAATTTGACACCCAGGTTTCCCGGCGATAAATGGGCCACCTTAGCAAAAGCCCGAAACCAGGCTTGCAGCTTGCCCAGCCCAGGTAGCTTCGTGAAACATGAAAATTGGGTTCCCTGTGGATGGACGAAAACCATTTTCGCACCACCCAAGAAACCATAGTTGAAACCATTCTTGGTTGGTATGCACAGGGGAGTCGAATTATTCCATTGGGTTTCTGAACCGTGGTGCACAACGGATTTCGTCCATCCGCTATCTTAACTTCCCTTTGAGGGTCTAACCTCAAATCGCCCGTGGCGGAATCCCTGGTTTTCACGCTGTTGATTCTGTTGACGGGCCGATTTCGATCCACAGAGAAGCAAATCGGGGGATGGGTTTGTTTGCCAAGCGGCTGGGAAGCCAGCTTATTTTCTGGGGGGATTCCGAGCCCCGCAGGTGTTACATCACCAAGTCGTTTGGGCAAGCCTTGGGCCTTGCTTTCACGCCGCGTTCCTAGATGATCACAAGGGTACAACATTGGTATGGTGGATGCCCCGTTCGCCGTATTGCCTTTGTAAACCAACCACGAAGGTCGAATTTACAGCGAAGGTTTCGCACTTGTTCCCTTGCAGAGGTTCCACCGCATCCACCGCGACGTTCTCCGCACACGGTTTGCTTTCCCTGGCTTCGCAGGTTTCGCACTTCCGATCCGATCTCGAGGCAATCCGCTGCCACCGGAGCAGACGCCTGCCGCGGAGGCGTCAGCTTTCGATCTCCCTTTGGGAGTTGCGCCCGACGCCCCAAAGGGGAAGTCAAAGGATGATAGATACGTGTCAACTTTTTAGGTTAGCTTGGACAAGGACATAGATGGGTTCCCACTGGTTTAGATGGGTTTCATGCCCCAAGTGAAACCCATCTATTTTACCCAAGGGACACCTGCGCAAGGGATGCCTTTCAACCTCAAAGTCTTTTTCTATCCCTGAAAATGGTTTTTCTCCTTGCAAACTCATGCGGCTGGCAGCGGCTGCGTGGCCATTCTCAGTGTTCTCGTTTCTGGCGAAGTTTTGCAAGCCAAATTCCCCTGGCATGCCTGGCAACTAACAGAAAGCTTCGGAGGTGAGCTGATGAGAATGGTTGCACGACTTGATCAGCATCCAGCTCCTTAATTGATCGACGAGCATCTGGCTGCATGTGGTTTCAAGCACAAGTTATGAGCAGACATTCAGGCGCAACTTTACTGGTGACATGCCACTGCACTAACACCATTCCAGTGCGTCAACTGAATGCCACTCTTCAACGAGGGACTGCTTGAGCGAATGGTACCCTCCTAAAGCACACAAATCTGTCCTAAAACCTGCCCTTTCGCGAACCTACCCCAAAACCATAAGGCAATCAACACCCATCAAATACACCTTGAACCGACCAACCAGGCAAACCCTACATCAAGCCACCAACAGAAAGCCATCCGCAGGCGAACCAGCCCGAAAAACGCCTGGACAACCCTACCCCAGTGTTTCCATTTGCATAGGTAACCAAGGGGGTTTCCCGCGACAGGAGCCCGTGCCGGACTTGGGCCCTGCTGCAATTGAAGCGGTCGGACACCCAGGAATCGGACCGCAGGTTTTAGTCCACTTCCACTTGCCAGGGCAACTATTTTTGAGCCACAGATGTAAGGCCCAGGCGTATGACAGCCCCCAGCCTCCCAAGCGGGGATCTGATTCCAGATTCGGGCTTCTTGGAACCGACGAAGAACTAAACCAGCCATGAGCTTCAGGGTGCGAGTTGCAACAAGACTTGGCCCGGCCCATGGCTCGGGTGATCTCGGGTGGAAAGTCTAATGGACCCATTGGTGGAATGTGGGGATTTAAGTTCGCCACCCACTTCGGAGTTTGTTTTTTGTTTGGGTTTCACAGCCATGTGTCCAAATAGGGGTGGCAAACCTAGGGTAGACTCAGGATACATTTAACATTTTTCCAGTGACTCAAAGTGAAGCAAGCAATAAAATATACATTCCATGGGCCTAGCTCTCATGGTTAGTTGTTTCCTCTGTCTCCCGCTTCAGGGGGATTCCCCGGCTTCGACTTCCCAAGGCCCGCGCTGCCACCAAACCCGCGGCAGCTCCCGCTGCGCGGGAGGCGCTGGCTTTGGCCTGGGAGCGCGTTGCTCCGCGGCCCGGCAGGTTCGAAGCGGTCGCTCTCGAGAGCCGCCCGGGTACGTCTCCAAAACATGCCAAAACATGCCAAAGACTATGTCATATTCGAGGGAATATGAAATAGAGCCCCAAATGTGGGCCAAGGTAAGGGCCGAACAAATAGAACCCAACTGCTGCACGGGAGAATAATGTGTGTTCTGATTTGGTCCCTGCTACCGTTTTTCCAACAACTTTGGCAGACGATGGGAGGGGTTTGGACGACAAGCTCTGTTCTCTTGAAAAGGTCGGCAGCTGCCCACTTTTATGATTGTTGGAAGGAGGGAAACTGGAAGGGTGCCGCCGCAGCTGCACTTTTATATAGTTCTGTGTCTCTGGGTGGACTGGGTTCCTAAAGACATGTTGGCGAAAAATGGAAACACTTTGACCAGCTGCTGCAAAGGGTTTCTACACGAACCAGATTCTTGGTAGGTGGATCTTTGAAGGCGCTCTGCTGGCCTCCAGATTTCCAGATGTTCATGAAAACTTGGGTTCCTTCCCCTGCTTTTTGTTGGGTCCCGCGACTGGCAAGTCCGTCACTGAAGAAGCAGTGCACCCAGTGGGTTGCTTCCCTAGTTTTTGTTTTTTTTGGGAAGGGTCCCTTTAAAATCAGCTACCAAGCGCACACCATGGATGCCATGCCCAACTTGTTCCCTCTGGCCACGGTCTACTTCAGTCTGAGCTCGATAGTCTCCATTACCAAACAATTGCCAACCAAAAGATGCGATTGACCACGTGTTTTTGGCGCCGGCGCCTCTACGAGACCCTGGGTCAACGTATTTGTTTGCGCTGAAACTCGGTGTTCAACGTGGTTTGTTCTTTTCTTTTTGTCTGAAGTTGTGTTGTTGGCTTCCATGCTCATCAGGGCTTTATGTTGTTGAAGCCAGATGCTGTTTCGAGGCGCATGGATCTCTTTGGGGCTTACACAGCGACGCAAATCACAAATCATCCCCAGTAGTTTTGTTCCCGTCGTTTTGGTCAGATATCTTGTTGTGTGTGCGAGTTGTGGTGTTATGTGTGATCGACACAAGGCATGAATTGCTTTTGTCAGGACCGCCTGTTGACGGCCATGAGTCTTGCCGCGAGGGTATCCGCAGGGATCAAGTTCCCTAGTGCGATCCGAGGCTGGTAGTACAGATGCCCGTTAGAACCGCTGCCACTTAAGATGCTCAAAAGAAGCACGAGGTTCTCTGTAAAAGGTATCTCCCAGTGTTGGGCCAAAACAGTTTGAAGGACCTGCCAGGTGCGGAAAGCATCCGGCGTCCATGTTTTGCCATGGGTCCACTTAAAAGCGCAAAAGCAACATGGAGGCCAAAGTCTGGCGATTTGCAACTGTGCTTGATTGGTTCCGATTTTGTTTCCACATATAGATTGAATGTGTGTATATGTATAAATAAAAACATATATATATATATATACATATCTATAGTGTGATTTAAACAGAGGGATTCTCATTGTGAAATCAATGCAAGGGCTGAAGTCATCCTTGAGGGAAGCGCAAAACGGACACCATTTCATTTTTCTGCCACGAGTTTCTTTTGGCGGGTTATCCCCGAAAGGTACGTTAGGGTGTGAGTGTTTGTTTGATGATAAGTACTTTTTGTTGATTCGTGATGTATGAGGAGCCAAAGCGAAGCTATCCATGGTCCCATGTAAGAAACCCTCCGGTTGAAACCCCTAGCCAAGCCAAGCCAAGCAACCTGCCTCGCCCGGAAAACCGAGGCAACAGCCCTCCGGCACCGGGGGGGACTTGGCGCCTTCAGCAGTGCTGCGACGGCGCTGGATGGCCGCAGGCGTCTTCGTCCTGGGCTTTGATGGGTCCAATCAAGGGGCTCCATCTGGGGGTGGGTCGGCTTGGGCCTTGGCTTTGGCATTGGGTTTGGTGGGGTGTGTCTTTTTGTTAAGGTTGGACCCCCCAAAATGGCTTCGGCTTTCCCTTTGGTTTCCATTGCCCCAAATCAAAAGTTGAAACTGCCCCTTTTGGAGGTTCCACAAAGGGCAATGGCTCGGAAACCCTGTTTGGGGTAAGGACCTCACAAAATCAGAATTGCAGATTTGTTGGGCCCATTTGGGATTCATTTGAGCTTATGTCACTTTCATTTATTTGGTCCAAGCACTCTGAAACACAGAGCTCCTTTGGCGTGCATTTGATGCCCATTCAATGTCCATGTGCGGCCCGAGTTCGGTGTTTACTCGGTGTTCCGTTGAAATCGCTTCGGTTGGCGTCTGAGGTCCTGTTGCGGTCCATTTTGAGTCTAAAGTCCCTTCAGGACCTGCTTGCGGTGTCCAGAACTTCCCCGCCTGTCGCTTTCGCCTCGTGGCGTGAGGCCTGGAGCTACGCACGGTGCTGGGCCTCTCGGTGGGCCTGGCCTCTGAAACTCAGCGCTTGGCCGGACAGGCTGTGGCGCTGCTGCTGCTGCCTCTCGATTTCTGATCGGTGGGGCGGGGAGGGGGGGAGGGGTCAGAGGGACCTACAGGTGAACCCCGGATTTTGTACACCCTTCCGTTTGCTGAAACGAATATGTTGGTTTGTCTTCCTGTTGGATTTAAATTGAATCTATCACTACTGAAATATGTGTTTTTTGTTTTTTTCCAGGGGACTTGAGCAAATGGAGGTACCCCTGCGGTGATTTTGATTGGGGGGGTGTCTCCTTTTGTACAGGGGTTCACTTGAGGGAACACCCACACAATAGGACGGGCGTAATCTGTCAACGGAAGTTTCCCTCATAGGCCGTGGCTTAAAGTGGTCGCCCGAATCACATAGGGGTACCCCAAACAGGGGGAGGGGTACGTCATTTATTCCCTTTGCCCATTTTAGTCTTTTCAAGGGGGTGTGTTTGGGAGGGGTGCTTGGGCGGTGCCCCAAAGGGGCAACGTGATTTTACCAAGACCAGGTTTTCCAGGATCATTCTCTCCCAAGGTTGGATTTAAGAGTAAGGGGTAACGCAAGCAAGCTTCGAGATTCCCCCCGAAGCCCTGCAATTCGGAGAGCCAGGTAAACTTCAGGGTCACCAGGCAAACCAATTCTTTGCGGCCGGTTGCTGTGTGACTCTCGCATCAAGAAACAAGTGTAGTGAGTCGCAGGGCGACTAAGCGGAAGATACTATGTTGTCTCCTCACTTGTCTTCGTAATGTCCAAAGCACTCTGCATTTCACCGAAGAAACCACGACCGGAAACACAACCACTATGTACTAAATAAAGGGAATATTTTGTAACCCCTCTTTTCCTCTGGGGGTGGTTAGGGGGTATCTTGCACATACCTGGGAAACTAGAAGGAACCCTTCATGTTTTATGTTCACAGCGGCTTTTCGAAGGCAACGAGAAACCAATATGTTTTGGTATGGGTATGAGTTTAAAGGCAAACTAGAAGGAAAGCCACAAGTTCTGGGATTGCCATCCCTATATTCCCATTGCTTTCAGGCAAGCTACTGTAGTAGGCAACCAGTTTTTGAAGTTTATCCGTTGGTTGCCTTCAATTATGGCTTGTCCGGAAGAGCCGGCAACATTGTCCAATTTATGTTCTGCTTTGTTTTCCACCATTGGCTTCTCCCCAAGGGTATGTTCGAAATCCAAAAGGACACCAATCAACACCAAGGGTGACAACTAAAATGACTCTTCAGTGAGCACGTTGGGTGCCTTTGCGGAACGTGTCAGACTCCCCTTTGGATGGCCATCTGGAACTTAACAGGACGCCAATTGCCCTGCATGCTTATGTTTGGCAAGATGCGCTCCTAAGTCATGTATGGAGGGCGTGATAGGGCGTCCCCCATAGGGGACCCTTCCCCGTACTTGTTTTGTGCAAGGGAAATCTATGCAGAGACCAGTAGGGGTGTCAAATTGTAAGGTTCACTCTAGGATCAGAATCAAGCATCTCCTTTTGGTGGGATTTGGAAACCACCTTGCTGTCTGAGGTCGCTGTTGAGTGTGCTTCTAGCGCGGGCATTGACGCTTGCCCTGGGCAATGCAGCGCCTTGGATGAGTCAAAGCTCAATGCCCACCTGGTCAAAGTCATGTGAGCAGTGCATCATTTTGCCCAAAACACCCGGGGATGGCGCTGAAGCCAACTGGGGTCCGTAGGAGAACCTTGGCACCTGTCCTTTTGAGGCTCGGTGCCCGAGTTCAAGGGAAGCCAAAGGGAAGCCACTGTGGGAGAGATCTATGTTCAGTGCTTCGCAAGAGGCCTTCGCTTGGCAAAAGGCATCAAGGAACGTGTTTTTTTTGCAGAGGGGTTTTTGCGAGAGCCTTTGCGAGAGCCTTAGGTTGATGCTGCCACGTGGTCTTTCTTCCTCGCGAGCTATGCGGCGGGGTGTTTCGGGGGCAGGGGGGGAGGGGAGGGTCCACCTTGGTAGCTGGTTCCAACAGATCAGCATTTAGAGGAAGATCTTGTTGGGACCCCACCCCCCCTTTCGACTTCCATGTTCATTTAGACGCGCGTGACTTGGGACAAGAGCCTTTGCAACACAGGAGGCCACAGAGGCTTTGGCGTGTGATATTTGTCTATTGTTGTTCCATGTTGTTTTGTTTTCCTTCTTTTAGGTAACCTTTAGTTGGTGGTTTGGATTGGTGGTTTGGGTTGAACCCCTTGGTTCGTGTGGAGGGTAAATGGGAAGCCACCCTTAACCACCAAACCACCAATCCAAACCACAAATTAGGGGGAAGCTGATTTTCCTTCTTGGGGGTCTTTTCTTAAGCCATGCCGAAGATGAGGTACCCTCAATTGGGTGTGTCGTTTTAAGGTTGGACCCCGCCTACTATGCAGAAATTGAATAACTGGGGTGGCTTGATTTAGGTTCGGGTTTGCCTGGTTGGTCGGTTCAAGATGTGTTTGATGGGTGTTGTCTGCCTTGTGGTTTTGGGGTAGGTTCGCTAAATGTTTTAGGACTGATTTGTGTGTTTTGTGAGGGTACCTTTCTCTCAAGCAGCCCCTCGTTGCAGAGTCACATTCTGTTGACGTACTGGAATATGGTTCTTGGGATTGGTTTGGACCGACTTGAATTGAACCCCTGGTTCTTGTAGAACCTCCGAATCACCAATCCAAACCAAGAATTGGAGGGAAGCTGAAGAGATGCGGCCCCCCGGTCCCCCAGCACCGAGCTGCTGACCCTTCATGGCCCCGAGGAAAAAAGCCGCTTCACCTTTGTTCACGTCCTTTTGGCTGAGAACCGACGTGCTTCAATTTCATGTTGGGCTCATTGCAAAAGGTTGGGGACCCGAAGCTATTGGCTTCCTTTCGCAATCTCCGCTGAGGTTCGCTAATGTTCCCTGAGGTTTCAAATAGCTTCAAAGCGATACTATGAGGGGCTAAATATTTATTCACTTGGTCCTATGATCATGACCGAATCTGATTTGATAGTATCCCCAAAGCCCATTCTCATCATTTCGTTGGCCCTTTCAGTACGCCCTTTGACCCCTGCCAAAAGTTGAAGATTCTGGGGTCCTCCCAAAAGACCCCCGGTTCCTCAGGTGGTGCTGGATTTCGTGGTGCGGAAAGACGAAGGCTGGAGCAGAGCCTGGAACTCACGGACGGAAACACAAAACTTCGCGGTTCTCAGCCGTCCGGTGCAAAAAATGTATTTAGATGCAATTTGGTTGGTTTAATGTAGTTTGCACTTGGGTTCCTTCAGAATGTAGGTTTCTAGTTGGCTTAGTGGTAGTTTCCACTCAACCAGGTACAGGTTAAATTTTTAGGAGGGGATCTGGGAACAGACCAGACCAGGCGAGGTCCCCCAAAAGGAGTTTCCTCGACAAATGGCGGTTTTTGTGGGATTCTATGTCAATCTGGGGACCTCAACTTTTGAAGAGGAAATCCCTGCCACAACACAGACAATTGCTTGGTTGTAGGGTCGGCCATGTTCTGACCAAGATTGGGCGAGATGTATTTCGAAACCTGACGTTCCAGACACCCAGTGGTGCCCCCTTTTTGTATTTTATTTTTTGGACGTGGTTCCCCCTAAAATCAAGTACCAAGAAAGAGAGTGCCCCTTTTTTCCCACGGCCAGCGGGGGTCTGGGTTTGGAGGAAAACCCAACGTAGGTTGCATCTTCAACCAAGGCCACCGTCAACATACCCTTTTACTAGCAATCATAGAAATGGATGGACATCATCTACTTCGCACCAGCTGGGATGGATGCAACCCTATGAATGCTGGGTGAAAAACACCTGCCAACTGGTGCGAAATGTTTTTATGTGTCCATCCACGGGACAGGGGTAGGCCTTCAAAACCTTCAAAAGAGTCGTCTTTGACTTTTGGAGGGTTTGTAACTCGGCGTTCGCGTTCGGGGCTCCTTAGGCCCCTGAAACCGATCAAGACTGGCAAAAGGCAATGCTTAAACCCCCAAACAGACAGGAACCCGTTTTTTTTTTAATGACTTGGCAACTGGTTGTCTGTCCCAGAGGATCCCGGCTTACTATGGTAGCAAACCGTCAATTGGCTGTTTGGGTTTTAAAGCCCGATTCCTACTATACATGGAATTCGAATTACTGGGTTGGGGACCGTTATTCCATGCAAAGGGGGCGCAACACCCCAGTTGCCACTGGTCTCCCGAGAGTTTTTTTTTGTCCTGCCTTTTAACATTCCAAGGTGAACACGGTACACTGACAAAACACTGCTGCCCAAATGGAATCGCTGGTGTTTTCTTCACTGTTGTTGGCATGTCTTTAAGCTTTTAGGTTTTTGGTTCTGTTAATTGTTCGTGGGGCGCTGCAAAAAACGCTACCAGGGGGTGTAAAGCTAACCAACCGTACAGCAACCCTACACCAAGCCTTAACCAAGCCCACCAACACCCACTGCACAGATAGTTTTATACCATATCAAGGGTTGTAATGTTGACCCCACATTACTCAACCCCAGTTTATGAATATAGGGGTGTCAACCTGGGTTTAGTGAGGAATCAGACCACTGTTGGAGGGACCCCCATCCCCCTATTATGTAGTACACTGGGGTTCATTCATATGGGGTCAACGTTACAACCCTTGGTATGGTAGAAAACTATACAGCCCTGTGGAGTGGGTGTGGGGGGCTCCAAAACAGCCACGTTTTTTGCTGCCATACCCAGGGTACGGCTTTCTCTTCGACCGCACGGCCAATTCCCCGCGCCAGCCGAACACGAGGCGCCGCGGAGTCCCAAAGCCTGCGGGGGAAGCTGCTGCAGCGCCTGCGGAGCTGGGCGGCCGCTCGAGGGAAATCCCGTTAGGATCCAAAGGCTGAGATTCCAGTCCGGCGCGGCCAAACGGTTTTTACAAGGCACACAAAAACGTGGTTTCGGGTGGTTCCGCGAGAATTCCTTTGTTGTTCTAAGATGGAGAGGTTTGTTTACACAATTGGGGTCCATGTCCTAAAACGGTGGGTTTTCTTGTCCTCCATTTAAATAAAAGAACACTTAGGGGTCTAAGTCTGAACTACTGTGGATGAACAAAATCCAGTTGGGATGAACGAAACCCTGTTAATATTGAGAAAACAGCTACCAACCGGTGCGAAATTGATTTTGGCAACACACATGAACCGGTAAAAGGTTGCCAAACCCCACCCCGCCAGCCGCTTCAAGAGACTCCAACCCACCGCCCCAGACGGTCCTTTCGGTGTTTGTTTTTTTCCGCTGAGGAGGCGGGTGGCCTGCGACGTGATGGCGCCACCCCGCGGGAGGAGGTGCTGCGCGCGGTAAGGCGGGCCTCGGCTTTGAAGTCCTTGGTGGTGGGTTGGTCTCTTTAGGACAACAGCCATTTTTTGGGGTTCCCCAACAACAAAGCAACTCGGGGGGTGGCTCAACAATGGTTTCTGCTCAAAGCAGAACCCTAGCAAACGGAAAGGTGGACCAAGAAAACGCGGTCTGTCTCTGAAATTTTGAGCCACACCCAATTATTGTGGAAAGCCTGGTGAATATGAAACAGACTCTGAACACCAATTAGCAACGTCTCGTTAAAAGTTGGTTTCTTTTGGTCCACTTTGACCAACTCCGGGGTTTTCTCCAAGGCCATGCATTTTTTGGGGCAGACAAAATATGGGTGGTGCGTTGGTTTCCCTCTAGCACCAACCAAAAAGGGGTACCCACAAAAAAGACGCACCCAATTGCCGAACAGCTGTTTTGTTTGGTCTTGATTATGTTTAAACAGGTGTGTTTGTGTGTCAGTCCCAGTGGTTCCATTTTGTGTAACACTTGGGAGGTCAGTGTAAACTGGGGTGTTGAACCCCTTGCTGAATTGAGGGAAACAAACCTCATTGATCCCATCTCCCTGTATTAGGTTGAGGGAACCCTTGAAAAGCTAAACGGAAAATGCAGAATGATTACCATACGTAGTGGCAACTGGGATCCACTGGGGGGGGGGGGAGTGTGTTTGATCTTTGATCGGAAAGGTAAGATGAATCTCAAAGACCGGAATCTGAACATGAGGTCCCACAATGCCAGCTGTTTTATTACAGTGCGTCATAGAAAAGGGCTGTTCACAGCCTCAGCTGTCTGTGCTGGCTTGGGATTTTCTCAGTATTGGTTCACCATTGGTCTACTATTGGTTTCGTATTACTTTGTGCTGGCCGACAGATTTGGGTTTTCTTTTTTCCCCCCGTGAATTGTGTTCCTTTCTGCGGCTCCCTGTACCACCCTCTTCAAATTTGTCTGGGAAGCCGTGCAGCTTGTGAGAAATAATTGGACTGACTCATTTGATATGCCTTGTTCCATCCGTTTACCTTCCCCTTCCGCATTGCACTAAGGCGTCAACCCATCAGTCCATCCATTCATCCATCCACGCATACTTGTTTTCTTAGCTGTGTTCTCATTGTGGCCGCTTGCTTGCTTCCAGGCTTTCTTCCTGCCGTACTAAATTGGTTCCCCACTCACTCGCTTGCTTGTTTGCTTGCATGCTTGCTTGCATGCTTGCTTGCTGGCTGGCTCGCTCGCTCGCTTGCTTACCTACTTCCTTACTTGCCCATGTGTTTTCTTGCTTGCATGCACATAGTGTTTCTCGGTTTTAGCTTTGCCGGAAAAGCAGGCAGGGTTCCATGCGTACAGGCGGGTGCTGGCTCCTGATGTGTCCGAACTGCTGCTTGGCAGGGCCTCAATCCGGGGGACGTGGGTGGTAAAAGGGGGGGTGGCAAGCTTGTCGTTTTGTGAGTGCCCTTTTTTTGCGGGGGGAACCGCCCATTTTCAGGCTTTCTGTAGGTTCTTAGTAGGACACCCATCAGGGTTCTTTGAACTTACTCTGATTCTTGTGGATGTGTGGTACGAGCCGCCAAAGCTTGAACAGGGCGTGTTGCCATGAAAACGAGTTCCAGCAATGCATGATTCACAGGTCTGGATCTGAGAAACATCCATGTGTCTGCCCATTTGTATGGCGAGCTCACCTTTGGGCGAAGCGAGCTATGTAGGTTCTTGGGGAGCCAAGTCTTTCAGGTTTTGGAATAGTAAAATTTGCAGTGTTTGACTACGGACTTCAACCTAGGGGATTTGCCTGAGAATCCATAAAGATGAACCCACCCCCTCGACCCCCCGAAGGACGCCTTCAGGAGTTTCCTATCGGAATCGGGGTTGATACAAAGAAACGAGCAAGTCAAGTCCAACAAGTAGTTGGGTGGACAGCTTTTTGCCTAGCTGAGGGACATGGGGTGCTTACCCAGATAGGTTCCCGAGTGGTTCGGAGCAGCTTTAAGGGAGGGTTCCGGACGGTCTTTTGGGTGTGCTGTTGGGGATGAGGGGCTTGCTGCCTGGCCCAATCGTGAGGTCTGAGTCGCCACCTGAGCCATGATTTGCTGTTTTTTTTGGGAAGGCGTCCTTCAGAGACTCTGAGGAGTGACAGCGAGATTGAGGAGCTACTGAAGGCGCTCTGCGCATAGATTCTTCAAATCCCCTAGCCTTCGATTCGATTAATATTTGTTGCTTATTTGACCCTGTTGTCTTTGAAGGGAATCAACCATTGTTTTTTTTTTTTTTTTTTTTTTTTTTTTTTTTTTTCCGGGGACCTAAGTCAGAGAGCCTTTCCACATCGCTTTTTACAGTCTCGGTTGGAGATGTGATGTTTCGAGTATCCCCCTAAATCCCATCCGCAGCCAACTGGACCCACCAACTTGACCCTGATGTGCACAAGTTCCCGGATCAACAGAGGGTGCTCCGGTGAGGAACTTCTTTCGGAGGAAACACCCTTCTGAAGAAGGGATTCGTGGTTGTTTGGTTTCCACTGAACACAGTTACCTGTTTTGGGACACCAGTCACAGGTCCTTCGCACAAGGCTTCCTTGCACCCCCGACCTTCTTGCTGCGATCTCTTTTGTCTGCTGCATTTGGTGTAAGAATATAATGTATTTTCCCTCGTGGGGTTCTAAGGGAATTTATCACTTTAAATATTGTTTGTCCTGGAAGTAAACATGGAGCAGAAAAACAGCACATTTTTGGTCGGGGGCAAAAGCGTAAAACTGAAGGTTTGGTACACCAACAGATTGTATTGCCAAGTGGAAGGCCGAATCTGTAAACGGAATTTTACTTAAGGAACTCGCATTATCTGCGCACATGCTGCATTGACCACACCGGGGGGGGGGGCAAACGAGCGAAAGCTATGATGGTCGCTTGCTTGAATCATGGGATTGCGCCCATATATTAATTGAACGAGTTTCATGGGAGCATGGATTAGGATCGACCAACCGTACGCTTTGACCACTGCATTTGCTTCCGAGTTTGGCTCAGATATGAAGCCGATAGACGTGTTGCTTTTCAGCACCGCCACAGCTTTGCTGTTTGCTTCAGCGCAGTTTGTCGGTTTTGAACTGCACCTGTTAGCTCCTTTAGCTCTGCCCAGATCCCTCCAAAAAGCTTCTCAAGCATAAGGTTGGAAAGCAAATGACATCCAATAGCGAACGAAGCCCATCCGCCAGATGACGACGGAATCTTAAGGCGACCTCATCTCATGGGCTTCAATTTTGCAGCCACCAGAAAGACAGGAAAGACGAGCTCACTGATGAAGGTTCCTTTCTTGCGGGTCCAGGTTTGTCTTCGGTTCAATGAATTACCACCCAACAATTATGGAAGCTGACAAGAGGGTTTTGGAAGACTACTTTCCTTTTGGGGAAGCCTCCTATCCACTTCCATGATTGGAAGGAGCGTATGAACTTTGTCATGCTAAATTCCACGTCCAGGTTTGGAATCCGGATCTGAAGCGGCAAGTGCTGCGGAGCTCGCGCCTGTCGAAGGGAGCGCGGCTCGGATTCGGAGTGCGTGAAGCTTGGGGGGTTGGGACTGGTTTGGCTCGGGAGAATGACTTCCATTTGCTGAAACGCATATGTTTCATGCTCTGTTGATCGTTTTTAAGGGAATCTATTCCTTCTGGAAATATTGTCATTTTTTCCAGGGGGCCTAACTGGAGGATGAATGAGTGCTTGGACTTAATTAATTCTTACTGTCCCTTCAAGAGGAAGCTGATCTTCCAGGTGCCCTTCTACAAATTAGTGAGAGGACGGATATTTGTTTCCCCATGTTTTTTTCAGGACCCTTTGGGATCCCCCAGTGTGGGGTTCCCAGTCACCTTTCTTTCCATGGCAGGCAGCTCCCTTTAAGCTGGGCCGATCCGTCTTCCTTGCGAACCGGGGCGTACTCCTTGGACAAGCTCGTGGCTGTTGTTGGCGTGAGGTTGCAGGGAGCTGCTTTAGCGATTGGTTGCGGAAGAACGGATGACCCTAACAAGTTGCAAGTCAACAAACCACAAGCCATTGGAATTTACAGGGGTGCCCTTGTGCTCTACTTGCAATATTTAGGGCATCCACCGTAACACACAACAGGTCGTGAAGTGAGTACATGCCAACTTTGGGTCAATCCAAAGGGCTATCAATATCAGGGGTGGTTCCTCTTGCAGTGCGGGTATTTATGTTATTTGAGCAGCTTAAGCGCGACCTCGGGGTAAGATGCTGGCACCTGTCATGGAAAGCCCTTTACCTGGAGCGTCTTATCTCCAATTTGTCAGTCACAGTAGTTCGCTTCCCGAGACCCCTGAGTCAGGTTCTACGCTAGTTTATTGGATGGTAGTTGACATGAAGTCCGGGTTCAACAAATAATGAGGGATGGAGGTGGGAGATTCATTATCCCAGGATCACGCGACCCAGCTGTCGGATAGCTCAAACGGGGAAGTGAAAGGGTGCGCTTTAGCTTGGTTCTAATCTTTGATCAACACATGATCACGACTGGATTTGGGTTCTACCCCAGAACCCATTCTGCTAAAGTGCCCTTCTTCCAAGAAGACTCATGGAATTGGACGGTTGGAGGCTTGCCCAAAAGGATAGTGTTTAGGCTCTCAAGCAAATGCTCCCAGGTTGATCACCTATGAGAACATGTCCATTGTGGAGGGCAAGGAGCCGCGGAGTATCTGGTAGCTTCGGGTACGGACCAGCAAGATATTTATCCGAAGGCCCTGGTTCGGAGCCGCGCCGGTTCCCTTTGCAGGGAAACGAAAAGGAGGTGGATTGAACAGTTTGATTTAAACCCATGGGTTGAATCGCACCCGAGCTCTCGACTTGAACGGGGAATCAGAGTTGCTCCGAGACGATCAAGACACATCGCTATGAGCATTTCTGTGGTTTTCTGCGGTTGGGACCAGTTTTCTCCCCTTGTGGATGGGACAAGAAGCACACATGTTGTGTTGTTTCTGTGGGACACCAGCAAAGTTTTTCCACTCGTAACGAGCAACCCTGGACATGAGCTGCTAGCTTCTGGGTGTCCTTGTTCTGTGAAGTAAGATGCAAGTGAGCGGACCTGCTGTTACTGTGCCGTGCTTTGGGCTCTCTGGGAAACCCACCTTGAAGACTGCAAAGGTCGTGCCTTTTTCACCACACCAGCAAACAATTTTTCGGGGTCCCTTGATTTTACCAAATATGCGAAAAGGTAAGTACCTGCATCTTCGAAGGTACTCGCAGCAAGTTGTTTGAAAGGAATGCAGAAGGTTTCTGTCCTGACAGCGTAAACCCAGATTTTCCGCAAATCAAGGATAAAGGAGCCCAACATTTCCAAACAGGAAATTTCTCGAACCATGGTGTTTTGGCATGCCAATCTGCAGGAGAGCAGCACGGGACTCTGTGTGCTAATTAACTGGGCCTGGAAAGCTGGATAATCTATAGCAAAGGTTTTGAAATTGCAGCGCATGGGTCGTTTTAGGTACCCTGCTTGATGTTCAAGGGAAACCAACATAATTTCTGTGACGACTAATTTGGGGGAGTCCTCGATTTGAAGACAAACACTTGTCTATGTTTCCTACACTGGAGAACCCCGCAAAACTACGGCTTCCTTTTAGGCTTATTTTCCACACCCTTCAAAAGAGGGTCGTGAGGTAAATGGACACCCGTTTGTGTACGCTAGGCATGTGCTGCCTGCCAGTGTTTTCACGAATTGCCCAAAGTGCGGCAACCCGGTGGACAAAAGCTGTGCGCCTGCTGTGAGCGCGCAGTTCAACTTTCCTAGATTGAAACTAGCAAACGTTGGATTGATATGCACTCAGAGTGGCAAGCTATGAACACAACTTGGAAACACATGTGGGCCTTGCAAAATGTTCCATCACAATTGCGTGTCAAACAGATTCCCAGTGCCATTCTTCTTCGTGGTTCATGTTCACACCTTGCTCCTAACGGTCTGGATTGATTGAGAGCATCTTGGATTTGTCCATTTGTATGCTCATTTGGACGTGGATGAGGAATTGTCGAGTCTTTGAGCCTGTGCACAATGTTGTTCCAGGCAACCTCAGGCCAACATGCTTGTGTCATATCACGAAAGCTAGGTTTAGCTAGCTGAAGTTTCTCCTTGCGTAAGCAAGGTAAGGGGCTCAAATGCCGAAAGATTGATTTTTTCAATTACTTGAGCCGAAAAGATTGAAAAACATCAATTATTTAGACCCCCCCCCCCCCCCCCCCCCCCCGGTCCCAGGCTCGATTCCTCCCTGGTCCATCCCCCCCCCCGGGCAGTGGCTCAGTGTTCAGCAGTCTCGGTTTGCCCGTTTTGGACTTGGTGCTACGAACTTTTACATGTTCCACCGATTCAGCTTGTTCATTTGAGACCTCAGTCTTCTCAGTAAACCACCTCGCAAGAATCGTTGCACACGCAGCATGCAGAACCCAGAGGTGCTTTAAGACAGCTTCTGACGCCTCTCGTTGTTTTTATTTTTCAAGGTTTGCCACGCCACCATGTGCGTTTGCGTGTCGCATCCTACGAATCTTGCCGGGCCTCTCGCTGTACACAAGCTACCCATGAATCCACTCTGTCACCGACCCATCTCATGCAACAACTGCTAGCTTTCGTTCACCCGCTCCTCAAGTATGGGTATGTCTTTTTTGGATGGTACAATGGTACCCTTTGGTGGGGTGGGTCTAAAGGGAAGCCCGTTTTGGGAGTTCCATGCATGAATCGAGCGAACCGTTGAAAGCCTCATCTCCGGCGAAAAAATATGACGGCTCAACCAATGAACAATAGCCCGAGCGGTGGAAAGCTGGCGTTTTGGGGTGGATGTTTTTTTTTTGCATTCCCCATTTATTTTGGGCTGATCCAAAAAGTGCACGCTGGTTTTTGTCTGGCCAAGTGAGTATATTTTTACGAAAGCAGTTTTGAGTGATCGAGTAGTGGGAAAGGCCCACACTGGTATCACGTCGTGGTGATGTGACAAAGCCATGTAGCAGCGCAGCAACACCCTCAATCCTCAGCTCCTGTGTCCCTTGAACGACTGCAGAAGCATGCACGCTCAACAAGTGGTTTCTTCAATGTTCAGGCATTGGCAAGTCAAGCAGTTAAACAGTCAAACGACATATATATATATACATACATACATACATACATACATACATACATACATACATACATACATACATACATACATACATACATACATACATACATACATACATACATACATACATACATACATACATACATACATACATACATACATACATACATACATACATACATACATACATACATACATACATACATACATACATACATACATACATACATACATACATACATACATACATACATATCATCTTGTAATTCTGCGAGCTTGCTTGCAATGATGTCTGAGTTCTCCCAGCCTTCACGACGCGTCAAGGACCACCCACATTGTGCAAATTATGCATCTCTTGACAAGAGACGCCTGAGATATCCAATTCCAGCCTTTCGGGAAGCTTACAATAGGGACTCTCATTGACTGTCATCTACTGATCGCGAGCAGACATATCCGCAAAGCCGGCTTTTGCACGTGGAACTGAACCCTAAACCCTAAACCCTTGAGCCCACTTTTCGTAGTAGCCTGACCAAGTGCGTTTTGGGGGAAGCCAAGAGTCCTGAAACTTGCTGACTTGCAAAACTTGCTTTGCCTTTTTGTTCGCCAAGGGCAATCCCAAAAAGACTTGCTCTGAGCTTGCTCCCATAGGATCATCGACCGCCTGGAAGTGGTTGCCAATTCCCACAGCGGCCTGGGTTTTTGACACTGAAATACCCCCCTCCAGCCTTTTCAATAGACTACGAATTGGGTGTTCTTAAAATATGAATCCCACCAAACATAGTGACTTGTCCGTTGGTTTCTTCCAAAACATCATCCGAGCCTGGCTGCTTGTTGGATTTTCAAGCTTTCTTCTTTTTGTTAGAACCACAAGTGAACCCTCACATGGCCTCAGCAGGCGTGGGCACATGGCCTGGATCGCTGGGTGCCGCGCTCCCCATTGCCACGACCTGAGGACAAAAGAGCTCGCGCCCCACTACCACCCCTCGTGTTTTTTGTTTGTTTTTTTCTTTCGGGGGGGAAGCGCATGTTGGGTGGTTTTCACGGGACATGAAAAGGAGAGACCAGCATTTTGAGTCCTCTGATTCGAAGACGCACACATTTTTTTTAAACATTTACACGTATATTTCTCTGCCTATATGTTTTAGGAGAGGAGCCCCTCAAACATGGTTGATGGACAAAGAGCCCTTGTTGTGAGACTAGCAGCAACTTTTGCCAAGTAGGGAACAAGGAATTCCCGGCACTGTATACCATGGTTTGTTGCTTGTCTACTTGAATTGTTGAATTTAGTAGGCATCCCCGCATTTTGGGAAACGAGGGATTCCCGCAGGATTCTTTGAGAACCAATGGATGTTGCAAAAGTCTACGGAGTAAAGGCACCCCGCATTTTGGCCGACGATGTTGTCCACAGCTACTTGAGCATCGTTCTTTTTTGGCCAGAAATGAAGGAGCGGGCAATTCTTCTTGATCATGTGCACCGCGTCACACGGAAGCATGCGGAAGGTTTCGTGGAAGGGATTTGTTCGCGGAATGCGGACGTTTCTTCAAACACTTTGCTTTGACATTCCTTGCTCCAATACTGGAAGCAAAGGCTGTAAACCGGTGGAAGCAAACGATGAAAGCATGTAATATTGACCCCGGATTAAAACACCCAGGCTGAAAAAGTGATGATTCCCCACTAAATGAGGGACACCCCAAACTAGGGTTGATTAGGGTGTGCTTTTTTGAGGGTACTCCTTTTTGGTTGGCTTTGAAGGGAAACCAAAGGAAAGCCACATTTTTTGGGGGTCCAACTCCTTTTCAAGAAAGAGCCACACCCAATTTGATCCGGGGTTCATGTACCGCGCAATTGGACCCGCGGAACGGGAAGAGATGTCAGCCCACATCTGAGGCTCGGCCGCGGCATCGGCGGGGTGGTGCTTCTTGCGTCCGAACCTAAGGTTCCAGAGATCACTTGGTGGAAACTAAATAATTCTGAGAATTATGGGTGTGTTAAACACAATATTAATAATAAAACAACTGTAAGAAATTCGACGGACTGCTGCACGGAGGTAAGGCTAGCAAGGGCATGGACACAAGCGCGCCACTGTGGCTTGTCGTCCCAACTTCACCGCGTGTTTCCAAAAGTACGTCGCATGCTGGTTGCAAAAGTGTATAGAGGGGTCAACTGTGGGGGCAAGAGGGAACTGCTAAGTGCTTCCGAAGACTGAGAATCTGACCATTGGGTTTGCCCGTTGGTTTCCTTTCGAAACCCTCATGGATACTTGTGATCCATCTCGCATGCTAACATGGGTTCCACGACCCTAAAGCCAGTACCTAGGGGGGAAAAGGGGGGCTATAAATGTCTCCCATCCAATAGCCCCTGAGGGTATTGTTTTGGGGGAAGTGGACACCGTCTTAGACATGTCATTCTGCCCAGAAACGATTTCTGGCCATGTTATGAATAGTTCAATAGGATATGGGTGTGTTTTGTTTTGAGGCGACCCTTTTCGGGGTGGTTTCAAAGAGAAACCAGCAGGAAAACCCACAAATTGTGTCCGGTCCCACACCCATATGGTAAGTGTCCTTCTTCATGCACCTAAAACTTGTACCCGCCGTTTGATATGCGACGTGTGCGAGTCAAGGCGCGAGCCTGGTGATAGCTGGAAGCCGGAGGCGGGATTTTTTACATGTTTCTTCGAACCAAGGACAGCAAGGGGCGAATGGTGTATTGTTTCCTTGCATCGCTGTAACTTGCTCTATTCGCATTTCAAGGTGAGGGTTTCGGGGCAAAGACCATCTTGGCCTGTTGGGACAAATCCACTACACCAACAAAGGTTGGACATTTTGCTCAGGGAGGAGTAGCCCAGGAGACCCAAGACAAATCGCTACAGGGATCCCTGGAACGTAGGCCTTGTAGGCGCCATAAATTCTATTTTAGGAGATGCATCGCCACAAATAAACGACAACCTATAGCGGAATGTTTTTAGGCTAACTTGCATATTCAAAGGGATAGATCAATGCGGAGTTTTGAGTCGGGCTACAGCTTGGTTTGAAGTTGGCGGTGCGGAACATGGTAGGCTTGCTTGAAATGGTCAGGGATGTAGTGTGGGATCGTTGCTGGCACTGGAAACACCTTAATTGTGTGAACGCCTTCGGAACAACAGGGGTCACTCAAGGTGCCTTGCCTCCAAGAGTGGCAATTTTGTTGCAAACCCACAAGTAAACTGCAACTATTCCAGGAAAAATCCAGGGCTGCGGCGGCTGCAATTCCAGAAACCAAAACCAGCTAGCCAGAAACAGCAATTTTCTTATTGCAACTTGTTTAGAAGAACAAGGTTTGACAAGCTCGCAAAGGGTACCCCCCTTCAAGGCTAGGCCCCCGAATAACGCAAACCCCCCCTGACTAGTCAAGTCCCGCTCCAGCCCTGAAAACATCGAAATGCAACTGTCCTGCTGCCGTCCTATTGGCAAGACAGACAGAAGAAAGGACCGGAGAGGACTGGCCAGGCTGGGATTTCTCTGAGGGAGCCCGGGGACCCTCCAAAATCCAGTTTTGCCCAAACTTGTCGACCTTGAGGAGGGGGGTTTATGAATCAAGGTCCACCATAACTGACGACCACGGAATGAACAAACAACCCGCAGTTGTCATTTTAACTATGACGCTCATTGGCTTTCTCGCACTGGAGTCCCCGCACTTTTCAAAGTCCCAAGACCGAGCTGACGGAACTTTCCGAAACCCCAGCTTGGCGACGTGAAAGGACCCTTGTGCGTGGCTGCGCTGGGAGTATCTCAAAGAGTCTTAGGAGCATCTAGCCTGATTCCGAGCAATCCACCCTTCAAGTTGTTTTTGTTGGCGGGTTCAGGACCTACTTCAGGCGCACTCGACACGAAGCTCCCAGCAAGACAAATTTTCACGAACATATGGATGATCTGAGGGTGCTCCCCTGAGACTCTGTGATGGAGCACAGAACGAACAGCGATGAATTCCCTGGCTTTTAAACTCCTGTTTAAGTCAGCACGCGCACAAGCTGCAAGGCAGACCCCATGTTCGCAACTTCTGGCACCACCAGAGTACTGCGATGTGCTGTCATCAGCCTGATGTGGAGTGGGAGTGTTTGGACAGGAGAGTGTGTTTGTGGGTCTTGGAGCAACCCAGATCAACCAAGTTTTCCTCCACTTGCCTTTTTGGAACCTCCAAAAGCGGCACTTGCCATGGAACCGACCTTTGATTTGGGGAACTCCAGTGACCTGTCAAAACTGGGGTAGCATTTCATTTGCTTCACTACTTTAGACCCGTGTGGGTGGCAAAATGCCAGGCCACTCTGGCCTTGCTGGTGCAGGGCGAGCCATCTCAGGCGCTCGCGCGCGTTGTCAGAGTTGTCTGTGTTGTCAAACAATCACGTGTGTGCGTGCGTGCGTGCGTGCGTGGGTGGGTGTGTGTGTGGGTGGTGGGGTGGGGGTGTGGGTGCGGGTGTGGGTGGGGGTGTGGGGGTGTGGGGGTGTGGGGGTGTGGGGGTGTGGGGGTGTGGGGGTGTGGGGGTGTGGGGGTGTGGGGGTGTGGGGGTGTGGGTGTGTGTGGGTGTGTGTGGGTGTGTGTGTGAGGGTGTGTGTGTGTGGGTGTGTGTGTGTGTGTGGGTGTGTGTGGGTGTGTGTGTGTGGGTGTGTGTGGGTGTGTGTGGGTGTGTGTGGGTGTGTGTGGGTGTGTGTGGGTGTGTGTGTGTGTGTGTGGTGTGTGTGTGTGTGTGTGGTGTGTGTGTGTGTGTGTGTGTGTGTGTGTGTGGTGTGTGTGTGTGGGTGTGTGTGGGTGTGTGTGGGTGTGTGTGGTGTGTGTGTGTGGTGTGTGTGGTGTGTGTGTGTGTGTGTGGGTGTGTGTGGTGTGTGTGTGTGTGTGTGGGTGTGTGTGGGTGTGTGTGGTGTGTGTGGGTGTGTGTGGGTGTGTGTGTGTGTGTGGGTGTGTGTGGGTGTGTGTGTGTGTGTGTGTGTGTGTGTGTGTGGGTGTGTGTGTGTGTGTGTGTGTGTGTGTGTGTGTGTGTGTGTGGGTGTGTGTGTGTGTGTGTGTGTGTGTGTGTGTGTGTGTGTGTGTGTGTGTGTGTGTGTGTGTGTGTGTGTGTGTGTGTGTGTGTGTGTGTGTGTGTGTGTGTGTGTGTGTGGTGTGTGTGTGTGTGTGTGTGTGTGTGTGTGTGTGTGTGTGTGTGTGGTGTGTGTGTGTGTGTGTGTGTGTGTGGTGTGTGTGGGTGTGTGTGGGTGTGTGTGTGTGTGTGTGTGTGTGTGTGTGTGTGTGTGTGTGTGTGTGTGTGTGTGTGTGTGTGTGTGTGTGTGGTGTGTGTGTGTGTGTGTGTGTGTGTGTGTGTGTGTGTGTGTGTGTGTGTGTGTGTGTGTGTGTGTGTGGTGTGTGTGTGTGTGTGTGTGTGTGTGTGTGTGGGTGTGTGTGGGTGTGTGTGGGTGTGTGGGGTGGGTGTGTGTGGGCGGGCGGGGGGCGGGCGGGCGGGCGGGCGGGCGGGTGGGTGGGTGGGTGGGTGGATGGGTGGATGGGTGGGTGTGTGTGTGTGTGTGTTTGTGTTTTTTTCGAGGGTTGACCTTTTTTTGTGCTAGAAACGGCTGGTGTTCCTCCCGCCAACTTTCTATTTACGATTGTGTCCACCTGTTTTGGCTTTCTGAAATGTGTGCCATTGCAAAGCTATCAATGTTGGCTTGACAAAACTCCAGGGAGCGTTCGGAAGTTTTCAACGGAGTTGGCCACAAAATGAGGAAGGGGATGGTCACCAACTCTTGAGTAATTTTGAACATTCAATGTAAAGGTTCTTGAGGTAACCACGAGTTGCGACCATGGCACATCGGCGATTTCTCGGGGTCTGTGTTGGGGTTGGGAAGTTGAAGCCACCCCGTTCGGACGAACCCTGAAGGGTAGGACAGTCCCAACATAGGTGCCCTTTTGATTCTTTACATGGTTGTGGGTCGCCTTTGGTACCAGCTTTTCGGGGGGCTTACTATCTCCAAATTTGCGCACCGTCTCAGCTCTCTGCGGGAAAGCTCTTCCCTAAGGTAGAGGTCAGCGGCAGACCCAGTAAATATGCACGCATCCGTATTTACAGACCGAAAAATGTGACATTTTTTGTTGGAACAAATCTCACCTGATTGGACACAAAGCTGGTAGATTTTCCGCGGTTGGACAACATTGATCCTTTAAAATGGATTGCGCACACTTGCACGCACACAAACATACAATACACCTGCATTGCTTGAACAGACTAGCTGCCAAGATGTCAGTTCCTCGGCCATGCGATTCCCTTTCAGCCCTGCTGGTCTCAAGTGTGCAGATTGGAGAGTTGTGACAAGCATGCATTCAAACTTGGGGTCTTTTTGCTTGGGACACGTATTCCGATTTTGTTGCAGGCGGCTCTGCGCTAGAACATGTTGACAAGAACGGAGGGGCACAATCATGGCCGTGGTTTTCTTTTACATCCTTGGGCCAATTTTCCTGCGCCCAAGTTCGAAACCCATGGGAGGCTTGCCACGTGCATTCGGTGCCTGCCGCACAGACGCGCTTGCCCGAGGCAACACTGGATGCAGCTGTCGGAGGTGGGGGGCTGGGCACCTAGGAAGCCGGGAGCAACTGAAAAAAATTGACGCTTGGCGAGACAAAGAGCTGGGGAGGAGGATTGGCTCAGTTTGCAATTGGTTTGCTATTCGACTGGTGCCAGGCCCTTGAAACATAGTTAACCAGCCTGTTCCTTGCGCAACCTTTGCCTTCCTTTTGAAGGCATGCCAGGGTCTGGTTGGTTCGTTTGGCTTCTGCCCAACCCCCTTTGGCACGGTTTCTCAATCCAAGAGCGAGGTTTGGCGCTGCTCAGCCGGTGAAAGGGAAGAGATCTATCAAGGAATTGCCTTCCATCTTGGCAAAGTACAACGAGGTCACCCACGAGGAAGGTCCCTTACTGAGGAATTCCCTTTTGGAAGTATGGGATCCTTCAGTTCAAGAGATCTCAGGTGGAAGGGCATTTTGCAAACTAAGCGGAACAAGAGTAACGGCTGCAGCTTCTTTCATGTTAGCTTCGGATTCATTAAAACAGCCCCTTTAGTCAGGGAACCTGCCCTTAAATAATTAGGTAATATTTTACCACCCCTGAAGATCGTCGGTCCTCAAGATTCCGAGGTCGTAATCTTACGGCGCCATCTGTGGCAGGACCTTTGCGGAGTTTGCGGGTCATCACAGCCTCAGAGGGCTTGCATCTGGGACGCCTCAGCTTGTTAGAGGCGCGCGTTTTTTTTTGTTGCGGAGTCCATCTTTTTTAGAGCTGGGAAAATGGCATTATTGGGAAGGCAATACAGGGTTTTGTTACCCGGGGGGATACCAAGTCAGCTATCTTCCCAACCATCCAGACAACTGAGTCCCCCTCAGATTTCTTCGGGATATCAGGGCACGTGGTGTGACACCCGAGATCCGTGGATGTCCATTTCGTGTTTGGGGCAAGCGAGGGTGCCTGTAGCTCTGACTATATGTATATATGCATTACATGTATGTATACATGCACATTTGTGCCTGTGTTGTTCTTATTGTGTTTTGTTGTTCCTCTGGGGGGGGTGGGGCTCTGAGTGGAAGCTCAAACGAAGGCAACCGTTTGGGGGGTCCCTTCTTACGACACGTTGATTCATTGATTTTGTGGGCTGGCCGCTTTGCTTCAGGTCAGAAAGCCCGTCCGATTCTACGATCCCCTCGGTTCTTGTGACTCAGTTGCTTAACATCCAGCTCAGGAGCCCAATGTCTTCAACTGACCATCTGCTGCTGTGCATGTTCCTGCATTTTTGGCGATGTTTGTGGCAACCCTTTTAATGGACAGATCGAATTCAGAATCCTGTGTTGTAAGTGGCGAAGGATCTGTTTGCTTTTGCCTCGTCAGCTTTCTCTCATGGTGACCTCCCCTACCTTCCAAGCGGCAGTCCCCCAAAACCAGCTCGCGTCAATGACAAGGACCGAGCTCTCAGCAAAACGCCAAGTACGATGCACGCAGCCAGCCGAGACCTGATCTCAAGAAAGCACCAACAAAACAAGCACTTCGAAGACAGCTTCGCTCAATTTGGCTTGCTATGGCTTGCTGGACGCTTAAGCATCAGCAAGAGGGCAACTGAGGGTTAGCAGTCGTACCAAAAGATGCCGGGGAGGGTCATTCGCTGAGCTCGAGCCTTAGCATTTCTAGTTGCGATGGGGTTTTATTGGGGTTCGCTGGCAGGTACTAACGACTTTGCTACCTTCCGAGCCATTCAGCACGCTGCTTGACATCGATCACATCTTCGATCTATTTGGAACGCATGGAACGCCTTACTTGGAGGAACCAATGCAGGGGTCGGTGGGTTTTCGGACGTGACCCATGTTGGTGGCCGCAAGGGCGAGCTGCTGCCCGGAAGAAGCGAGAAGGAGGCAAGGCATCGCTCGGGGAACACAAAAAGGGCCCCCCCAAAAGGAGAGGCCTCTAGAAGCAAAGCTTTTCAGGCTCCACGGGCATCAACCCTCTAGTGATCGTTGGTGCCTAATTATTCAAGAAACACGGGCCATGCCTCAGATGGGCTCAGCCTCGTGAGACATCGTCCTCGAATGGTTTGGAGCAACCCTGCCAAACAGTGACCAAACCACAAGTGGTAGAAACATTGTATGTGTCAAAATAGCGAAAACCCAAACATTGTTTTTCCTTTTGGTTTCCCTCTAAGCCAACCTTAAAGCGTACTGTCAAAAAAACTCAAACACGAAACGGTATGGGGCCCTTTGCGCTTTTCACCACGGCGAAATGTCTGCTCTTGAGAGCAACCCTGAGCAAGCATCCTTGGAATCAAGCGGAGAACTAGTTCACTGGGTCAACGCCAGTCTCGACTCCCAGGTTTGGGGAATGTCAAACAACAAGTCCTAGTATGGCGATCGGCATGCAATCGTTTGTGACTTCGTCTGCCAATTTGGGGAAGACATCGGGGGGACCCTTCCCATTTCTTGGGGAAGGTCCGTGTTCAGGGGCGTTCCCAAAGTGAGGGACCCCCTCAGGGGGTTCGGAAATCGCAGCCGTGTTTCAATCGTTCCATAGAAATGGCCGCCATGCGGTTGGATGTTGAACCTTTCCACAGAGCCACACGTTTTTTTGCACATGGCTCATGGGATCAATCTAAAGTTGGTCTGATAGAAAAAGGACCTAAGGAAACACGCACTTGGAGGGCCCTGCATTTGAAACATAATTTGCATGTGCCTTCCCTTTCGGTCCCCAAAATCGATGGCGCAAGACCAACAAAACATAGGTACACCGAAAATCTGACACGCCGATTTTGGAACTTTCTCCATTCTTTCCAGAGATTTTCAGAAAGTTTTGAGAAACCCCGAGAGAGTAAGCGTCCTTCTTTGGAAAAGAACGAGTTGACTTGCTCGCTTTCAGGGATTTGGGGAATGACCCCGAACCATCCCTTCTTTCATTTGCAGGAATCAAAGGTTCATTACCCAAACCCAAATGAAAAAAAGAACTCAGAACCAGCAAAAGGGGACAAACAGCCGCACTCAACTTAGACAAACACAATGAAAGGAAACCGTTTCGAAGTTGGCCATTTCCGACTTGCCACCCTGTAGGGCCGGCGTTTTTTGGTCAAATGCGTTGTTGCGAGTGTTTCTCAACATGCACCAACCCTTTTGGTTGGTTTTGAATGGGACGCCAAAAGGAAACCAACCATCTTGGACCGATTCCTATTAGACTCGTATGACCACATACACTGCCACATCGGTCCGTCTCAAAAAGAAAACACGTGAACTGCCAAGGGTTTTCCCATTACGCCAACCCAAAAGCCGGGTACCATGAACAAAAATGACGCAGTCGAGGTCCGGGCGCTGCTGGCAGAGTTGGGTCATCGCATTGCCGCTTGGTTCTCCAAGGCTTGCCCAGACCCCAGTGGGATGCTTCCGTTTTTATTTTTGTTTGTTTTTTGTTTGGGAGGGGTTCTGTTAGAATCGATCAAAACATAGCCCTTGAAATGTGGCAAGGGGGAAACCGGATGCCAGTTCCCTTTGATTTCTCCATTATGTCGACATCAAAGTCATCCCTGGAATCTTGAAATGTGCTAAGGGAACCATGCCCGGTTTTGTTATGATTCTCCCCTGCCCATGATTTTACCACTACATTCACCCTGAAAATTGGTAAAGTGAAACAACCCCAGCTTGCTTTGATAGCCCTTGATGAGTTTGTCATCACAGCCACCCTGAAACGTGGTGAAGCGGCACCCCTGAAATGCGTAAAAGGGAAACCCCCCCACCTACAAAGAAGTGTGGTTTCCCTTTGGTTCAACATACGGAAACTACAAAACAGCCTTCAGTTTGCCTTTGCCTTCCCTTCGGTGTCCCTTGGGTTTACCCCCCCCCCCCCACCCCCCCCAAAAAGGGTACCGAGCCGCCGCCTCGTTGCCTCCGCGGCGCCCAGATCGGCAACGGCCAACTCTGCGCCCGCGCCGCCGGGGTGCGGCGCACTTTCTTGGCATCGGTGGGGGTCAGGCGACTCGGAGCGATCCGGAGCGATTTGGTCGGTTGGATCGCCCTATTACGCCGAAACGGGCACTTGGCAAACGAATCAAAGGGTCACTTAGGGACTTCGGGCACCGACACCCTGAAGTGCCCTCGATTCAAAAATACGTCAAGTGCCCTTCATTGAAGGGAACTGAACATATGCTGGGATGACGGTTCTGACTGCGCTGCTTGGCCCTTTGTGCCTGACCCTAAGAAGGAAGCTATGATGGCTCCACGTCCGTTCTAGGGGTTGTTATTCCAACCCGGCACCGATTGCGTCGAGAGGTTAGCGGCTAGCATGATGAACCTGTGTGGTTGGGCCGTGTGCGGTTCCGCTTGTGGGCAGAGTCTTTTGCGAAAGCCTCGAGCGATTCAGATTTGGCCTCACCTCATTCATAGGAGGGCTGAGACGCGGTTGAGAGGCACGCAGGCATGATTCGTTCTAGTAGTATAGGCGGCCTATTCGATTTAACAGGAGCTGTAGATCAATCCTATCTCCTTGTTGGTAGGCCAGTTTGGCTGAACACAGATGGCACTGGTTTCAGCTTGCTTCTAATCATTTGCCTTTGCCATACATTATCCGAAGGACACCCATGATCAATCATGTCAGAGCAGTTTAGCGTGCAATTTAAAGTACTGAATCATGGACCTTTTTAAGTCCCAAAAAACCCACCTGCCACACAGGAAAGCATGACGAGCCCGGTATAAACCCAAATATAATCGAAAACCCTACAGGCTTAAATGTCTCCTGGTTTAGGTTGAGGGTTCGATTTCCGCACGTTCACTGCTCGTTCCCTTTGCAAGTTGGGATCCGGGATGCTCGGAGTTGGCCCTACGTCCCCTAAGCATTGGCCCCTTCGCTCTTTTGGCACTTCTCACGGGTCATCACGGGTGCGTCTCGCAGCACAGTGAGGGGAGTTCGCACATGTTGGCCAGAATTGTTGAGATTGCTTTGTTAGGGGAATCCAAAGGGCGCCCAAAGACCAAACAGCTTGTAGTCTCCTGTTTTGGGAAGCTTCTAATTCATGATTCAGGGAGAAAATAATTGCCACCTCAAGGGTTTTTGTTTACAAGGGGGAAAGAACAAAAACAAAGATGATGAAGGTTCCATTCTTGGGGGTGGCTTATTTCACCCGGGCTTTCTCTTTTCACCAGCCACTTGGAATCCCCAATTCGGAGCAGCACCTGCGTCGCGGCTACAATATCCTTAGGCCTTAGCTCCCCCTTTCGCTTGGCTCAAGGCGAACCCATGACTCCACGCCAGGAACAGAGCCCAGGGAGAAACCTGCCCTGAAGCCATGGAAAGCCCATTTGGCCGAGGTGAGAAGGTTGGCAAACTCTGAGGGAGCAATTGGTTTGATTTCCTTTTGGTTTCCCTTTGAGGTTTGCATCTGAAGAAAAACAGCTCACCCCAAGATCGAAAAACACCCAGGGAAAAGCGCAAATCGCTTTGGCAGGGTCAGGCTGCAAGCCGGGTAGGAATTGGTGAACGGGTTTTCTTGGTTCCCCTTTGAGGACCAATTTTCCATCCCCTTTTTGGGTCTTTGGGGCAAACCGTTTGAGAGGTTCTTCATGGGTATCAAGCTCAGTCTTGCAAGTGTCCACCGCCAGTGTGTTGGAGTTTTGTGTGCACTTTCTCAACGTCCTTTTCCTGCCAGATTTTTTGCAACTCAGTCACTGGCACGATGAAACAACATGGCAGCGTGAAAGCATGCGTGACACTTTGTGCAAGCCAGAGCGACCTCACCCGAGAGCGGCCGACATATGTTCAGAACCCGCTGAATGTCAAAGTAGTCATATGTGGCTGTCATCAGTAAGTCATCACTGGCAGTATGGGGCATATGGCTCGGTGATGTTGCATCGCGCACAAAGTGACATTGAGTTCTGAGTATCCCCAATGCTTTCGCCGCGTCATGGACGCTGGCGCTATGCGACTGGATTTGCCGGAATTCTGCTTGGGGCTCGGAGATACGCAGGTGGCGACTTATTTGGGTTCGAGCTCGTGTGGAGCCCATGTTGGACCCCTTTTGGAAAGCTGGACCAAGCTGATCGCAAAAGGAGTCAGCCTCTATGTTTGGGACCGCCCCTTCCTACCGCACGACTGCTACCCCACTCAGGCACTTTGCATTTGGAAGATCCAGAGTCCCTGACCTAAGGACCTCACGCCTTGACACTAGTGGTAGAAAGTGCAAGGCGCTTGCGTTTCGAAACTTAACTACCCCCGATGCTGTTGCTAATGCAAGATGGGGCTGTGATTTTTTTTCGGAGCCCGCAAGAAGCATTCAGGCTTTACATTTGACCTCGTAGCCACTGTGAACCCCGAATGTTTTGGGATACGCTCCGAACTGGACGTTTCGCATTCTGCGTTTGGGCTGCTAAGTTGCAGGACGGACTCAGAGCGCATCTTTCGTTTGCAAATTATGCTGTGAGTGAAAGACCATGTTTTCCAACCGGGTGTGCAACACGAGCAAGGTTGCACTTGTCAAGCAACCTTATGCATACGTAATTGGACACAATGCATACGTAATTGGACACAAATGGTTTCTGAAGGTTGGGTGACCTCGTAGACATGGGAGACATTCCTTTTCCGCAAAAAGAAGAACACGTCAAAAGGATACCCTTGATGGTTTTTGTTCCTCTCGAGAGTGACTGTTTGCAAGAGAAACCAAAGGATACCTGAAGCCACATGTTGGGTGGTTTCCCTATTTCAGACAAGCTCACAGCAACCGTGAATGTTTAACATGATTAACGTATGGGTGGGGGGGGACCTTGGCCACACTCACCAAAACTGCGATCTCTTCTCTTTTTAGGGCAGAGTAAGCATGGAGAAGAATCGGGGAACAAAAAACAACATGTACCCCCGGTGTGGACCAAGATCAGGAATTGGGGGGGGTGGGGCGGAGGGCGGAGGTTTGCACCACTTTCCCATGACGGTTGAGAACAACTTTTTTTGATGGCTGGCATGAGTTGCTGACTATTTAATTCGTCTACTGTTTGGGGAGGACACGGGGTGACAACCCAACTTATAAAAACCCAAGCTCTGTCCTACTTTCCCATCCTTGTCGAGCACGAAGAATGCTGCCCATTGTTGTCATGATAAACTTCAGCAAGTCCGGGCTTCGCTGTTTGCATGTGAGGCTGTTGGGCCTTTCATCCGCCTTCTTGCCAGCATTACAGAGGAAAGTCTCCCGGCGTGAACAAAGAGCTTGGGAGGGTCCAGGTGCTACCTGAGGTATCTTTGCCCTTTAATGTTGATCCCGGATTAAGCAACCCGTCCTATTAGGGGGGTGTTCCCTCCAAGAGTGATGAATCCCCACTAAAAGGGGACGCCCCCCAATCAAAATCAAACAGGGGTTTATGAATCCGGGGTCAACGTTACTGCAATGATCAATTATGAAAATAGTTGCCCTTTGTTTGTTGGCATGCTCGCGGAAGACAGGCTTTCATTTATTTGGCCATCCCCAGGACCTCAAATCAGCGGTCCCGTACAACAGTGGGGGATGTAAGCCCTGCCGAAACAAAGACCGGATCACTGTTCGGGAAACGTGTCCTTTTGTATGTTTGCGCGGAGTGACTGACATCAAGCTGGAGATCAATACACCTGGCATGCCTGGTAAAGTGATTCTAGGTTGCTGATGTGTATGCGACCCTGCTTCAATGGCGCATTAACGCTTTGGCCTTTGTCTGCCTCAAATATGGAACTCTGTGAATGCAGAAGACAACCAATGTTCTTTCCTGTTTTAAATTCTATGGGTGTGTGGTGGTATTGTTGTCTGGTATTCGTTCGTGTTTATCATTGGCAGGAAGCCTGGTCAGTCTGACTCCTCCATTGCGACAGTTCGAGACCTGACATCGACCATATCGCCGAGATGGGAGTTTCTCAAAATTGTGGACCCCCTTTTGTTGTGTATTTGAAGGCAGGCCAATCAATTTGGCGTCACTATGTCGTGTTGAGAAACCCCAGATCGAGCTTTGTTTTCGGACATTCTCAGGCCAAGCTGTGGTAAACCGCTGGCTGGATTCCGAAAGGTTGGCACGTGAGAGATCTGGTTTTCCATGTTTTATCCTGGATCGTCCATGTGGATGTGGGAAGGTCCCCGTTTGTTAGATGCCGACCATCAAACAGGGCGCTTCATGTGCTATGCGCTTGTTTGTTAAAGGCAACTTGTTTCGGATTGTTTCAGAAGAGAAACCAAAGGTACACCGAAGCTCATGTTGGGTTTGAGACTCCCCATGAAGCAATCCGCGCTTACCTTTTCACCCTCATATAGCGATGGGCTTTTGTTTCTGTTGACCACCCCTGTCACACTCCCTAGCGCTCCCCCTCTCGGGCTTAGGGTGACCTTCACTGGGGGATGGCCGGGGCAGTCTTCTTTTGACCCTGTTTAAGAAGGGTTTGCATCGTACGCACTTGGCGGTGGACGGTCAACTCTGCAGGTTCAACTTTTCTAACGGATCAGCAAACCGCCAATATGAGCTTGGCACATGTTGACTTCATGTTGAAGAGGTCAGAAGAAGGGTTTAAGGTGCTTTTCCGACTTTTCAGACTTTTGGCTTGCTTTGTTTAAACATAGTGGTTCCTTCTTTTTGTTGCTGGTGCCACCAGTTGGATTGTTTTTTTCGGGGTCATTCCATTTCTGATCCCCCGCATCTCTCGCACCAGCAAGTGTTTGTTGTTTTTTGAGGAATGTCAAGGAGACATATTGTTTCCCTCTTTTTTTCGAGGATGTTGGGCAGCCACTCGGGGAAGCCACTCGCCGGTTTCGGACGCTAGTGACGCGGATGCTCCGAAGGCGCCCGCCTTCCGCGTGCCGCGGAACAGCGGAAACGGCGAGGCCACGGACTGGCGGGACTTCCGCGCCGGGCTGGTGCAAGGCACCGGGGGGAGGAGGGGTGGATTTACGCCCAAAGACCAGAGGAGCCCCCCGACACTTCCCTGCAACAAGCGTGCGGGGGGGGCGGTATGTGCACGTACTTCCCTTGTTGGTAGAAGCATAGAACCCGGTTTGCTTGGGTTTTCTTTGGTTCTTTGCAACAACTTGAGTGTGGTTGCTGTGGAAATGAACGAGCCAGGATCCCAGAAAAGTAAACCATACTGTAGATGGACAAAATCCTGCACCACCCAAGAAACTCTGGAAAGTTGTTTTTTTTCTTCTTCTGGAAATACCAACAAACAATGGTTCCCATGGTTTCAAAGTGGTGCGAAATGGATTTCGCAACCATCCACAGTAGAGTCTTTGCTGGGAGCAGGCCGACATGAGTTTCTCCGGACCCCAAATATGTTGTTTTTGTTTTTGCATTTTCCCGGTTGGCTTTGCGCTGACACGTTTAAAACGCACCAAAAAAGGAATGCGCTCAGAAAAAGACACTCAACATGTTATGAGTGCGTGGACTGGAGGTGGCGCAGCAAACTATGCTGTACCATAATAGTCGCCGAATTCATTACCATGCCGAGTTTCATTTAAGACGGCGACCTGTCATTCCCAAAACCCTTTGTGAGTCCCTAGTGTTTTTGATGCCCAGTGTTTTAGACTCCCCCTAGTGTGACACAAAGCATTTTTTGTGGGATGCGGGGACAATAATTAGAGATAGCGGCATGTTCTCCAAACATCATGACTCTGCTGTGGTTTGTGGCTGTTCACCAGGTCTGGCAATGTTGCGGGCACCAAACGATGCGGACTTTACGTTGGGGAGGTAAGGGTGGGCAATTCAATTGTGCCAAGCTGTTCAAACCCTCTCATCAACTCATTCAGGTGGCCCTTCTGACACGTTTCAGGATTAGGGTCTCATTGAAGTCCGAAGTGTCATTTGAATAGGATCCTTAGATTCTAGATGTTGTTGGTTCCTCTTTAGGTATGTGTTTCCTTGGTTTAGCAATGACAATGATACTAGGTTTCTCTTGAAACTCACCATGGTCAACCTGTTTTTTGAGAATCATCTCATTCAGGATTCCCATCAAACCTACTGGTGATTTCAAGAATCATCATGATCCTCAGGATTTCCCTTAAATCGGTTCAACCCACTGTCGTTTGAGTATCACCTGGCTTGGGCCTATCTGAACTTCCTTCTATTTAATCCGGTCCATTGCAGCTGCCCAGGTCCATAAATCCAATTGAAACTTCTTCCCCGTCGACCGTAGCTACCTTGGCTTCAGCCCTTGCTTAGACCCCTTTTCCAGTCCACCGGTTGAAGCGCCGAGCCGCCCGCAGCCAACCGCGAGTCGCGAGGCTCAGAAGGCCCCAGCTCCAGCTGGGCGTATTCCACGGATTTGTTGGAGCTGGGCTCGGTGATCTTGTCGGTGCCAGGCGCCGAGCTGAAGAGACAGGGCACCGGCTGGCTCGCTCGGGCACCGGCTCGCTCGCTCGCTCGAAGCTCCCCGGGAAATTCCACCAGCCGTTTGGTTCGGAGGCAACCCCCCAAAGCCATGTTGTGTTCGACTTTTGCTTATTATTTGAGTGGTTTGAAGGAACACATGGAACATCAACTGGTTGATTTTGTTTCATAGGGTGTCGTGTGGGATTCCCGATCACTTGTGCCGAGGGCGCAAGCACGGGCTCAGGAAAGAAGATCAATACTCAGTCCTCTCCCTCTCCGATGCCTAAAGGGTCTTCCAGTTGCTGAAATGAATACCTGGACCTCTAGGTATATGCAACCACCAACTGTTGGTTTTACGGCGGGAACCTATCACTAGACTTGTTTTACATGGTTTTCACAGGAAGGGGCGGTTGGAAGGCCGCCTGGCCCCGCCATGCCTCCAGCAAACCCACACTGGCCATTTTAGATGTGGATCATGCGCACGCACACACAGGGGTTCTTTTGGCATGGTAGCAATTGTTTCACGGATTACGGATGAGGATTAGGGATTCCAGTTTGAACCTAGATTGAAACTGGTGTCTTACACAGTTCTCCTTCCTTGCTGGTTCTCAGCTATTCACCATCCCCTATGGTTTCCTTTATTTGGGAATCCCCAAAACCGGTTCATTCCCAAAACCCGTGAAGGTCAGTCCCTGCCTATCGCACCGAGCGCATGCTCTTGCTCCGGTCAGGCGACTACTGGGCCCTGCGAAGGCAGTACTTCGCCAAGGCGGTTTGATGGTTGCAGTTTGGGCGGCTGGGGCCGCTGGGATAAGGTGCTTGAAACATGGGTGTGTCTTGTCGGGGCCCCAATTTTTGGTTTTCCTTGTGGTTTCTCTTTCAAGCCGCAAAAAAGGGTACCTTCAAAAAAAACGCACCCAAATATGGATTGGAATCAAACTTAGTTTTGGTTGGGTGGCAATAGTTGAGGTAGACTTAGTTGGGCAACAAGCAGGGTTTGCGGTTTCACTTGGCAACGCAAGCCCGCACCACTTGAGGTGCCACAGAAGACGTGGCTTCACTCTGCTGGGTCAGTTTTGGAGGCAACACACCCCTATATTTCCGCCCATGTACTGTACATCAATCCATGGTCAACAGCAACGTTTTCTGCATTTCGGTGTGTTTCTCAAATAGGATATGTGAATAGACGCTGCAAGTTTAGCCATTTGTATTCTTTACCGTGGGTCTTTCGGGTCGAACCGTGGCACATCATATTTCGCTTGATACAAACATATGGGTGTGTGTGTGTTTTTTAGGGTGCCCCTGTTTTGGATTTAAAGGGAAACCAAAAAGGACAGCCACAAATTGCGGCTCCTCGAAAAAAGACACCCATATTTGACTCCTAGGTCTAGGGTTTTGAACGTCAACCCAGGCTGCGGTTTTTATCTCCGACCATTGTCATAGGGTAGCTTCTCGAAAGTTTTTACTTAAAAGGTTGTGCACCAACCGAATCCCAAAACCTCCACACCCCGACAAACGCTTCTTGCACCGCACTGGTTGTTGTTGATTCCAACGGACCGACTCAGACTCGTCCTAATGAGTGCCTGGGTTCATGCGGGTGTAGAAGCATCCTTAAAGTGGTGTTTTTTTCCGCCCTGAAACACAGACAACTTGGCCATGGGTCAAAATGGGTGCTATTATTATTTAGGGATTTTTTCCCCCGCCGGATTGGGATTTTTTGTCCAGTCCCCCGGGCAAGCAAGCAAGCAAGCAAGCAAGCAAGCAAGCAAGTAAACAGCGAGCAAGCAAGAAAGCAAGCAAGCCAGCCAGCCAGCCAGCCAGGCAGGCAGCAAGCAAGCAAGAAGGCCCCCCCCCGTATACTTTAAACACAAAATCGCCAACCCTACACCTGCCACCTCAGACCCTAAACGCACCCCAAACCTACCCTTGACCTACCCTTAACCACCCTAAACGTAGCGTGCCTTGAACCTTAAAAACACGCACCCTAAACACCCGATCCGAAACCTCACTAAACCCGCCCGCCTTATGCTCAACTCAACCAATCTGAACCCACCCTGGACCAACCCTAAACCGACCCACCTAAATCAACCGCAAACACACCCTGGACCAGCCTCAGCCTTAAGCCAACTCTCAACCTACCCATAAACCCACCTACACACCCGCGCGCCACCTATATCCACAACTCTGAACCCCTAAACCCACACTAAACCACCCTACACCCACCCCAAACCTAACTTAAAACAACCCTGAATGGACCCCGAAGCCCACCCTAAGCCAACCCCTCAACACGCCCTGAATCTGAACCCACCCCAAAAACAAAACCAAAACCCGCCCTGAACCAACCCCGAGCACCACAAGAGCCTAGTTGCATGTCACTCAGCTTGCTTTCATTCTCCTGTCCTGTTTCACTAAGGCACCCGCCAAGCATGGATGACGGTAACCCCGAACGCACCCGTAAACCCATCCTATGCTAAACCAACAACCTGCCCACCCCAAACCCATGCTAAGCCTACCCAACTAGATTGAACCCCGTAAACCCTAAACCCAACCAACACTGAACCCCACCCTAAACTGCCAGAACACACTATATAAACCCACCTTAAACCCACCTTAATCCTCAACTAAACCAACCTTGCGCCAACCCAAGCTCCATCTAACCCTCTACTGTACCTAAGGCCCCAAACCACCCCAACCAAACCCGTGCCAAACCCACCCTACACCAGGACCACCCCGAACCCCCAACCGCCCTACCCTAAGCGCGCCCTTGACCCGCCTTAAACTACTCCAAAGGTGACCGGAAAATGGAACGGAAAAAAAAAGCGCCGGAAGCAAATCCGATAAAAAGGTCGGCCGGTCAAAATCCCGTACCCCCAGCACTAAAATAGGTTCTAAAATGGGTGGTGAATTCACCAATCCCCCAAAATGGGATCCCAAAACGGTTTTGACAGCCACAGCCAACTCATAGGTTTTCCCAATGGACAGGTGGTGATGTTGATCATCGACCACGGAGAGGAGGGCACGGTGGGTGTGGTGCTGAACCGTCCCTCCGCGCTGAGTGTGGGCGATTTGGAGCTGGATGCCGGGGAGTCCATCCTCGAGTTCCTGGGCCTCTTCCGAGGAACCTGGGGATGGGGGGGGGTGCAAGAAGAGGTTGCAGCATGGGTCTGTCTTTTTTTTGAGTTGGTACCCCCTGTTTGTGTTTGCTTTGGGACAACGAAAATTGTTGGGGGTCCTAAAAGAAAGACACACCCACATTGGCTGGTCTTTGGTGTGGCCTTAGCTTCTCGGACCTTTTGGAACAACGGGCTTTCCACGAACTACAAAAGGTTAGACCTTTTGCTCAGCAAGGAATAGCAACCCAGGCACAAAGACATATCCCTCAATGCAATTGGGGGAAGGGGGTGAGCCTTGTGTGCAAAACTGGAGAAAAGGCTTTGATGTCCCACCGGCCTACTATGCAGCCCGCTGTAGCGGTCCGATGAATCTCCTTGTTTGGAACCCTGTGGAATGGGTTCCATGCAGATTTTGGCAGTGCCATATTCTGCGGCGCTTGGGGAATGCCCGTTAAAATGAAGTCGCAATGGAAATCACTGAAATGAAGGAAGGGACAGCCATGTCACGGACGGATGTGTGAGGAATCCTTGAATTTTGGTTGCGTGTGGGAAAGGTTAGCCCCGAACTGCCAGGGTCCAAAGGGATTCCATGAGGGGTTCTCAAAACGAGTTTGTGTTTCTTTCTCCGTCAACCTTAGAAAGACCTCCAGACCTCCAGGGAAGGCGAAAAAACTTGGCGGTTCCCAGCTCTCCCCTTAGCTGTTTAGGTGTTTAGTTCGTTCAGTGGCTTTATTCACTTTTAGCCGGGGATCAGAAAACGGACTGCCCAAGAATAACCATGTTTTGCGGTAGGTTGCCAAAACCTTTAAACCCCAGTGGTTGCTGCTGGGTTTCGATGAAGGACCCCCTTGGGGAAGTTTGGGAGTGCCGCAAACCGTGTGCGGCTCGAAACGCCGATGGATCGTGACTTTTCTTTAGGTCCTTTCCGAATCCAGTATAACAGGGGACTTCCCCAAACTGGTGGGTGTCTTTTTGTTTTGCCTTTCAGCAGACCCCAACAGGGTACAAACCGAGCGTTCGCCACTTTTGGGGCCCGAAGGCTGGTCCTTCGGTTTTTCCCCCTTGCGAGGCCAGGAGTGGCAGGTATGGTTTGGCGGCGACTGCGAAGGTTTAGAAAGCCCAGGCGGGGAATGGATCGTCAGACCGGCCCTTTCTGGCTCGCTGAAACTGAGTAAACGCAGTGTTTAGGGATGTCGAAGGAAAATGCTTCAGGAATCTTCAGGGGGTCGATTGAGGACAAATTTGATTGAGACGGGGTTGATTGTTTCCCTTTTGGCTTGGGGCAATGATTGGTTTAACAGGGCGGGCCTTTGCTTTGAGAGCGAAAGGCCCTGCTTATTCAAAAGGTTTATTTAATCCAGGGTGTATTGTTTTTTTAGTATGCCACCCGAAGAAGGCAGCTGGCTTCTTCTGAAGATAGTAGGATCCGCCCGCACAAGTGGAAGGACCTCAGAATGGGTGATTTGCATTTGGTGCCCATTTAAACACCAACCCAAAAGGGCCCAGTTTTGGGGCGCCCATGTCACGTCTTCAAGCGGGGGAACCTTCAGGTTTGAACGTGTTAAGGACATCAAGAAGAAACATGTGTTTGTTTAACAAGATAACAAACATATAAAAAAGGAAACAACCTGCAAGAAACTCGGGGTGCTATAAACAGCCGATTATCCTGCGCGGATCAGCTTACTTGCGGAGGGTCTACCCTGAGAAGGGGGGAAAACAAACAACAACATGTTCCATACACGTAATATGTCGCAAGTGGGCCGTTCACTTTTGCTCACTTGATACATGCTGAACCAGTTCCTGCAAGCACTGTTCTTGAAGCAATGTGTATAGCTAATGGGTACTCAATCAATTTTGGAAATCTGTAAGGCATGGCCAGTTGTTTCGTCGAGCTTTCAAGGGCAACCATCCGTGGGCGGCAAACACATATACGTAGCGCTTGTTCTCTTTCAGACCCAACATGCGCATGGTGTGTTGTCACCTTCTTTCATTTTGCTGCTCAATCAGATACTCGCCCCAAAGTGAACTACCAGACTGAGTTGTTCCAAATCCAATCCTTAGGCCTGCCAGATTGTAGTGATATCCCTTGCGGTGCCAATTCCGGCAAAATTTGAGCACAGTCAGACACAAGAAGCCGATTCTGCCAGGCAAGCCCCAGCACTTTTGCATGCACACTTTAGATCGGCACCTCGGCTGAAATTCGAGCAGATATACTTGCAAAGTCTGTGTCCGCATGCGCGTGTTTGTGTTTTCTTGGGTGTTTCAACAAGATTGTGTACCCCCGATGTGGGGCACACTTTCCGACCCGAGGTGTTCTCTGAGCATTCCAGAAGTTGATGGCATACTTGTGCGCCCCAATCCACACACATGTGCAAAGACTTTGTCTTTCTTTCACTTTGTAAATTGGCAAGACTTGGCTGACTATGGTCGTGCTAGAGCAATTTGACTGGGCTTCGAGCACTTGTCTGAAGGACTGGCATTGGGCCAGAATCCTTGGATACTCAGCCATGCGCGCTTGAAGGGCGGATCTCCCTTGTCAGGCCGGGCCTGTACTTGACAGTTGGCAAGGGATTGTCAGACACCTGCTTGGTACCAATTATTCTGTTCATCCGGCTTGAGAGCCCCGATTGGAAGAGTTGTTGGGATGATTCATGACACATTGGGGGTGAAACGAGCTTCCCCATGACGAGGTCCTTTATGGGGGAGGGGTCCTCTTGTGCCGTTGTTGGAATTACCGTGCTATATATTATTTTTTAAACAAAATGCGCAGAGCATTGGAGTACCAGTTTTCAAGGGTAGACACTTCCTTCTGTAGTAAAGGTTCGGTACCAGAGGGCATTCGCAGCAGGAGTGTGCTTCTTGAATTAGCCAGTGCTTTATGTTTGTTTGCCAAGGAGTCCTTTCCGTTGGAGCTCAGGTTTGCTGCGGCCAGCAACCGCGTGATCAATGGCATCTACACCATGAGCTTCTTGCAGTGCATTGCGAAGGGGCGGTCAGCCGGGTTAGCCTGGCTTGCAACCCTTTTGTGACCAGGGTTGAAACGTGGAGTGTGTAGATGGGCTGGGGGTGAGCCAACAGGCAAGGTAAGGGTTTACAGGGGGATCAATCAGAAATCCGCGGCAAGTTTTCACACCATCCAAGTTTTCTCATTGAATCCTGGGGAGAACCCCACTTCGAACCATCCCGCAACTTTTCGCGCTTGGGAAAGACGCTCTTGTAGCCCTTTGCCTTTGCACCGAGGCAATGCCATGGGTGTTGTTTCGCACGTCTCTGCCTCTGCCCAAAAGTTTTGGAGTTCGGAGCAGCATTCCGAGGGTTGCCGGGCCGGGGCTGTTGGGGATGCTACCTGCTTTTTTTGGACGAACCGCTTCCGTTTTGTATCAGCCAGCAACATGGGTAGGGCAGTAGTATATGCAGTGCTGGTTTGTTTGGGGGCTTCCTTTGACCATCGACCTGTCACGAAAGCTAGCTTTAGCTAGCTGAAGTTTCTCCTTGCGTAAGCAAGGTAAGGGGCTCAAATGCCGAAAGATTGATTTTTTCAATTATTTGAGCCGAAAAGATTGAAAAACATCAATTATTTAGACCCCCCCCCCCCGGTCTCAGGCTCGATTCCTCCCTGGTCCATCCCCCCCCCCCGGGCAGTGGCTCAGTGTTCAGCAGTCTCGGTTTGCCCGTTTTGGACTTGGTGCTACGAACTTTTACATGTTCCACCGATTCAGCTTGTTCATTTGAGACCTCAGTCTTCTCAGTAAACCACCTCGCAAGAATCTTTGCACACGCAGCATGCAGAACCCAGAGGTGCTTTAAGACAGCTTCTGACACCTCTCGTTGTTTTCATTTTTCAAGGTTTGCCACGCCACCATGTGCGTTTGCGTGTCGCATCCTACGAATCTTGCCGGGCCTCTCGTTGTACACAAGCTACCCATGAATCCACTCTGTCACCGACCCATCTCATGCAACAACTGCTAGCTTTCGTTCACCCGCTCCTCAAGTAAAGGATACGTGTCAAAGACTTGAAACAAGTTGAGGCCTTTTTGGGACGGCTACAAGAAAGCAAGCAGTTGCTCCAGACCCTTGCAATGCCACGTTGATTCAACCAGCCCAGTTTGAATCACATCGTCTTTTAACGTTTTGTCCCTTTTCCGTTGTACCCCCCCCCCCCCTCCCAAACAGGCTGCATGGGGTTGATCCAAACGCCCGGTTCAATGGGGAAGTTCGGGTTCGGGCCATGCGAGATTTCTGAGATGACCCGTTGAACGTGAGTCGTCGTCGTTGTCGGTGGGGTATGGCTTTGGGCAAATCCGGACTTTCTAGCTGACTTGGGAACCTGTTAGTAGCCCTGAGAATCCATGTAGGCAAATATGGCGTACATTGCAATGTAGCCATTTTTCGGGTACATTGGCAATGTAGCAAAAAAACGACAACATTCGTCGGATCCCTGTCGGATTGTCGAAATATAGCCAAAAAATGATACATTCGCCGAATCCCCGTCGAATGTCGAAATATTGCCTGAAAATTGAGGAGATTTGACGAAGCTCGTGTCCGATAGTCAAATTTGAACCCGAGTGTGGCGGAGTTTATTGAGCATATTTGTTTTTCAGGGGCCCAATGATCCTGCTTGCTAACTTGCTCTATTTGCCAAAGCACTGTTGTGTAGCAACTTCGCTTTCATTAATTTGCACTTGCTTCAGCAAGTGAAAACACCGCGTTATTGACATGGACATTTGATGATGTTTGTAGCTAGCGATGGTTGAGAGCTTGCCATCAGACTCTTGCAAGTGTTGTTTTCCGGATGAGCAGGCTACGCCAAACAAACAAATCCACAATTGCGAGATTGATTCTGTTCGTGCATATGGGCAGTTCTTATGGGAGTGTGTGTGTGTGTGCAGCGTTGGTGCACTCTTATGAGAAAGCCCCTCTCAGTATTGAGTACGCAAACTGTTCGACCACTGGCACTATCGCTGCCAACCAACATGGGGTCGGACGTGCAACGCAAAGCCACCCTCGAGCTCTATTGCCCATGCAATGTAAACGTGCTTTGATCTCGAGTTATGCGTATTTGAAATGAAAACCCTACAAATTCAACATGCTCTGAGCCAAAGGAACGGACTTGCCGACCTTGAGCCGCATTGGAAAGCACAGCCATCTATCAACTGTCAGGGATTTATGTTACAACACTACAGCCTACACGCAATTGCAAGTATGGACATTTTGTTGGCTGTGCCGAATGTTTGAGATATGAGGAGCGCCGAACCAAATTGGCCTACCGAGTCGACTCCCAACTGCCGCCCAGTAACTGTTGGCCATTCAAGTGCGCTCAATCTACGCAGCAAGATGCCCAAGCATACCAACAAGAAACTCAAATTTTATCTTACCAAAAAACGTTATTTTTAATTCGCTAAGCAAAACATAGACATACATATCTTATGCATGTGCAAATTTATTGTGTATACACATGTACAAGACTTTAGGTACACATACAGCTCAACATAATGAATATCTAAGCTCAGAACATAAAGCAGTGTTCTTATTTGTAGGTTTACAATGACTGCATTGCGATTGGGCAGGCCTGGCGTTTTGCCGCTTGAGCATGGGATTTATGATGCTGCACGCGCGACATGTATGTCAATTATTAGGTTGCCAATACTAAGTGCTATGTAAACTCGGATAAGGAGCCACCAAGCTTAGCATGCATGTCTTCAGAGCTCTTGAGTTTTGATTGGCATGCTGGAGACTCAGCATCCGGATTGTCTACTCGCATCAGCTCTGGGCTCGCATCAACCATGCAAAAAGCTCAGTCTTGCCTATTGAAAGCTTGCCGCGCAAGAATGAACTTCCCTGTCAGCAGAGGACTCTTCAATGAAGTTCGAACGTCTACTAAAGGCCCAACAAGTACCTATTTTTGCTATGTGGCTCCCCAAAAGCAGTTCAGCAAAGGTCCGTTTATTCCCCCTGGCTGACCAAAGTATGTCCCTACCATGTTCTTAGCGATTTGGAGCAAACGACCCAACAAATTTCGTTTGTTTTTGCGTGACTTCTTCTCGGATTGTGTTCCTGTCCTTTGCTTGTGCAAACGAAAAACCGTGATTTGGCGTGATTTGGCGTGAAAAGTTGTCGGATTGTCTTCTTATTTTTGCTTACGTTAACGGAAAACCGTGAAATAGCGTGAAATAGCGTGAATTTTTGCCGGACTGTGTTCGTGTGTTGTCCACGCGTTTTACGAGAAGCAACGCGTGATTTCGCGCGATGACACGTCGGACGAGGCTCGATTTTTGTTGGCGCCGTGAGTTGGAAGTGATGTGGCTTGATTGTTGGCGTCAGCTGGCAAGCTGGCCTAGAAACAGCGGAGAAACGCTTGTCAAACAAATGGCTTACTAGCGCGTATGCCCAATGAGGGCAAAGCACTGAGCCCAAAACATTCGGAGAGAAGCTGACAAGGACATGTTTAATCAAGGAGAGCATTAGACAAACATGCTACGTGTGCCTTTTATAGTTGGGTTTCATCGATAAACCAAGTCCTTGCAAAGCAACATATGGGGCTTGGACTGCGTCATGTGCGTCCAGTCTCAATCCTTCTCCTCAAGACCGCCGCTTGAGCCCTTCCCAGCACATCTCGTTTGACATCCACGTTTGTTAAGTACAGCAATGGTTTTTTGTTAAGTCTGTGAATTTTGCATTGCGGCATGGGGGCATGGCAGGTTTAGAGCCTTAATCACTATCTGACCAGTGAAATTTCGCTTGGCAAGCAGTTGCCGCTCGAATGGTGATTGGGAACTGCTAGCAGGCTAGCATGCGTTTAAAGTGAGCCTCCTGGAAAGAAATGAAACACCTGCTTTGAACAACCAGGGCTTTTTAAGTTGGGCCTGCGCTCTGGACTGGGTTGCGGCATGGTGTTAAGCAAGTATTTGGTTGGAGATGTGATTGTTGGAAATTAGACCCCTTACCTTCGGTCGACGGTTTATGGCCCGCGAACAAGCTTGTCATGATGACCCATCGCCCCTGCGTAGGCACGCATCAAACATAATAGCAACTAAGCTCGCAAAGGCAGAGGTTGCAGCATGCAAGCAATCAGGAAGCAACACGCATTTAAGCTACACACGGGCAAGTTGAAAATTGTGTTCCTGTGGACAACAACGATGTAGCATCATTCTGCTTCATCGTTTAGTTTGGGGGGTATCAACCCCCATGAGCGTTTGGATAGGTTTTGTTGAGAGTGACTGGCGGGATCTCCTGCTGCGAGGTGTTTTGCAAGGAGTTGTTGTCCTCCATGCGCAATAATTATGTGTGTTGAGTGATCTTTGCTAACCGGCGTTGCCTTAGTGTGATCCTGCGCTGGAAATGTGCTTGATCATGGCGTGGCCTGAAAAGTTTGAACTATCGCACACGTGCTTCGTCGTCACACTGTTTCGTCAAGCAAGCCAGCTCATCAAAAAGGTTAACGTTACAAACGGAAGCCCTCAGCGGGATCTGCTACACTATGCTAGTGGGTTCCTTCTTTTGCGTGCCAGGCAACCAACATTTACTGACAATGATAGCCGGGGTTGGCTCGAGTCATTTTGTGCCCTGTTTGTGCCCTGTTTGTGCCCTGTAGTTGTTGCCAGTCATTCGCAGTTTATGTTTTGTCCGTACATCAATTTGCGGCGCGCCTTTGTATTTTCCTGCATTGTGAGTTAAGTTAGCCGTCGGAAAGGCATTGGAAAAGGGTGGTTGGAGGGCGTCGTCGGATAGAGTCGTCGAAATTGAGGCGAGCTTGTTGTCGGAAGGCTTGTCGGAACCCTTGTCGGAAGTTGTCGGTTTGAATGTCCCCCAAAATTGGCTACATTCAGGTTTATCGGTCAATGTAGTTGAAAAACGGTGGCGTCGGCCAATGTAGGCGATATATGCATACATTGGATTGTCAGGGTAGGTCATGGCCTTTATCTCGTTAGGATTCCTCCAAACACGACTACGATTTGGATTGTAACTCGGGCTGCTGAATTTCACTTACTGCGCCGAGGGGTCAGTGAGAGGAGACTTGGGTGTTCTAAAATCGAAGATGCCAGAAATGCGGTTGTTTCCCCCCAACCCAGAACAAGAAGTGAAGGAAAGGACTTTCCTCAAATGAAGTCAGCCGATCTCTCCGTCATTGGGCCGCCCAACTCGTTTTTTGAACCCGTACAGCAAAGGGGTCTGGTTGGAAACCTGGCCCCCCGCCCAGCTCGTTTTTTACTGGTGCTCAGTAGAAAATGATCCAGGATGTTGGAAATGAACTATAGAGATTCTAAGAGAAACCAAATCGGTTGGATGGTTACGGCTGTCATTCCAACTCATTCCCTGTCGAACCGATCCCAAGATTCTCAGCTCCGAATTCCGAGGCTTTCGCGAAGCGAAGCTGCTGGTGGCGACAGGCCAGGCGAGGCCGGAGGACTTCGTCCTCTTCGCGGGCTATACAGGCAGCCCGTGCGAGGTCCGGTCTTAAACAGGCAGCCCGTGCAGCTAGGGAATGACCCTTTCGGGTGGGAATGAACCGGTTTTGGTTAGATTCCCGAATAAAGGAAACCAAATCGGGCATGGTTTTTCTCTATTATTCCAACTCATTCCCTGCCTATTGAACCAGCAAGATTGGTTATCACCCAGATTATTTCATGCGAGGTTTTCGGACTCAAAGTTCCGGCAAGGGAAGCCAACAAATTTCCGAAAACCGTCACTGGCTAGGATCAGACGGCCGGAAGAGAGAGAGAGAGGATGTGTGTCCGATTTTATGGGTCTTGAGCAAACTCGCCGGGCCTGGCAGGTAAGCCGAGCAATGGCGTAAAGGTGGAGCTGTGATTTCCGACTTGGCCCACCCCATTTATTTGTTGTTTGCATCTCCTGCCCGTAACCAACTACCACCCGGTGCCTGGCGTGGATTTTGTGCACACCTTGGCACCTTTGTGGTGTGGCGAAAGGAGACCAACCCTGGAGATACCCTGATTTTGAGATAGCCAACATGTGACAAGGGTGCTCAGGCCCTTTTGCTTGCTGTTTCTCAGTGGGCCACGGGACAGAATCTATTTTCCATGGCCCGTCTTGGGCCACGAGATCAAGTTTCTTCTAGCCTTGGGGGGCATGGCCCTGGGTCCTTGGCCACTCGTTTTGCGTTTCGGCAGCTTGCCGAGGGTCATGTGGTGTTTGGTTTGGTTTTGTGGCCGGAACGAGTTGTCCTTGAACACCAACCAGCAAATTTTATGTTTTTTGTGTGAGGAGTTTCCCTTCAGAAATTATTGCAGCGAAAACAGAAGCGTGTTTTGGGATTCTTGAAAGGGGAGGATTGGTATAGTTGGTATAGTTTGTTGCTTTTCTTTAGATCAACCACCGCACTCCGTGTGAGGAGTTTCCCTTCAGGCAGCAAAAATGAAGCACCAGACTCCGCGGAGCGCAGGTTGGTCTCCTGGGCAGCTGCAGGACGAGTTGAACCGAGGCGCTGGCGAAGCTCGTTGCTTCATGTGCGCCCCGAGCGCGAAGAAAGGGCTGACGGAGTGCTGCGGATTGGTGGAATCCGCAGGGGCATCTAACATGATTAGACAGGCCGGTAGATTTTGTTTGTGGGTTCGCATAGGGGTCCCACCCGCAAACAGACAAATCAAGCAAGTAAGCAAACAAACAAATAGAAAACAAACAAACAAACAAACAAACAAACAAACAAACAGACAAACACAGACGCAGGCAGGCACACACGCGCACACACACACATACACATTATGACATGTGTGAGCACATGTGATGGGTGCTAAGACACTTGAAGATTCAGACGCATGTGCAAGCCGAGCCGCCCTTGTGACCCAACTGGGTGTGAATACAAAACGGAACCCTTTGGATTCATGTCCATCAGCCACTTGGGCAGTGGCTCCCTATTACAATTGAATTCATAGTCAACTGGCGACATGATGGGACATGTGGTTGCCCCTTTCTGTGAAAGACCTGCCGTAAGTGAGCTCAAGTGAGGAGAAGTCTTGGGAATCCCATATATGTTTTGCTACAACAAACGAGGGGCCATTCTCCACTGGAATGTTGACAACCGGGGGCTTTAAGGGCAGGCAGAGTGCAGCTGTTCTTAACAAATGCATCGTTTTGTTCCCGCGTTGGTCAATCCCTGATGGAAGGATTATAGTCCAAGCCCTATGCTCAATACTTTCCATGGCGGAGGGCGGGGACCCCCAATATCCCCGAATTGAAATTACAAGGGATTCTTCACTTGTTGGGGACACCCCCCCAAAAAGAAGAGGAAAAGACAGTCACATTGCTTGGGACAACAAGACAAACAAACAACGCTGCATCAACAAAATTGATCTAGCGCTGAAGCCTTCTTCGAGGCGACACTTCTTGTGTTTGTTCAACAATGGTTTTGCAATCCTGTCAGGTAACCTCTAGTGGATTTGCATTTGAACCCCTAGAGGGCACATGGGAAGCCACCCAACCTCTACGCCTCCAAATTACCAATCCAAACCACCAGTTAGAGGGAAGCTGACATCCTGGGTTTCCCACGCTTGTGCTGCTCTTGATTTGTGATGTGTTTGGTTTAAGTTTGTTTTCATCCGGATTGCAGACAGTGCCCACGAACCAAATCGTTTTGTTTACTGATTGATGCGTGACGTGATGGCGTGCGAAACATGGTGTAAAACATATAAGATTATCCGATAACTGAGTTTGCCTCAAAATAGGGGGACCCACCAAAGCGGTGGTTCGCTTTCCCTTTAACACACACACACACAAAACAAAAAAAAGAAGAAGAGAGAAACATACCAACTCTCAAAATAAGACACACCCGCATTGCTCATGTGGGCATCCTGTTTCGAGGGTACTGAGACTTGTGAAGCGAAGGCCTCACATTGGCATTTTCAAATCACACCGTGCCATCTACTTAAAAATATACGTCGTTAATGTGCCATCTATTCTCCGGGTAGTGTACTTTGTGTGGTTCCGTCCCAAATCCTTCGGGGCAGCGGTGCATTTTGACCGCTCAATTGATACCATGCAGAGTCTCTGAATCTGCACTGCCTGCAACCACCTCTCTCCCCGTTTTGAGCCGCATCCGCAAGATCCGAAGGCCTTAAGCCTTCTTATAGTCGGGTTGGGTGTGGATCCTGTCTCGCCTCTCCGGCAGGGGATGCCTGGGTGCTGGGAGCAGCAGACGCGACCACGCTGTTGGGGGAGGAGATGCAAGTAGAAATTGGGGAGGGTTGACTTCTTTTGGGACACCACAAGGAAAGCCACAAATTTGGGAGGTGCCCCAAACAAGACACACCCATACATACTGTTCTGTTGTTGGCAAGGTTATTAACTTTTAGTCGGGGGCTGCACACAACAAAGTTTTTCCTACCATACCAAGGGTTGGAAAGTTGAGGAGGGAGGCCGGCCCATGCCATTGATGGCTTTGTGGGAAGGGGGAAAGCTGGCCCGATGTTTTGCACGAGCTCACCTCGACGGGGGTAGAAGCGCTCATGATGAGAGTTACTCGATGATTCCCTATAATATTCGGTTTGTACATTGTATGAAAGTTGTGCAGGAACGCTGTGTCCCCACACATTCAGCATGCCATGCCGGCGATGATGAGCTGAATTTCCTTTTTGGATCAGAAGAGCACTACCCCCAAGATTGGTTCTCAGAATCTTTGATCAGAACCGTTCCTGGAGGCGCTTTGCCTTTCCTCCCTATTGGCGTACCACTTGAACGGGTCCTTGATTGTGGTAAACAAGTTGCCCCTCTCTTGAACTTGGCTTGCTGGGCCTTTGGAGTTACGTATTCAACCGAGAGCTACTTGGGTGATAGCTTCTCATTTTGAGTCATTGCTTTTGAGTGACATGGTGATGTGTGCCATTCTGGAAAGACGGATTGGCCGACTCTCGATTTAGAACAACGACTGGCAAGTGACAGATGAAGCTTCCCGTGCCAAAAAGGATGGGTCGGGCCAAACAAATAGAAGGGCTACCCCATTTTCCCATATACTCTTGGGGAGCAAATCAATATTGTTTGCACATGTGTTCTTTGTTCTCAGTTTTTGACACGTGTTCTGTATGATTATGGTTCACCTGCCAAACCAAGTTTTGGAGCAGCGTCCAAACTCCTATGCACGCCTACCATATTTGACGCCGATGTGTTTCAACTTATTGTTTGCTGTAGACATGTGGCCACTGCGTGCTCATGAGCGCACTTCAGTCGTAGAACAGCCAGTATTTGCCAACTTGGCGCTTGCTCTAGTTGAGTGCAACACGCAGGCCGGCAATGCCATGTTGCACATTGAGCAAGCTGCACGTCCTGATTCTCTACACCTCAGGCTCATCGCTGGCAAAGCTTGGAACAAGAAGGTGTGGCACCACCCGCTTCTCCAAAGCCCCCCAGATCCCAGCTCTTAAAAAGGCGTCTCTACTTGGGCCGGGCGTAAGGAGCCGCACTCGCAGTTTCAGACGAGTTGTTTTTGGGGAGCTGAACTACCAGCTGTATCTTCAGTTGAGGGGGTTAGCATGAACGGGGTCCTAAGGCCGACCGAACACGATAAAACGCCCCTTGAAACCAACGCCGAAAACCTTAAGGGCATCCTCAAAAGTTTGGGTCAAACCAGTTTGTGTTGATCTTCAGGTTGTTTAGACAAAAAAAGACAATAAACAAACTGAAAACAACAAACTCCCAAAGCCTGAGTTTCTTGCGCCAAGAGCCAGCCTCCCTTCCCCAGGAGGGGCCGCTGCTGCGGCGGCTTCAGCACCTCTGTGGCCAGGGCGAGGCGTCTGCGTTTTGATTTTTGAGTCGGCACCAGCCTAGGTCTCCCAGTAGTGCCCTCGTCAAAGGAAGTTTCGTAAGAAAACTTCCGCAATAGAAAAAGTTGTATCTGTACTCGACTTTGCGAAAATGCTGCGCCTGCCACGAAGTCTGCACCTCAGGTTGCCAAAGTGCTGCACCTGCCACGCAAAATAGACCTCCGAACACGTCTGCGCGAGCAACATTCCGAAACCGTGGCGAAACCGTAACAAACCCGCACGCAGAACAGAGGTACCCTTCGTGATTCTCCGTGATGAGTGACTTCACTTCTGAGTGCAGAGAAAGAGAAAGAGAAAGAGAAAGAGAAAGAGAAAGAGAAATAAAAAGAAAGAAAGAAAGAAGAAATAACGAGAAAGATAAATATAAAGAAATAGAGAGATAGAGAAAGAAAGAACAGAAAAAGAAAGAAAGTCTCTTTCTTTCTTTCTCTCTCTCTATCTCTCTCTCTCTCTCTCTTTCTTTCTCATTTCTTTCTTTATTTCTTTCTTTCATGTTTTATTTATTTCTTTCTTTTACCTCTTTCTTTCTTTTTTTCGTTCTTTCTTTATTTTTGCTTTATTAACCAGCTCCCGCCTGCTGCCGCCGACCCTCGGCGCATTAAGGGAAAAGTCACAAGGACCGGTCCGCAAACCCAGGGACCACTTATAAGATCCTCTACGACCACAAACAAGGATTAACGGAAAAGTCAGAAGTATGGCAGCTAGTGTTAATTACCGCTTGGGCCGGCTTGCGCCCAAGTCACTTCGAGTTGGCCCGGGAGCAGTCGCCTCTCCAGGGGTCGCCCTGAAACTGGCCCTCCCGAAGTTGCCCTGGACCGGTCGCCGGCAGGGACCGGGACAGGCTGGTCCCAGTCTGGCGCGGTTTGACTCGACGTATTGGACTCTCTTGCAGAATAGATCCAGGGATCCTCTACTACCACAAGGATTAACGGAAAAGTCAGACAGATGGCAGCTCATCCGTCAATAACCGCACGGGCCGGTTTGCGCCCAAGTCACGTTGAGCTGGTCCTAGAAACAAGGCCGTCGGTGCCCCTCAACCGGTCGCAGGGTGACTGGGACCTGGGACCCTGTCCAGTGTCCTGAAACACGGGTGCCAGTCCGGAAAGGCGTCTGGAGCGGTTTGAGGTGGCGCCACAGCAATACCAGCGGTCACACCAGGACTCCATCCCGGGACCGGCTTCAGTCCTGAAAGCGGTCCTGGCCGGGACCAACCAGTCCCAGGACAAGTCCCAGGACCGGTCCTAGGACGAAACCTGGACTGGTCCTGAGACCAGCCCCCCCAGAACTGGTCCCCTGACTATCTGAAACAGCAGAACCAGGGTCCCAGGACCAGTCCCAGGACCGGTCCCAGGACTGGTCCCAGGACCGGTCCCGGGACCAGTCCCTAGACCGGTCCTAGAAATCCACTTTTCGTGCGTTCGGGCGTGTCCCCCAAGGACTATCATTGATTCCAATCACTTCCAGTTGCATCCCACGCCGGTCCCTCTGCAGGACGCTGGGACGGGAGGCAGAGGGTCGGCGGATTTCTTCATTTCTGTCTTTCTTGATTTCTTTCTTTCTTTCTTTCTTTCTTTCTTTCTTTCTTTCTTTCTTTCTATATCTCTCTGTCTTTCTTTTCTCTTTCCATTTGATCTATCTATCTATCTATCTATCTATCTATCTATCTATCTATCTATCTATCTATCTGCACCTGACCTTGCGAAATTGCTGCGCCTGCCACGAAATCTGTACGTGACCTTGCGAAAGTGCTGCGCCTGCCATGAAATATGTAATTGACCTTGCGAAAGTGCTGCGCCTGCCACAAAATCTGTACTCGACCTTACGAAAGTGCTGCGCCTGCCACGAAATATGTACTCGACCTTGCTGATCTATCTATCTATGTATCTATCTACCTATCCAAGAAAGAGTTTTCGTTGACTGTCACCGCAAGTGCAGATGTCAGCCAGTGTCAGCCAGTGTGCCAACAGGTCTTGAGCGACATAGCAAAAAGCCGCGCCTTCCCCTGTTTTAGTTCCCCCCTGTCAGTTTGGGGTTGTAGCCGGAGCCACTCGGATGGGGGAAAGGTAGGGCACTGATCTTTCGCACACCGTGTCTCGAGGCCAAAGATACATTCTTACGGTAGGGCGGTCCCTGTTTTAAACTCCCTCGGTTTTGACTCCTTCTGTTAGTTTGGGATTTTCTTCCGTGCAGAGCGTGTGGAGGCCAAAGATACACTCTTCAGGAAGAGGAGAAAGAAAAGGAAAGAAAGAAAGAACAAAAAAGAAAGAAAGAAAGAAAGAAAGAAAAAAAAAGAAAGAGACAAAGAAAGAGCGCAACAACAAAAAAACCAAGCTCTTCCTTTAGGCACTCTTCTCGCTTTAGAAACTTCCGTCCACCGGCTTCGCCGGCTCTACTGGCACCCTTTTTTGGGGGAGGGTGCGCCTGCTGGAGGATCTAGCAGCCTGAAAACTGGTTTTCCGGGCATCCAAAAGGGTGTGGTTCCCTTCTTTTACTCAAAACATGGTGGTTTACCTTTTGGTCTTTAAACGCCACAAAAAGGGGGTCCTTGTTTTTTAGGGATTAAACACCCAAAAGGAAGGGCCATCATTGTTGGGCCCAAACCCATCCTCAAAAACGAAGAATACCCTTCAAGAAATAGTGGCATAGACCTGGGTGTCCGCAGGCAGGGGTTTCCACCGGTTTGGACAGGGCCGGAGGCAAGTCATAATTACCAGTAGTCTACAGTTCAGTTTAGAGAGACATGGGGGACTCCCACCAACTCCCAACATCAACCAGGAGACTTACTTAAACATCCCTACAAGAACGGAAACGCCACCTTGGCCCACAAAGTGATGTTTCAATTGCCAAGAAGGTGCCATATCTGTTGTTTTCTTGAGGGGTCCCTCAAAAAGGGGGTGGCGTTTTATACGGCGAACCGCACTTTCACTCCCACCAAGGTTCCAGCCCCGCCCAGTTTCGGGGGATCTTCGGGGCAGACGCGACGAAGCGCTCAGGGCCCGGGCGACGGCGTCGGCTTGTGGCAGCGGCTCTATGAGACGCTGAGGCGGGAGCTCGGCTCCGAGCGCTCCGAGCGCCTTTTGCGCCGTCCGGGGAAATGCTCGGCGCGGTGGTTCTTGGGGAAGTCGATGGAGCAGCGGCAAGTTCAGGTTTATCATCCCGAATTTATGCTTGTAGTAGTTTTCGGCGCTGCTCAGTTTGGGAGGTACCAAATCACCGACTGTAACTTCATCATTCTCAACAATCCGAATCTTTCCAAAAATGGGCTAAACCCCAGGGAAAAAGGGCCGTTTAACCGTTTCCGAAGAGAACGATTGGTGAAGAGTGGGGAATCTGAAGGGTCGCCAACCCAAGATAGTGACCACAAGGATAGAACACATGGACCACTTGAACGCTGAACTCACTTGGCATGATTTTATGAGGTTCACAAAATATGGACGAGAAGGCTGCACATTTAGCTTGTTCGAGCACGCGGGTTAGGGTCCCCACCCAAATGAGCGTTGGCTGGGATCGCTGGTTGTACTCGCGAGCTCGAGATGGTGAGGTGGTTCAAATCCTTGGTGCTCAAAACTCTCGGAGCCACGAGTCACCAGTCCAGTTCCTTCAGGTATCCCTAGGATGTTTACATCTATCCAGGTATTCCCAGAGGCATGCAACCCGGAATATTCCATCTACTGGTATATCAACACCAATATGTTGCAAAACTCAAATATATGACATGTGTGGTATGAATTATGATATTGATATCATTGATATATACATATATATATATATACATATATATGACATGCGATACATTGACATACCCTTGGCCCACCCTAGCAACGGGATCTGGTAGTAACAGCCCACTGGAGACTTGAGGCCCTCTGAGAAGCTGGACGAGGGCGAAGAGTCTCACAACAGCCTCATGATCCAGAGATGGGTGGACGCATACCTCAGGCGCCGCTGAACGCGCAAAAACATGGAAAGGGAGCACTATCACAATAAATAAATATATATATATATGCGGCTAAATATTACAACTGGAAATAGTTCTCCCTTGATCATAAGGTACTGTTCCTTCTAGGCCGTGGGCTTTGCACTGGTTTGAACAGAGTTGGATTCTCTTTGCATCGCATGCGTGAGACTAAGCTGTAGGGGCTGTTTTTTTCGAGGCTTGGTGTTCTTTTTTGTATAGGGAAACTAAAGGGATGTGTGTTTTTCATCTGCAGAGAAGCCAAACGGAAAAAGGAGAAAAACAAATGAACACACATGTTGGGGAAGTCCGCGGTTTTGGGACAAATTCACAAGCCCACGAGCTGCTGGGAAGTGCTATGTGAGTCTGGTTGGCGCGTCTTCGACTGAAGAGCAAGCAAAGTCCGTTTTTTCAGCTGTCGGAAATCTACTGCATGAAAACTGTGCCCAGACGAATCAAAGCGCTCTGTGTGTTCAGAACTCCAGAAGTGGTGGGGGGGGCGGGGGGCGGGAATGCGCCATGCACTGCAGATGGATAAACACTGACGCATGATTTCCGCGGCGCAATCCTGGTTGGTTTGTGGTATGGGCCTGTGCCCGGTGCGTAGGCGGGTGAGCAAGTGGAGGTGTGGCTCCAAGTGCTCGAAGAAACCCGAACGCAGGTCGCCGGTGCGTGCAGCACTCTCGCTTGACATGAAGGCCCGGATGCGTCAGTTCATGCAAAAGGACGCATGCTTTCTGCGCCGCCCAGACCCCTCGGATTTTCACTAAAAAGGGTCCCAGTGACTGGTTCCATTGTTCCGGGGAAGGGGCAGAACATCATGTCGGCCAACATGAGCAGGATTGGAGATGGGCATGCTCCTGTTGCAGGAAGGTGCTGAAAGGGGCACGGCGCTTAGCAAGTTTGCCAGCGTCTTTGATACTTGACGCTGGTATGATGTCATGGCAACAACTGAAGTGGCGACCTGTGGGAGAGGGTGCAGGTCCTCTGTTCACGATGATTATGGAAAGACCTGTGCCAAAACAAGAGACCTCGAAATGGCGGCGTTTCTTTCGTGTTTGTTCTTTTTCAGCCAACCTGAAAGGGTACTGCCAAAACCCGAATCGAAAGTATGGCTTCTCCACTAAAGGCTCCAAGGCTGGTGACCATATAGCACGGGTGGGAGTGTCTTCTTTTGGAGTTGGCACCCTTTCTTTTGGTTAGGGAAACCAAAAAGGGAAACCATACATTTGGAGGTTCCACCAGACATGTGTGTATATATCAATGTCATTCACCTGTGAAGGGATATGGAGTACATGCACCAAGATGCCACTACAGCTGCTTACCGCAACCCAAGGTTGGGGTGCAGACATATTGACGGTGGCTGGTGAGTGACTAGCAAATATCATTGGCGGAAGCAAAGGGTGGGGAGTTGTTTTTTGTTGCAGCTTGGTAAACCCTTTTTGGGGTTGGTTTAAAGTTTCAAGGGACACCACACGGAGAAATTCCTATTTGAACATACCCAATTTGATCTATTGGTCTTAAACTATGTCTCCATGACACTTCAACAATTAATTGTAAACGCTTCGCGTTGCCCGCCTCGGCCCAGCCTAGTTTGAGGGAAGGGTCAGGAACACCGAAATCCAGTGTTGGGAAGGTCCGAATACCTGAAGCTGGCTCCAGACAAGTCAGACAAGCCGGCCTCGCCTGGTTGGGCTGGGCCACAGGCTAGTCTCAGACACATCAGATAAGCCTGCGCTGGGCCTGAAGCTAGTCTCGGGCAGCTTGGCTGGACCTTGCTTGCGTGGGTTGTTGGTTGAGCTGAAGCTAGTTTACGGCGGGCTGGGCAGCCGCACTGAGGGGGCTGGGCTATGGCTGGGCTGGGCCTGAGGCCAGTTTCAGACACGTCAGACAGGCCTGCAGGCGGACTGGGCTGGGCTAGACGCTAGTTGAGCCCAGGCTGGTGAGGCCCAGTCTCGGCGCTAGATAGGCTGAGGCCTGCGAGTCTCAAACCGGGTGGGCTTGGGTGGGGTTGGGACAAAAAGCAATTTTTTAGTGATTTTCAGCAATTGTCAGCACATTTTCGACAAAAATGGACCCATGGAGCTGGACGCCGACGAACCCCGAAAATTTCAAGGCCCGCCGGACAGGATTTTGGGTGGGGGGGGGGGGGGGGGCGGCCCGGCAAAATTTTGGTGGGGAGGGAAAAGCGAAGACTCTCTTTGGAGAAGAGATCTGAGGATTTAGGTTTAGGGTTGGCGCCTTTTAGTGTTCCTGCTGGCGGGATTCCTTTTAGGGTTCCTGCTGGGGGGATGTCTTTCCGGGTTCCTGCTGGCGGGGCACCGTTTAGGGTTCCTGCTGGCGGGTCTTTTAGGGTTCCTGCTGGCGGGGTGCCTTTGAGAGGCCACGGATTTAGGTCTAGGATTTAGGTTCAGGATTTAGGTTCGGTTTAGGTTTAGGATTTAGGCTTAGGGTTTTTACATATAGGAGTTTAGGTTTAGGGTTTGGGTTTCGGATTTAGGCTTAGGATTTTAGGTTTAGGATTTAGGTTTATAGTTTTCAGGTTTAGGATTCAAGACACATTTTGGCTCAAATGTAGAGAAGTTCCCATTTGGAGCTCCAAAAGCGGCATTTTGGAGCCGGCCATGGAAATGGCAAGTCTAAGCCCGATGTAAAGCTGAAGATCCATGGTAACCAAAAGGAAAACCAGCAGTTTCAGGCAAACCAAAAGGGAACCTACCATTTTGGCAATTTGGTTACGGATCTTTAGACTTTAACAAAACGGGAGAAAATGAACCCATGAAAATTGGTTTTCGGCTTTTCTTTTTGCAGAGGGGTCGTTACGGCAACCAAGCCATTTTCTGGGTCCCAAATCCCAACTGTTTGACACATACAGCTCTTCTGGTCGGCCAGGTGGAGGCCGGCAGTGTCCTCCGTGGCTCTGCGACACGTTGGCTGCTGGGTCGGCCCCTGGGCACGTGGCCCTCCCGCCAGGGCGTGCGGGATGCATGGATGGTGCCAGGGCAGTACCTGCACAAGGCGAAGAGATGGGACATGGAATCCCATTTGGGGGCTAAGTGCAAGAAGAATGGGTGGTTGAGAGCCCTAGGGTTCCTTACAGTTCTCTAGGGTTCCATGGGGAGCCGTAGGGAACTCCCCCTTGGACCACCCCCGCTTGGGGATTCCCCAAGACATGGGCATGTCTTAAAATCGGGGACGTAGCAAACTGATGGCGTTCCTTTTGGTTCCTTGGGGAAAAGAAGCACCCCAAGACAGGTAACCTGAAATCAAAGAAAAACCAACTGCACTTTGGTCTCAGAATCTCTCTTGAGCGCGCGCATCACCCCCGAAAGGGCAACCACGTGATAAAGGTCTCAAACTTGTGCTTGGTTCGGGGATATTTGGTGTGTGTGTGTGTGAGGATAAAGCATGACACAATTATCAAACATCTACTTTGGGATTGCCAGTTGTAGGAAAAACCGCGAGGAAAAAGGTCTGTCGTCGTTTTGGAGAAACAGCACACAGTTTCCAGTTGAAACGAGCCCAACGGTCTAGGGGTTTCTCCGCGTGCGGGAGGGAATGTGATCAAATGTACCTGTGCAGTACCGGTCGCAAGGCGTCACGTGAACCTGAAGGGAAGCCAGCCATGTTTGGAAGGGCCCTGAGACATGTCCAGCTCTGCAAGGCAGTGCTGGTGCTGGCGGCAGATTGTGCGCCGGACGCGCCAGCGCAACTGATCTTGCTCAATGGGCCCTGCATTGGACACACTGCAGAAGGCCGATTCGCACGGGTTGGGGAGTTGTTTTGGGGCTAGTAGATGTACTACTTTGTGTCGCTGACGACCAGTAGGTTCGGTCAAAATATCCGGTCTATGGCGCACCTTCGTTTTTGGTGTGACAGCAGCTACTGTTTGCTGGGTGGGGGCCTAGGGGGACAACCCAATGTTCTCATAAGTTGGAGTTGGGCCACTAAATATTGGTCCATAATGTCATTTGTTGTTCGGGACATTGGGTCCCGAACCAGGCATTTTAGTCCAAAGGGGCGGAAACCCAAGTCGAGGGTGTCTTTTTTTGAGGCACAGTAGGTAAAGGAAAACCAAAGGAACACCGCAGCCTCTTTTTTTTGGGGGGGGTCCCTAAAAAGCTCGTTTCCTGAGTTGTAAACGAAAGTGTGGTTCCTTTTCTGACCAATCCACTCAAAAAGTGAGGGACGCTTTTGAATGACAAACCCACCAGTGGTAAAAGGTCAGATCATTGAGGCTTAAACCTGGGTCTTCCGTGGGCACTTTTTGCTTTCCCGTTTCGAGCAAACATAACGCTCATTTCATCCAAAAACGCTCGATTCGAAAGAAAACGCTCAAATGGAAAGTGGTTCTGGTGCGTGTCCGCACATTTCCGCTCATTTCCCGCCGATTTCCTCTCATTTCCCGCCGATTTCCGCTCATTTTCCGGGAGACAACTTGCCAAATCATGCCAAATCAACATTTCCGCTCATTTTTTTTCTCCGCTCAAAATCTGAAACGAGCAAAACAACTGCCCAGAGCCCCCAAAAGTGACCAAATACAAAAATGGAAGACCCAGGAATGGGGCCTGTTGTTTTTGTTGTTCGTTGGAACTCATAATATGGCTGTGGGTCAAAACCAATGGTACCATTCTGGAGTAGGTGCACCACCCATTTTAGTCTATTTTCATGGGGATGGGGATGTTCACTGGGGGTGCGGGATTTTGGCCCATGGCCATATTCAACCGTTTAAAAGGGCCAAACCCAAAAAGACGACACCCCCAAGTCGATCGGCTCGAGTCTGAGTCGTCGAGTCTCGCTTGCTTCAGGCCACGAGGTCTTCTTCGGGGGCCCGGGCTCTGGTCCGGAAGCGCGGACCGTGCTGCCGCTGAAGCGCCTCAGCCGAAAAGACGGCGGATTCGGCCAAGGTGGTTCAGGTTGGGTGGATCTTTGTGGATCTTTCGACAGTTGGGATTGGTTAGATGGACCACTTGTCTTCTTTGGGCGGGGGGATGGGGTTTCTGTGTTTCTGTTTGCTTCCTGTTTCAAAGTAAGTCCTTCATCGTGCAAAGGTGACCCGGACGATCCTTGGCCGCTTCGGGGTTTTTCAGGGACTTTCGGATTGGCTCCTCCGTTCGGAAGAGCCTCATTAAAAACCTGGTTGATTTGCAAAGGGAAACCGGGCTTAAGTTGTAACAAACCCATGTCGACGGTTTTCGTTTCATTTGGGGAGGATTTGTGTAGGGAAAAAGAGAGCATTGTAGATGTTTAATGTTAGAAGTGGTTGACACTCAGGCACTTGGCAAGGGACCATTGGATGTTGACTTACGTCGTGATTGTTCAGTATGGCGGATGGCAACCAAGCGCAAGATTAAGGTGTGTCGTTTTTAAAGGGACCCCCCCCAAAAACAAAAACAAAAACGTAAACCCTATATATATATATACAAAATGGTGGCTGTTCTCTTGGTCGCCCTTTAAAACCACAGCAAAGGTGGTACCCTCAAACAAGACAGACCCATTCAGCTTCTCTTAGGGGCTTTCCCTTCGGTCCGCGAGGCAGGGCGCGGTGCTGGGGCGCTTCACTTTGCCGCCCGGCACGCTTCACCAGTCCCTTGGCTCGAATGGGCCGAGGGAACAGGACGCCAGCGCTAGGGCCTGGTGCCTTGTTCTGAGTGGCTCGTCTTTTTGAAGGTTGGACCCCTCCCAAAAAAATGGGTCGGTGTGCTTTTTGTTTCCCTGAAAAAAAGAAAAGAAAAAGGGGTGCCAAGCCTCAACAAAAGACAGAGCCCTTGTGGGGGACCAGCCAAGTGGATGGTGGACATTCTCCAAATGATGTCCACCAAGGGTCCCCAATTAAAATTCATCTGGTTGATAACAGGGGTTCCCCCCTTTCATCTGCCAAGTTAATTATCAAGAAAGGTGCGGGTGTGGCAGGGCCGGTTTTGGCGGGGATTCCAAGGAGGTGGGCAGAACATGAGCACGGCACTTCTGCATTCGATGCATCTTGACTTCCACAGTCTCCATTCAGGAGGGCACTGTCAAGGAACTTCTTATGACATGTAATCTAGCTATACGCCAATGTATTCTGAGGATTTTTCTTCACGAGCTCGTCTAACAAGCCCTACTGGGCATGGAATTTTAAGGCATCCCTTCGGGAGGGATGTTTACGTGGCAAAACAACGGGGAAGCAATTTCGTTTTTGCACGCGGGGAGTTTTGAAAGCAGCACTGAGTGAGGATGTTTCAAACTGTGTTGACTCGCCCAAGATGGTTATGCTTTCGATTTCCCTTTCAACCATCTCCAATAAGGGTACACTGAAAATTTTGACACCCAAATGGGCAACCTTGCAAAACATGGTAGTTGACTGGGGGACGGTTCCCGCCAGAAGTGCAGATATCCGCCCTGCCCGCGAGAGATCTGGCGACCAGTGACCGCTTCGACCACGGAAATTTGTGCACCGCTTTTGGGGTGGCTTAAAAGGGAAACCAAACGGAAAACCACCATTTTGGAGGTCCCCTTATTTTGACACCTACCTATTTGGTAGGGGTTTCCCATCTTGGTTTTGACCCCGGAACAAATGGTGAAGGACTCCCTGAACACTGGGACATCCTCATATCACTCCAGCAGGGTAATTATTCTTGGCAGGTTTTTGCGAACGATGCAGTGGAACTAACGAGGGAGACATCGTTTCGCAAGGCGCTAGTCCCCGGCAGAGGTTCGCAATTCCAGTTGTTCTATTTGCTTTTGTAGCGGAAGTCCTAGACATTTCGCAGAAGGGTTTGTGAATGACAAACCAATAGGCCTACTGACACATCACCGGGTGGTTGCTCTCAATGAACCGCCTCGGATCCACAGCGGCACCAGATATTTGTTGGAACTTTGAACTTCCCTGCCTCAAAACTTGTGGGTGGCTCGTCTTTTTTGGGGACCCATTTTTGGTTTAACGCCAACAGGAAATCCTACCATTTTTAAGGGGTACCCCCAAAAAAAGACTCACCCATGTTGCCTTTTCTTTACACCCACACTCAATTGCAGCAGTTTTGGGGGGTTTCGAAGGTGGATTCTCTTCAGGGCGTCAGCGGAGGGTGTGTGTCTTCCTTTCGGGGGAACCCGTTTTGATCTTTTGTATCTGTTTTTGTTTGGGCGACCAAAGGAAGTCAACCATTCAATTTGGGACCACTGATTTCGAGACAGCTTGACGCGGCTTGCGGTGGCTTGCGGTCTGTTCCCCTTAGGCTGCTGGCGGATCAGTCCCTGGAAGTTGTCGAGCAACTGTGGCAGCAACAGTCTCCAACTGAGGTCATGAATGACTGGGGTTGTGAAAGTCGGCTGTTCCCGTTTTAACCTGGTACTTGAGACTTGAGCGGGGGGCGGGTGACGTTGATTAAGTGTTTAATGATGTTTCCCGTTTCCCCATGCCAGAGAACCCCAAGTGCTGCCCAAAAAATCAGTTGTTGGGGATGGCGAGTTTTATTTCGCGCCTGGAGGATTTGGCCGTGAAAGTTAGGGAGATATTTGGAACCTCCCTAAGGATCACTTTCCTTCTGGGTAGGGCAGACGCTTTTGCTCACTTGTCACAAATCGAACGTTTGCTGGATACGATTGTAAGCATTGTTCGAGTCGGAAGGGACCCGAATGTTCTAACCATTTTGGGCATATGTCTGGGCAAGTTATAACGACGTCACTAGGCAGGTTTACGAGATTTGCGAGTTTGCGACGTCACCCAGGCTGAAGGTTTCTCTCCAAATCTCCTATTCTTGGGCAGCTTGCCCAGCTATATAGGTAGTAATGCAGTCCGCGTTGTGGAAACGGAGCCGTTTCGACCCAAGGCAGGTGACATTGCCGGAGATCATGGCCATGCCGCGCCAGGCAAGCAGTGCCCTGTTTCTTTGAGGCTCGGTTCTCATGGGGTTGGCTTTGAAAGGCAACCAAGTGAAAAGCCACCTTTCGGGGGGGGTTCCCCATATGACACAGAGCCACCTGAGAATGAAAACCAGATTCCAAGCTGAATCAATTTGAACTCAACCGAAGGAGGGAAGGGCGACTGTAAGGAGAGTGAAAGACGTCAGTCCGTACCCACCCCCTTTGCAGAACGCCCCCTCCCCTCGCAGAACCCTCCTGGGGGTTCGTATAAACATATGGTTTCTCTACTTTGCAATGTTTGCCGCTAACCCCTTGATCCTTCGCCCGACCCCTGACATCACAGAAGTGGCAGCTTCCCCCGCTCGCACAAAGTTTCTGGGACAGCTTTTGCTCTGCGGTCTATTGCCCTCCTGCGTTTTCCAGCTATTGCTGGAAGGATGTTGAAGAATGTCCATATTGCGCTTCAATCATGTTCTGAAGGAACTCATCATATGGGAGGTGATCAATATTCCTGGCCCCCAAATGACAATGGGTAACTGTCCCATGTTGTGGGACAGATTGTGTTTTTAGTGGTTTTCCCAAATGGTCATCCCATGTAAAGGACCTGTTGATCAACCCTCACATCAACCAGTAAAGACACATTTGAAGCATAAGTTGCTTCATCAGCTGTGTCAGGAACGTTGGCTGAAAGCTGGAGGCGTGCGGGAAGGGCAAATGTTTTGTCTTAGAGTCCTTGTAACTTGGATTGTTTCCAACCCAGCCTTTTGGACTCCATTTAGGTCTTTTTGGTTAAACAACAAAATCAACAGGAGAACATGTGTGCTGTCCCCTACAGAATCACACCCATTTACATCCTTTCTGTGTGGTCAAGCCAGCTTGGACCAAAGAGACAGGGTCCAGGATCGGAGCACCTTGCTTTCGTGTATTGTGTCAGGGGCTGGCTGGCGGCTGGTGACGTTCCGTGTGCTTCACTTTCTGAAGCGCTGGTATTTGCCGTGCTTTTGAAGAGTTTGTGTCATTGTGGTTTCGCTGAGTAGCCCCAGACCTCCAGTGCACTTATGTCCTTTTTGTTGGGGAGAGGGCTTCCCTTAGTTTTACTTGTTTGTTGGAAATGCCGTTCCTTTTGTCGGAAGCTCCCTTTGAAACAGTTGCTTTGCCATGAAGTACTGTATGTGCACACGTTGAGCTTGCGCGAGGACAGCTGAACACCCTGGCAGACGTGACTCTCGCTCTGGAGGGCGGCAGGCATTCTCGCTCGGAAATTCTGCCAGAGATGTGTGTGCGCGTGTGATTGTTGAGGGTACCGTTTTGGATTAGATTTCAAGGAACAAGAACAGGACATCCAGGAATACCCCTATTTTAAAACATACCCATTCACGGCCATTACTCCTAGTGTCCCCCTCTCACATGGACATTTGGTGAGTAGGCAGCTTGTTCATGCATTTGTTTGCGCATTTTGTTGGGTGTGTCTATATGCTGAACGACCCATATCTTTTGAGTCTGTGTGTTGCACCTATTGAATTAGCGCACTATGTTTCATTGCCAGGTTTCTTCATGATTTTAGGCAAGCCTCGCACACCAAACAAATAATTTGGGCAATAAGACAATGCCCAGGTGATATCCCCAACAGCCCCTGAATCCCCTGTATTTCCTCCGGAACCCTCCCTGAAAGCGGCCCCCAAACCACCCCTTCCTTATCGCCTATCTGGGCCTGTCGACCCCCAGAACGCTTTCAGCTGCTGGAAAAAAAAAACATGTCTGTTCAGTCAACTAAACGAACCATAGAATTGGTTGAAAGGCCATTCAGCCCGTTGTCGGGCCTCGGGATGGCTCAAGCTTGTCCCTGGACGTTGTTTAGGTTGTCCTTGGGGTTTGTCCTTTAAAACCCACCTAAAGAGGGGCACCCACAAACATAAGATCTCCCTTACAAAATACATGGTTGACTGGGGCAACCGCCCATTTACCCTTTCGGGTTGTTTCTGCAGTTTCAGTGGTTGTCCTTTGGGCTTCTCCTTTCGGAAATAAATTGTTGACTGACTGACCCTGTGGAAGCTAAGAGGTGATCCTTCCAAGAGGTTCCCTGCTACAGCCCTGTTTGAAATCCCCTTTCGAACGGTTCCAAACTTTGAGCAAGCCCGAGTTGCCAGGCAGCAGAAGAAGTGGTACCGGGAGTACCTGGGACTGGACTTGGAGGATTAATTCACAGCTCACTTCCTGAGTTGTCCTGGACTTGCTGCTTTGTGGGAGGACTGTTTTAGTGGTAAACAACAAAGTTTGGATTTTCTTTGCCAATCCACTCAGGAAGTGAGGCTTGGCCGCGACCAAGCCGCACATTTTCCACGCCGAGTTTCGTTCAGCGCGAGACGCAGCATATCGAGACGAGTTTCAGTTGTCTTCTCTCGTGGCACAGGGGTCACCGGATTGCAAGCTTCAAACAATGATCGATTTACTGGTAGTGTTCATTGAAACGATCGCCACTGTTGGATCCAAAAAGGGAAATGGAGGAAACCCGGTTGGAACGTTCGACGCGGTTTGCATTTCCCAGGTTGGTTCTTACAAAAGGAATCTATCACTACTGGACATATTTTCTCATTTTGTCCAGGGGGCTTAAGCAAACGGAGGTCAACTTCTTGCACAAAACCAACTCTGACCACCGTTCACTTTTCCCCGCAGGGACGAACAGCCGCTCAGCGCTGGGACCTTCCCAAGTCACAAATGTTTGCGGTATGTGTTGCAATCGGAGCCCAAAATGGTGGTCTCCTTTTGGTCTCCCGTCGAAGCCATCCTGAAAAGGGTAATTACCAACTCGACAAACCATACTTTTGTTTAGCCAGGGTGCCAACTCAAAAAACAACAAAACACCCCACATGTTTTGGTTTACGTCTCGCAGCCCGGCCATTCGTTCCTTCCGTCTTCTGCCCGCGCCGAGCTGGCGCCGGCGCACCTATTTCCTTCCGCCCAAAGCGCCTCAAAAAAGCTGTCGCGGAGAGCGGAGATCGTGGGTGCCCCGTTTCAGGTGAACACGACATGGTCTATAAACATGGTGTTAACATGTTTTTTGATGGTTCTAAGGTGACCTTTCTTTTTCTTATCCCTCCAAGTTTATCGCCTCCGGGAAATCAAGCGAACCATCCCTAAAGACTAAGGTTAACCTCGGATGAATGCGGGGGACCCTACCGGCCATGTTTCACAAGGGTCACAATGACATGCGACTCTGATAGTTGTGTTATATGAGCTTGCTTATTCTGATATGTGTGCTGTGGACACTGAAAGCACTGAGAAACATTGGATTTTGATGCCACGAACTCCGTTGTGTTTACCTTTCAAATACTGGTAATCTTAACATACCTTTCATCCATCTTGATACATACCAACTTCAAGAACTTCATTGGTAAGTGGGTGCAATAGGGAAGCCTGAAACTTGTTGGCTTCTTTTTGGCAAGGACACAGTATCCAAAGTCCAGACTGCATATTATACAGATCATATTTTGGGCGTTCCAGACATTTTGTTGGATATGACGGCCCCGTACCAGATGTTTGTTGATATTCTAAGCAATTGAGGGACAATGTGCAAGCCGGCAGATTCCCTGTTGAGACAAGCCATGTTCCCAACAAGTCCTGGCAAGCTTTTTCACCAAGCATGGCACCCGCGCCCCGCTAGGAAAAAACGATGTTCCAGATACCTTCTTTTTGGTTGAATGGGAGGGCAGCTTTCATGCGGGCCATTTTCAGCCAGCCAGGGAAATCTCACAACTCAGAACCATGTGCAGTTGCCATTGCCAGGCTCGGCAATCCGATTTGTGACGGTTCGGAACCTCAGCTTAGATGGTCAAGAGTTCGAGAGACCCTTTCTCCAATGTGTTTTTTGTTGACTGCCTGAGGTTTTGTGGAATCATGAGTCGGTCAGTTGAAAGCCTCAGGGCCCCCTTCCAATGGGGGCGGGGGTGGCACCCGCAAAAGTGATTCGGAGTGCCACTGAAGCGGCACCAACAGTTCGCTTCGTCCCGGGTTACCCCTGGAAAGCAAACTGGAAATCTGACCGGAGATTTGTCTAGTTAAGGGGCGACCGGGTATTTAGCAAGTGGTTACTAAGCCAGGTCATAACCCGCTGAACAGAGACTGACCATGGTTTCGGCTATCTCACCGGGCTCCACTTACCTGACGTACCGAATCGATGGTCCCTTTGAGTAGGGACCCCTGGCTCACGTTGCGCCAGTCGCCAGGCACGAGGCCGGCGCATTTCTGCTGGCCCCGCCCCCCAGCTTCCAGCGCTTGCTGCAGACGGATGCGGCGGCGCTGGAGCGCCGTTCCGCGCGGCGCTCGGGGAAGGAGGCGAAAGGTTCGGTGAGGCCAGCCGGTGCCCTGGTGGTTTAGGTTTTACTCATACCCAGGTGTGGTGTTGAGGCTCGATGCGTTTGGGTTCACAGGGAAACCAACAAGGAAAGCGGCAAACCGTGTTCGGGGTCCTATGACACATAGCCGTGTGTTTGATCAATACCTTGGATGCATGAGGGAAATGAACACGTCGGGGGTTGACGTTTGGAACCCTGAAGGGTTGGACTACACAAGCCAAGGCTCTGGAAGGGTGCCAAGAGGGTTGCTATTGGGGATACCACCTGGGAGTTTGTGGTGTCCATGCTTCACCTCGAAAAGGTGGTTGATTCTGTTGCTCCGTTATTTCTCTCTCTCTCTCTCTGTAAATATTTTTGCAGAAAATGAAGGACCGCCCGCTCCTGTCAGGAGGGTTGCTTTGTTGGTTCCTAACTATGGTATTTTAATGATAATGAGGAGTGCCCTATTCAATAGTTTGTGAGCATAAATTTGACACCAAGGAAAGGGTCCCCAAGCAAAAGTCAGAATTCGCTACGCAATTGTTTGATCCGGCTTTTGTGGTTGCCGAGAAGGGATGGGTCCACGGCCCTGCCTGCCTTTACCTGGTTCACCCAAAGTCAGGGGATCATTTTGCCCAATGGTTTCAGCTACCACTACCCAGCTTAGGGCACCTCTTTTTCTTGTTTGGGCCGGGTTTTCCTAGCAAATCGACCAACAAAGAAGGAGCCCTTCTTTTTTTAGCCTCGACCTTTTTCGGACAATTGTTTCTTTGTTCACTAACTCACTAAGCGCTTGGGTCGCTTTGTTTGCTAGTTTTCTTCTCTGGTTAGATGCTCGTCCCAGACTGGTATCTCTACCACCCACATGCGGGCGCTTGGCCAGCAAGACTGGTTTGACCCACCGCAAGTAAAGCTTGTAGCAGGGAATCTGAGGGCAGCCTAGGTGTGGTTGTCAAAAACAGGGTGACCCCAAATTAAATGTCAGTCAATGGAATGGACTAAAACCTGCGGTCCAATTCCTGGTTAATAATTTTGACCCCCAGAGGAAACATGATCAGCAAATCTGATTGTTTGAAGCAAACATGACCCACATATGAAGCAGAATCAGATCTGATTTTCGGTGCCAGATGTGAGCCAGGGCTAAGCTTTGGGTTTCAGGCTTCGAACTGGCACGGCCGCACGGAGCACCACGCCGGCTGCGCTGTGTTCGATGGCCTCGACCTGGAAGTGCCGCCAGGAACCGGAAGCGGAAATCGATTGTTGCTTGTTCAATTTGTTTAGAGGCTCTATTCAACACCCAGCTCCTACAAGGGCTTAAGTACGTAGAGTTGTGGAGGACGTTAAGGCCAGGTGAAGTCGTCAGAATACGAGCAAAACGTTCACCACTTGGCCCCTCATGGTACTCCCCTAATCAGATTGACGTATTTCCCACAGGATCGATGCTTCCCATTTGGGTGTGTGTTTCTAGGATGGTACCTCTTGTCACTTGGCTTACAAGAAATCAACAGGATCACCGTCATGTTTAGGCACGATCGTACATTTTAGGGTAGACTACCCCTGCAGATTAACATGGAACCCAACAAACTACCATTTGGAGAGTACACTCCTTTTGATGGACTGGGTTCCGTCCATTAATGTACAGGGAAATAAATATGGTTCAGAGTCAGATAATATTGTGGATCAGAGTCAGATAATATTGGATTTTCTGTATCACAGATGTTCTTTTTACCCCTCTTTTGCGTCATTCTCGAAAGTCAGTTGGCTTGGTTTTCCTGTGGTTTCCCTCTTGTTGTCCTGCGGCTTCCTGTTGGTGCCCCTTAAACTAAGCGCAAAGACCCAAGAGGATAAGCCTCCCAAATCGACAACCTCGCCCGTCTCGGCATTCAGAATCTGATGGATCACCAGCATCGCCATGAAACAGCCAGCTGCGAGCCCAAAAACACAAGAAGGAGTTGAAACCTCAAAAGCTTGAACATAGCAGACCCCCAGAAGATTGAACTGTAGCAGGCCCAAAGTCGTTTGAGCTTCAGCCAGCTTCTCCCAAGCGCGCGCGCTAGCCCAAACGTATGCCGAAGCCCACACGGTACACTGCGGACATTTTGGTGTTCTACCTGGGCGAGGAACTGGAGCTGCTTGGCGCCTTTGGGCCGTGTTCACGTACCTCATTGGAGCCGAGCGAATGGGGGAGCAAAAGCTCCGATGAACATGGGATGACCTTGGGAAACCACCAAACAGATGATACATCCCACTAAATGGGAAAAGTTGCCCATGGTCATCTGGCCAAAATTGTAGCTTTCGCAGGGGACATCTCGTGATTGTTGTTGGGTTCCTTGGGCAGTGCCAACTTGTCGTGTCCCTTCAAAATCAACAACTGTTCTCCCCCCCCCCGTTTTGCAGTTGAAAATCCACGAAAGGTGTGCTTCATGGCCAAAGCGCTATACATGATAAATCATTCGTTTCCTTTGGCTTTTCCGGGGAGCAGTTGTGTGATTTCCCACAACATTCATTTGCAATGTGTTTTGCCAGCAACACAAAGGCTTCATAATTGAGCTTGAGGCATTCCATCGTTTGTGTTGTGTGTGTAGTCAATATGGATGGTTTTTTGTTGTGGTACCCTTTTTCACCTTGTTTGAAAGGGACACCACAAGGCAACCCACTATTTTACTGTGCCGCTATTTTAACACATATACCTATTGTTTGCCCGTGTGTGTTTGGTAGTGGTGCTTGCTTTTCCGACCATGACAATTGTTGCACCTCTTTGTTCATGGCTCCTCGTGCTCTGTTCACGGCTCGTCTGCATCTTTTGGGCCTGCCTCATGCCTAAATCAAATCGAGGCCTTAAAACCGACCCCGAGGACCTACATCACATCAGCCTGAAATCAACTCCCCAAACCCAAACCTGCACACATCACCTGCAACAATCTCCCAAAATCCCACCCCAATCCACCCCAAGCCCAAAAACGCAAGGCCATTTAGTGTTTTCTCATCGCCTAAAATCCCTGACCTAACCCCCAGACCAACACACAGGAATCAATTGGAAAAATGTAAGTCAACTCTGAACTGGCCCTAACTCCGCAAACCAGCCCTCTTGTTTGCAACCAAAAATAGACCCCTTCCTCAATTTGCCCGCCAGACCAAAGGCTTACGTTTCCAACTGTTGCCTTTTGGACTTTCCTTCCATGTTCCCTACCAGAAGTGAAAGCTTTTCGCCATGAGTCGAAATCTACTTACTTGGGGGGGTCAGCTAATGCCAGTTTCCCTTTTGTCGCCTCTCCCCCGTTTTCTGCCTCCCTCCAAACGACCCGAAATGGGTTGCCGGTCTTTCGGCATTTCATTTCGGGGAAACCCGGGGGGTTGGGATTTCTTGAGCCCTTGGAAGCCCGGGGTTCCCGTGCGGGGCGGGGTGTAAGGGAAATAGCCAAGGGTGGCCAGACATGTGATGCCAAAAACAAACAAGCTGATAAAAGGAACCTCTCAAAAACGACCTGGGCGGAAACCGGAAACGGATCGATGTCGAAACGGATCCAGGCTGTTGACCATCACCCGAAAGCACTGGCCCTTCCCTGGCTGCCTCGCGCTGCCCGGGGGCTTCGTGGAGAAGAACGAGGCCTCCATCGAGGCGGCGAGCCGGGAGCTGCAGGAGGCGCTCACGGGATGCTCCAAAAAAACGATCCAAGCGAATCGAAGCCACGTTTTGAGAACAAATCCTGACATTTGCAAAGTGTTCCAGTTGTCCATGTTTGGTCAAGGTCACCAAAGGTAAAGCGATCACCTTTTAGTTTAAGGTCCTTTGGACAGGTGAGGAGGGGGAAGTTTGGAGAGACTGTCTTCACAGTGTTTGGATGTGTTGTCTTTGTGTCTTGTTTGCGTGTTTTGGTTCCGTTCATGTTTGGTGACTGCCTGCAAACAAAACTTCTTGTTTGGTCACCTGCCAAGGATTGGAAAACCGTGCTGGCTAGGGGTCTAGCTGACTTTTCTGGTCCTTGAAACTCAGTTCCTGGCAATAGGGTTGGAAATTGCGATTCCTAGGGTGCCATGATTGAAACTTCTTTGGGGTAAGCAACAAATGGAACCCAAAACTGGGCGTTTTAGCATCACCATAGGCAAACGGAGTGCCCCCAAGCGGTGATGATTGAAGGATAAAATTATTGACCCCTGCAAAGGGGTTGTAGAACATTTTAGGCCTTGCAAGTGGCCAGATTTTTCAAGGTACTCCAAATTTCCGAATTACTTGGTCAACTCCAAGGGCTCGCTCTTTCCTACGCGTCACTCAGCTAGGTCACCTTACTTCCCTGAGCGAAGGCTGTGACCTTGACTTGTTGCCGGCGGTGCCAACCGGCTACTTTGGTTTAAAAGAGTTCCCTTTAAGACAAAGCCGAAAAGAAGGCAGTTGCGGGAAGAGAGGCCTCCCGCAAGAAAAGAAACAATGGCACCACATGTCTATTGCTTCCACCTCGCAACTTGGGATTTGCAAAAGAGTAATACATGCTGTGGACAAACTTCTGCACCTGGTGGTTTATCCCATTCATAGAGCTTCCATCCCAACTGGTGTGGCTTGTGGATTTTGTTCATTCACAGTATTCTCACTTGCCCAACGCCGACCTTTGAACCTTTTAGTTTCCCGTTTTGGGGAACCATTTTTAGTCATGGCCACAAAGGGGGAGAACTACACTTAACGTTACCAGCTTTTGCTTCAAGGGGCATTGACTTAGCAAGTGGTTAGAAAGCCTGGTTATCACAAAAGCCATGACTACCCACTTACCTGACGTACCCGATCGCCCCTTTCAGCAGCAGCTTTGTTAAGAAAAGAAAACAGGCAAAACAACAGATACTGTCAAAACATAGGCGTCCGATCAGGAGACCCAGGTGTCCGGGCTGCCTCTCACTTTCGTGGCCCGCTTCGACACCCCGAACCGGGACCCCCGGGGCCCGGTCACCACGGACGCCTTCTTGGCCTTCGCGCCCTCTAGGCACTGCCAGGCACGCGGGAAGCGGAAAAAGGTGGGGGATTGATTCATGTGGGTCGGTCATTTGTTTTCCGGGAGCCCCGTTTTTCTTTGGTTTAAAGGGAAACCAAAAGCAACACCGCCATTTTGGAGGTCCCCTAAAACAAGACACACCCATGTCCACCACCCACTTTCGAGGGGCTTCCCTATCCCCAAACATATAGCCGTTGTTTTAGCCCAAGGTTGACTTCGCCCAGGGTTTTGGTTAACCCAAGACGCGTACATAGCCTAAACACAACAGGGGGAGGATTTTTTGTGTTTCCCTATTCTATGGCGAGCTCACCGATTCCGGGGTATGCGGCATCAGTGTTTCATGTTAACTAGTGCAAGGTAGATTAAAACCCGGTGATTGTTGATTTCCCCCCAAACATGGAAGCCTGCCCCAAAAAGAAGCATCAAACCTGCCGCTGAGCTACGATAATGCCAGTGATGCTTCGTGTATGAAAAGGCAATGAACCTCTTCAGGTGCACGGACACCTTTCCTGACCACCTAGGGATTGGGCTGGGCATGAACACCACGGGAGCTAAGGTGATGGACATGGATAGGAGTTTTGGCTACACGCTGCAGTTGGGCCCACGGAGAAAGATCCATGCTCCGATTTGCAAGCACGTGTATGGGCATCCCATGCACCACTTACTCCAAACATGGGGTCTCCGCCAAACACATTTCAAACTTGAGGTAGACTATGAAACCGAGTCAGAGCATATTGCTTTTGTCTAAGTAATTACCCGGGATTTGTGCCAAGAAGCACGGAAGAGGCTGAAGTAACGTTCCCATTGCCGACCAAAATATATGGGCATGCACCTCTTAATAGCGGTCATAGACTCTATTTGCCCTGGGTGAGCTGGTTTGGGGGTAGCTGAATCCGTTTAAGACACGTGTTGTTTTTGGAGCCCGACGATCCCAAATAGGCACCCAGGGATCACACTGTGTTGAACTCCCAAATCTTGTGTAACTTACATGTATGTGTATATATATATATACATGCATATACATATATATATATATCCGGATATGTGCGTGTCTTTTGAGGCTACCCTTTCCCGGTTTGTGTATAAGGAAGCAACAGGGAAAGCGACCACTTTCGGAGTCCACGGTTTAAGGAATCCCCCCCTCTTCCCGGCAGGCGGGGGATGATGCGGCCACGGCGCGGTTTCAGCCACTCAAGGAGCCGTGTTCTTTTCGTGTTTGCACATTAGTGGCGGCAGATGTTTCCCTGGACTTTTAACTTTTTGGGAAGACTATTGTATTGAAACCAAAAGTTTGGACTTTGTCTGGCCAATCCGCTCAGGACGTGAGAAATGTGACACACCAAGGGGCACTTGAATTTTCGAGCAAAGGCAAGCTTTACTTTGAGTTCTCCCCTTGGCATTTCAACTTTAGGTCAGGGTCACCTCCGCTGTGTGCTTTGGTTGGTGGACCTTATTTAGGTGGGGATGTGTGTCCACCAAGCACTTTTGAGCGGTTCCCCGTGAACTTTCATGGCCGCGTGAAACTGTGTGCGTTGTTGAAGCCCAGGCGGTTTGCATCGTGCGCCCCCTTTTTGTCACCCAAGGCTACGAGCAGATCCCGCAAGGAACCGGATGCATGGTCTCAATGCAAGCCTTCCGCTTGTTATTCTTTTTTAGATTTCTTCGCCGCCTGGAAGTGATGGCAGCGCAGTGGAACTCGAAGTTCTTTTTGCCAAAGGACGTTCGCAACTGCTTCTTGGCCTCAATCTTCCACATCGCCCCAAGGCTCTTGATGCCATGGGGAGACAGTAATCCCTTGAGGCTCGCGTTCCGAGATGCTGAGATGCAGCTTCCAAGCCTTCTGCTTGCCCGCCGACCTTTCGAGCTGAATCGACCTTTTGCTTCTAGATCATTTTCAAGCATCACCTTTCGGGCAATAGTGAGTTTCCTCTTGGTGTGATGTTTTGGTTCGCTGGAACCCATCCGGAGATTATGTACTTGAACTATATATCTTGGTCCTAGAAATCCACGATTGTTGTTTAAACGTCCTTTGCACCTCGCCTGTTTTTTGCAGCTAAAGTCTGTTTTTTGCGCCTTGCAATGAGCCATGGCGTGCTATTTGATGGATTACTCATCCGGTTGCTACCTTTAGATTCCACGAAGCTAGTTTCACCGCAACATGTCTTGACACAAGACAGTTTTGGTGTGAACCTTGGTCCATGCCAAAGTCACCATGATATTACCGTGAAATTGGTGTGAAAGCTTGTTTTCTAGCGCCAAAGCACGTTTTCTGCCGTTAGTTTTGACACCGGTGAATCTATGTGTTCAGCCCGTCCTTTGGTAATCCCTCTGCTTGTTTTTGCTGGGGCGCCCGAATTGTTCAGTGCACCTGGCAAAAGACGCCTCTCACGGAAAGCACGTAAAATACACCGCCCAGGGTTGGGGGAGATTTTCATCGGGAGCCCATCCGGGCCAAGCGAAGTGGCAGGAGCTGGCCACAAAGAGTTGGAGCTTCGACCACGCGGAGATCGTGGCTGCTGCGCTGCTTGTGGCAGCAGAGCTGCCCTTAGAGGACCAACTAGCAGCTGCAGTGAGGGCGGCGTGCGAAGTCTGGGGAGGCGGCCGATGGGCGATTCCATGAACTTCGGATTAGTAGGCGTGTCTTTTTTGAGGGTACCCTGTTTTTGGTGGTTTCAAGAGGAATCCAAAAGGAAAACCGCAATTTTGGAGGGTGCAAAAAAAAACAAAACACTTGTTGCTTTTGATCTGGTCCCACAAGTGTTGGATGCGTTCTGCACGAGTGTACGCACCAGACGGAGGGCTTGGTGCGCACTGGACGTATCGATGATTCTTCACTGAACCACCAGGAGTTGTCATGGATGAGAGACACGATTTTCACGCAAGTTCAAGGACGAACGTGTATCATGTGAATAAGCCGATCCTTGTGGTGAACGCACTGAAGGAAGGTTGCAGCTGTCCCATGACGGTGAAACCCTGATACAAACTAGCTGAAGCCTTGTGCGAAGGGGTGGTTTAGTGGGAGGCCGGCCAATGGTCGTATCCAGCTCCTTGAAACTTCTTTACCTTGCATCCTAGATCGCACGAACTTTGGGAATTACGTGATAGGTCGTGATGGGGATCGATACAGTTTCAATTACCCTCACTCCCACTAACATGGCACCTGCCGGGGGGACCCTACACAAGAGCAATGATCTTCCAGGTGCCCTACCATAGGTGCTATGTTGGTGGAAGGGAGGGTAATGGACTCGCCAACTATGTTCTTTGTTTTATACCCCCGTTTATTTGGCCCAGTGGATCCCAGTTGCCGATATAGTAGGAACCCTTCGCCATTCCTTCGCCATTCCTTTTGATTGTTTAAAGTCTGGTTCCCTTGGCTACCTGCTGCACTGGGAAATGGAATCACTGGGAGGGTTGTCATGTTGAGGCTGTCAAAGGTGACACTTAGTGCGAGAATTTGTCGAATCTTTTGCCCTGACGATGCGAAAGCCCGAGCTAGGGAGCCCCGCAGAAAATCCCAGGAAACGTGGAGCCTCTTTCCCGAGTTCTTTGCTCTCTTTGTTCAACCAAAAATTCTCAACCCCCGGAAAGGTCCCCTTTTTCTGAGGTTGGACTGGGACATGGCTGCCAAATTTAGTAGTTTATGTTGTGAATTGTCAGGCGCACCGTTTTGTGCTCGGGGTTCGAAATTGGAGACCCACTTTTGCATGCTGTGGCAAGCAAAAAAATAGTTGTTTGGCAAACAGCACAAAGATTAACCAGATATATTGCATGTCAGCGCCGTGCTCATCGGAGTCTGGGTCATCATGATTACCTGTCGGAAGGGTGCTGACATTTTTCCCCATAGCGATCTGATTCATGTAGGTTTGTATGAATACGGGAGCCAACATGGCTTCCGCGACAGCTGGAGCGTGTCGCGGATGCCTTGCTGCTTTATGACATACTACTGGAAGTGGAATCACAGGGTGTGAAGTTTGGTTGAAGTTTCAGATGGAGCAGGGGCATGGACGAGCTCGAAGGTTCGCAAAGCAGAAATCAGACGAACTCTACTTTTTCAACTCCGCTTTTTCCATGTCCTGCAGGAACCACACGTCATTTGACCATGGCTCATGCAGGTTTCCCTGTGACATCTTTGTTAGACACATGCCTGCGATGCAGGCCGTGCCTCCGGCACATGATTTCGGACAGGGACTCAAAACGAGGACCGCTGCTTGGGCATGTCTTTCTCACCGGAGGAACCCAAAGTTGGGGGTGTTTCTGAACACATCCCCAAAAGTGCTGACTCGCCTCAAACACAAGCAATATGGCACCTGATGGGACTATTTTGAACCAATGGCTTGGCTTATTTTGCCCCTTTCGGGTGGGGGGGGGAACAACGATGTAAGATGATACCAACCTGACATGGTGAGGCCGCCGGTTTTCGGCCCCGAAGATGGTCCAATGGATTCTCCGAAGCTCAATGGGCACGTGAGAGGAAAAAGACAAAAGATTCACATTCTCAAAATACGCATCCCCTAAAAGGGTTGGGTTGTCTTGTGCCTCTTCAGATACCAACCAAAGGAGGTCCATTCAGAGAAACTCCAATACATGGTTGACCTTTGTTTGAAGTCTCAGACATTGCCCTCCAGATGGACATAACTCTTGCCACAAGAACACACTGTCATTTCGGGTGAATCTCATGTTGAGTGACCCCCCCCTTTGAGATTCCAGATGATTTTGTCGGGGAGGGGGGCAATGTTCCTGGGCCGGTGTTTGAAGCGGCAAGGTCTTGCCCTCCAATGGGATTGACGCCAATCGCGCCTCGGTCGGTTCATACCGATGGGGTCCGGGCAACATCGGCCCGATTTGCCGGACCCTGAGGACCTGAGGTGCAACCTGGACATCGACTTGGCGACAGGGCCATTGGGATCCAACGGCGTTCCGACCTGTGAGGATCTGCAAATCTGCAGCTAGATCAATTCCTGAGAAGAAGAGATCTGCACCAGCGCCACACTGGAATGACGTAGATCTAGGGTGTGTGAGGCTGATTGTGAAGTATGTGGTCCCACGCAGCGAGCCCTTTGCATGGAGCCGTGCAAGCGATGCAAAACGCAGCTGTCCGTCCGCAGCTGTCCGTCCGCAGCGGTCCACTGCCCAGGTATTCAATGGATTCTGGCATTTGGATGCATTTGTATGGGTCGCAGTGTTAAGGGGCCCGTTGCACATTGGTTTGAAGGGAAGCAAAAGGAACACTTACATTTTTTCCGGGGGGGCCTATGTTGACACATACCCATAGTGCAAGCAACATCAAGCACAACTGGCACAACTGGCACAACTGGCACAACTAGCACAACTGGCACAACTGGCACAACTGGCACAACTGGCACAACTGGCACAACAACCACACCACCACCAGCACCAGCACCAGCAACACCACCGCCACCGCCACCACCAGCACCACCAGCACCACCACCACCACCACCACCACCACCACCACCGCCGCCTTTTGATGGTTGACTTCCTGTTGGTTCTTGTTCAACACCATTCCCAACTGAGTGGGGGGAAGCCAAAGATACAAACGTGGCGTTGTACAAACATGGCATTGTATGTGTATAATATACCGCTTGCGCGGTGGCTTTGAGCTGCTTTACATAATACTGTTGGTTTGGGGCAGTAATCTTATGGGACCGCCGCTTGGCACGGCAATGAGAACACATTAAATGAATTGTCATTGTGTGTGTGTGTGTCTCTGTGTGTGTGTGTCGGTGTGTGTGTGTGTGAGTTTGTGTTGTTTGTGTTTTTGTTTTTGTGTTTCAAAAACAAGCACACACACACACATGAGTCTTGATATTTTCCGGCTCAACAGAGCCACAACTGAAGGGCCCCTGAGAGTTCCCTTGGCCCGCGCTCGAGCGAATCCCGTTTTACTGTCACCCTACAGGAGTCGTTGTCTTGATTTCAGAAGACGCTCATTTGCCAGGCGTCTTCGTTCCGCGGCGCTCTGGTTTGCCAATTGTGGAAGCTGCATCCAAAGGCCCTGAGTCAGAGTTCGGCCTGTTGTCTCCACATTTGGACTTCCTGAAAATATGACTGGAACACGCATGTGTGTGTGTGTGGCTTTGGAGGGTACTCTCATTGTTGATGGTTTACATTTTAAAGGAAAACCAAAAGGACAACCACCATTTTGTGTGTTTCCCTAGAAACAGACACCTTTTCCTGTGTTTGAGAACGGGATCCATCAGGTGTAGCGTTGACCCGGGGCCAACACATACCCCATGCGTTCTGATCGATCCGGGGTGAAGATTAGACTCCATGCTTCCCCTTTGATTCAAAAAGCTCCATCCCTGAGTTCATGGACATCAAGATTTTTGGAAGAGCATTTTCGTGGCAAACAACAAGTTTGGACTTCTGACTAATGCACTCAGGAAGTGAGAAAGGCCCCGGAAAGCGGAGCCATGGCGAAATCAAACCCATTTGGCTTGCAAGCGAATGACCCCGCTTGAGCAACTCAATGGCTTTTGCACAGCACAAATCACACAACATCGATCCGAGAGTGCAACGAGTTGCCTTCGGGGGTGATCTTTGAAAGGGTCAGAAAAACTTGAGATGGCGCGAGAAGGCTGTTTTGTACATTTCGTCATATATTTGTATATATATATATATATATGTGAGTTGTCACAGGGGACCTCACAGGTTCACCTGACTCCCCACCGAATTTTGACCAAAGGGTCCCTTATGAAAACTCACGCCCCATCAGAGCTCCAGGTGCTCCGTGTACCTCAAACCTTCGTATCCTGGACTGCGGCACAGGCGCGATGAACTCGCGAGAAGGAAACGGCTCTGGCTGCGTGGGCTTTTTCCTTTGCAGTAGTCGGCTCGGTTGATGGACGACCTGTTTCAATCTTGTTCAATCTGTGATGACATCTTACTTGTTGAAGAAGCACATGGTCGAGCAATATTTGGGAAAACAAACACACTTTTGCGCCTTTTAAGGAATGCTGAAGGCAAAGAACGAGCCAAATTTATATTTCTGCGGTTTGGCTCAGCCAGCTGGACTGCAGGGACTTCAGCCACTGGCGGAGATCTGAAATCGTGTTTTGTCGTTGCGGCTTCTAATTCAAAGGGGAAGTCGGGTAGCTTCCTTCAGCTTCACCAACCAAACGGGGGTGGCCTTTTCAACGCGTAAAGTGTTGGAGCTTTGGGAGGGCACTCACTTTTCATCTCAACTTTTCCATATTTCCCGCGGGGGCGGGGACCCCATCGATTTCTCTGAACCGTGTCGAGACGCTGGAAGCTTTGGGCCTCGCGTTCAGTGGGCCCCGGAACTCCGGATCGGCGAAGGGTGCAAAGGAGCGCAAAGGCGGTTCTTGGGGACACCTTGACGAACATGTGTTTTTGTTTTTGGTTGAACAATCATCGCCGCCCTTGGGTGTTCTGCCGGTTTTAGAAACTCCCTGGAAATGGGTGTGTCTTTCTTGAGGGTACCTGTTTGTTTTTTGTGGACTGCCAAACCGTGCATCCTCTTTAAGACCAGCCCAAATGGGAACCTGGAACCCACGAAGCTTCGCTGAGGCAGTGGCTGTCTGGCATTGGCGCTGCTGGCGCGTGGGGCCCCAGCCCGGCCGGAAGATTAGCTTCGATAGGTAAGGAGTCAATCCGCTTTTTGGAATGCACTTACCCTCCCACCAATTAACATGGAACCTGACGTTCGGGACCCGGTCCCTTGAAAGGAAATTGGTGTTCCAGGACCCTCAGAAGTCTGGCTCCATGTTAATTGGTGGGAGGGTAAGAAAAGCAAGGTTCACTTCGGGGTCATTCCAACTCACCAGCAAATGGAGGCGCCGGCATACCGCGAGGCCTGAAACGTGTTCTTGTGGGTAAAAGTGCTCCGCGTTTTTCCCAGGGGTATGGATGGCCCATAATTTTGCGGACTTCAGAAACGGACGAAGTTTCTTGGAGGTCACGTACTTCACGTGGGAGACATATCATGATTTGCCCGGATAAAAGCGTTCCTGCAGAAACCGGCTCGATCTTTTGCCCCCAACACCCCGACTGCACATACACAATAACGCATTGACCACCCCTGCAGACAGTTGCTCCGTCCGGGGTAAACAAGACTCCTGTCTCCAACTGCGTTTTGGAAATGGAGCGTGGGACCCGGGACGGGAGCCCTCCCCACTGCCTCGTTCAGGTTGCAACCCATCACTAGATATCAAGATTCGCACGTGGGAAGTCAGATAATGCCAGACTGAAGCTTGATGTGGAGGGCTAATGAGAGCGAGTTAATCGAGACTCGCCCTGGACATCCTCTTGTTTGCTGACATGCCTTTTGGATCTAAACAAGAAACACGCGAACCCTAGTTACATAAGTAGAAATGGAATGCACGATAAATTCATAGGGCGGCAACAGGTTTCTTTTGGAGTTGCCAGGGTTTCCCTTTCGCGTCCAATGATGGGATCGGGATTGCCGCACCTTTCTTTGGGACGTTTTTCAGTTCTTTTGTTGTAGCCCCAAAGTGGTGCGACAGACCCAATGGTGTTGAGGATATACCGTGAAAAGCAAGCCATGTGTTTTCAGGCTCCGAATCCCTATTTTGATCTGGGCGGCTCCCGGCCGTCCCCTTAGCTTTTGCAGGTCCATAGTTGGTTTAGTGGTTGGGTTTCCAGTTAACCCACCACAAATCATGCACTTTTCGCAGGGGATGGGAAAACCAGACAACGGACCGCCCAGTGCCGATCCAGCGGCCTCGAGTCTCAGGCGCTTCCCTTCAGCTTCCGCCGTGGCCATCGACGCAGATCCCTTGGCGCAGAGCTGCGCGGCGCGGAACGCGGAGCGCCTGGGCCTGCCCTGCGAGGCGCTTGGGGCAGCTCGCGTCACTTGGACCGCGGGGAAAGTGAGTCACAAACCAACGGAATTGAAGGTCGACCCCATACTTTTCGCAACCCCAGTTTATGAATATGGGGGGGTTTAGTGTGGAATCATCACTTTGGAGGGGAACACCCCCATATATTGGTAAACTGGGGTTGAGAAAAATATGGGGTCAACATTACAGTTGCAGGGTTTCTAACTTGTTCCCTGGCAACATTGAGTTGCCATCCACGGTGTACCCTCATTTGAGTCACAATCAAAACCCGGGGAATTGGAGTTACAATCCCAGCCAGAATTAGTGCGGCCGTTTGTTTAGAGGGTTCTGGGTACACCAGTTGTGATTCAAATGAGGGTATATCGCGGATGCCAACTGAATATTGCAAGGAGGGAACAAATTGGAAACCCTGTCAATTCCCAGGTTTGTGGTTGCTTGCTTGCATTCATAGGTACCACTACTGGAGGGTACTGTTGACCCCGGATCGAAGTAGAACTCTGTTTCTTTTGGGGGGGGCAGAACCCCTCCAAAAGTCATGAACCACCCTATTTTGCATGCAGGGGGTTAAAATGGTGCTCCCATGATCCAATTGTTCATGGCTACAGGAGTTATAAAAACCGCTTCGGGTAGGGAAGAAGTTTTAAAGGGATTCGATCAGACTGCTTGAGTAGGCTCAGAGCATGACTCGAATGGACTGGGAGCGCCACGTTCTGTGAGAGAACCTGCTGGAGAATGAGGAGGGATGGTAGATTTTAGAACCATGTGGTTGGCTATTCAGGATTCAGGTGTTGGCCGACACGGCAAAGACTCACCAAAGACTGGACCAAATACTATGCCCCAACCAAATACCTTAGCGGATGATGGTCTTTCATTTAGGGGGAAGAATAAGGAACCATGTTTGTTTCTTCGCAACTTGTTGCTCAGTCTCGCTGGTTATGACATAAACCAAGCAGTTTGGGCCGGAGTTACTATGTAAGTGTTTGTCTTAGTGTGTTTGTTAGTTTTATAAGGAAACCAAAGGTGGTACAGAAAGAACTTTTTGTCAGGCAGGTATGGAGTTAAAGGTTACCATTTCCTGTGAGTCGGTCCATGTTCGCTGCATGCCAGGCTAGAAGCAGAAGCATTTGTTCAGCTCCCCTCTAATTTGAAATTTTGTTTGGTGGTTTGGACGTTAGGGGATACCTTTCCCATTTTTGCAAAAGCAACCGGGGTTCACCAGTCCAAGCCACCAAGTAAGGGCCTGATCTGCTGGATCTCCTGCTTTCAGTGCGGCTCGCCTGTCGAACCGTGGATGTGGGATGTTTGCCGTGCCAGGTCGTTGCGGGTGATAGGGTCACTTACCGAGGCAATCGTGACCCCCTTTCACTAAGGTAGCTCCGTTCCGGGATGAATTGTTGGATTTTAGGACCAGGTTCTCTGAAACTAAGAGAATCGTCAGGGGGTGGTACAATACTTCCGTTCCAGAGCTATCGGTTTTGGGTTCGGCCTCGTTTTGTGAAACCGAGTTCCCTTTTCAGCAGCAGAGTGGCAGCCTGGGCCTGCGGGGTGTGCGGATTCGAGATTGGCAGGTCCTGAATCTTCGCTTTGCGGAGATTTCTCGGAGCGGCAGGGCACCCCAAAAACACGCATCGCAGCTCCACAAATCAAAACGGAGAAGGGGACTCTTAGTGACTCTTAGTTGAACCCGCTACAATTGACTAATTCATGGACAAACATATATATATATATATATACAAAATCATTTATACACATACATACGATATGAACTCTGCCTACATTGCAAACATCAATAGCTATGGGCAATTCCAATGCTGATTCAGAGCCATAGCAAGGGGAGCCATAGCAGGGAGATGGCCCTGAACGGCCTTTGATGGCTCCAAATACTTGCTCTTAGTCACTAGTAGCCACTATTGTGACCAAATGTCAGTCTTCTGTGACCAGATGCCACCAGCATTTGCCAAACCTTTATGTTTCGGGAGGGGGGGGCGGGAAGGACTTTCAATAGGAAAACCAACATTTTGGGATCCCCCAAACAACGACACACCCATGTGTCCTTCTCACAGAATGTTGGAAGGTGGATGTCGTGCTCAGCCTCTTCTCAAAACAAAAAAGAAGCAGAAGAGACAACGTGGTGGTGGCTTTCCTACCGGTTTCCCTGAATTTCCCCCAACAAAAAGAGTACCCCAAAGAGGACAGCCCCTGTTGGCCCAGCGTCGAGGCCTCGGACCTTTCGACCTCGCAGTGTCCAACCCACCGCCTGAGCCTCACTCGATCCGACCGGATCTGCTTCGAGCCTCCCCCATCGCTGGCCTAACCCAGAACTTTTCTTGCTGGTGCTCAGCAGGGAATGTATGAATGACCAGAAGAATTGCAATGGGGAATTTGCTTTTGGGTTTGGCATCACCTTTCTTGTCTGGGTGTGGCTCTTTTTGAGGCTCAGTCCCCTTAAGGATTTGAAAGGCAGAAGGAACCATCAATTTGGGGGTACCCATTTTTCTGACACAAGCCTCATGTTTTGTCTGGTTGCTTGGGGGTTGGCGATCCTCAGGCAACCCCGAATTGGTGGTTTGGATCAGTCTGGATTGGAGCTTGAACCCTTGGCTTCTAAGCTGCTAACTCACCACCAGCTAGAGGTACAGCCGGCTTCAGAATCAACAAACTATTTGTTCATTTTGTGCTGTGGATTTGCGGGGTAGCGTTTCCATTCGGAAGCGAGCGACTGTATTTCTCGAGGTTCGGACTAGGTGGCCAAGTGTACAATCGGTATTGGGTCCTTTTGGTTTCTTTTTCCGCCCATATTTCTGCTTGCAACAGGGGCCCGTTCCAGGAGTATGGTCGCAAGACCGAAACAAGGAGTTGACGGAAGGGACTGGCCACTGAGATGAGTCTCGTTGGGAGGCGACCAAGGCCCGGCGAGAAGGGAGCTCCGAAAGTCTGGAATTGTCCTCTTTGAGGCCTTACTCGTTCATCTGTTGGTCATTTGCCATGAAGGCCCTTTGGTGACCTCCCCTTTAGGTATCTCCCGCGGAAGTTGATGGAGCACGTGGGCTTTGCGCACCGCGGCTCGCTTGCCGCGTACATATTTTGGTACGAGCGCTGAACATGAAAAGGCCCAGGGCCCCCCCGCCCCCCGCCTCCCTTCCCCCCACTCCCCAGAAAACCGAGAGGGCTCCTAAAGGATTCTTGTTTTTCGTTGGGTTCCATGCTTGCGGAGAGTCCCCTTGCCGGGCATGCTTCGTTCTGTTGGTTCATTGGTTTGGGCAGACGACCTCAATTTGCACTCGAGGGTGCTGACTTTAATATGTAGAACCTTTCCAAGGAAACTGGATCGCACCGACGGCCGTTTTTAATTGGAAGCTCGAAAGTTCAAACTTGGCTTCCAGTCAAACCAGCCTGCATTTCAAACCTTGGGGAACCAGGACCCCTTTGGTCTCTTAAAATCTGTTTGCCGGAGAGTGTCATTGAATCACGTTTGCACGCGAGCATTGCCTGTCAAGCCCGCGGACGCTTCCGAGAGAGCCATGCAAGAGTGTGTATATGCGTTCACCTTCATCACTATCAAGACCCGGGCGGCCGACCGTAGAGCAAGCAGCTTGCCCGCCAAGTTGTCGAGGAATTCAAATCCAGTCTCGCAGTACGTGGCATCCTTAGACCAGCGTGCTTGGAACTTGTCTTTCCTCACCCCACCATTGCCCTCCGACGTCCCGGCCCGCGAGGTCCTAGACACCCCAGAGGTTCCAGAGGGGTCAGAGGGGTCAGAGGCCCCAGAGGCCCCAGAGGCCCCAGAAGCCCCAGGGCCGGCGCAGCCGCCAGCCTCCGGCAGCCTGGGTCACCCCGAGCTGTGCCGCAAGCCCTGCCTGTTCCTTCAGTTTGGATCGTGCCCCCACGCTGAGTGCCGCTTTTGCCATGAACCTCACGGCAAAGCTGCGAAGCTGGACAAGCGGCAGCGTGTGGACCTCATCACTTTGGGTGAAGCAAACCTTCTGTATATGGTGATCCCGCACTTGCGCGAGCGGGTCCAGAAAGTGCCGGCAGCACATGAGCTGACAGCACTGCTGGAAGAACATTTGGCATCGCTGCCGAGGTGGCCTTCTCCATTGCCACAATGGAAGGCTTTCCAATTGAATCGTGCCTTGTCCCAATTGAGCTACGCTCAGCTGGTGCAGCTTTGCGGCTGCTTTCAGCAGGCACACATCAAAGATGCCTTCAACCGCCTGCGAGCAAGCTTTGGCGACAGGTAGAGCTTCAGCAAGTGAAGTGGGCGAAAGGCATGCACATGATGTGTCCTGAACTTTAGAAAGGCGTAGACTAGCACGCACTTTGGACCCACAGAACCACAGAGCTGCACACCCCATGCTGATAGACTCACCCGCTTGCACACTTTTACAGACACAAACACAGACACAGAGCGACACACAGAGAGACAGAGAAACACAGACGCGCGCACACACGCAGACACACACACACACAGACACACACACACACACACTCACGGACACGGACACGGACACAGACACATACACGACACGGCACGCCTCGACACGACACGACTTGACACGACGCGACACGACACTAGACTCCACTACACTCACACAGCACACGCACACACACACACACAAACACGCACACGCACACGCACACGCACACGCACACACACACACACACTACACTCACAAAAGCACTTACGCAAGCACTTACGCAAGCACTTACGCCCACAGACACACGCACACACACACACACACCAGCCCACTCACTGACACACGGATGCACAAATGAGCAAATCCGCCGAATTCATACAGTACGTACCGTTACGTACCCAAACAAAAAGCGATATGGACACACACACACACAGGCGCACGCACACACACACCAACCACAGCATCCGGCCCCATCCCACCCCACCACACCGCACACCACAAACCGCGCACAGCACGCAACACACAACACTCAACACGCAATACATGCGAGCAGACACACGCACACACACACAGACACACACAGAATCAGACACAGACACAGACACACCACACACACACACACCCACGCTTGCAGGCACCCATCCACACCCTCCAACCCACTCACGCACCCACGCACCCATAAACCCACGCACCCACGCACCCACGCACCCACCCACACCCACCCATCCGCGCACCCACGCACCCACGAGCACACACACACACACACAAACGCGCGCGCGCACACGCGCACACGCACACACGCATACACACACACCCACACACACGCGCACAGAGACACACAGAGACACACAGAGACACACAGACACACACACACAGACACGCACACACACACAGACACACACACACACACACGCACACACAGACACACACGGACACGCACACACACAGACATACACACACACACATACATACATACATACATACATACATACATACATACATACATACATACGTACACACACACACACACCACACCGACACACATACACACAGACACACACACACACAGACACACGCACAGACACGAACACACACAGACACACGCACAGACACGAACACACACAGACACACGCACAGACACACGCACAGGCGCACACACACACACACACAGACACTCACACGCACACAGACACACACACACACAGACACTCACACGCACACAGACACGCACAGACAGACACACACACAGACAGGCACACATACACAGACACACACACACACACAGACACACACACACACACAGACACAGACACACACACACACAGACACACACAGACACAGACACAGACACAGACACAGACACAAACACGCACACACACACACACACACACACACACACACACACACACACACACACACACGCGCGCGCACGCGCACGCGCACGCGCACGCGCACGCGCACGCGCACGCGCACGCGCACACGCACATGCACACGCACACGCACACGCACACGCACACGCACACGCACACGCACACGCACACGCACACGCACACGCGCACGCACACGCACACGCGCACACACATGCACACGCACACGCTTTCGCACACGCACACGCGCACGCGCGCGCACACGCATACTCGCACGCACGCGCACAAGCACACACAGACGCAGCCGCAGGCGCAGACGCAGACCCACACACACACACACACACACACACACACACGCACGCACGCACGCTCGCACGCACGCACCCACACACACACACACCCACCCACCCACCCACCCACCCACGCACGCACGCACGCACGCACGCACGCGCGGACGCACACGCACGCACGCACGCACGCACGCACGCACGCACACACGCACGCACGCGCGCACGCACGCACGCAGGGCACGCACACACGCACGCACGCACGCACGCAGGGTACGCACGGCACCGCACGCACGCACATACGCACGCACGCAGCCTGCACCTATGCACGTACGCAAGCCTGCACGCCTGCACGCACGCACGCCCACGCGCACGCACGCACTCATGCACCCATGCGCACGCACGCACGCACGCACGCTCGCACGCACGCAGACACGCAGGCACGCAGGCAGGCAGGCAGGCACGCAGGCACGCAGGCAGGCACGCAGGCACGCAGGCACGCAGGCACGCAGGCACGCAGGCACGCAGGCACGCAGGCAGGCACGCAGGCACGCAGGCACGCACGCACGCACGCACGCACGCACGCACAGACGCACGCACAGACGCACGCACAGACGCACGCGCAGACGCACGCGCATGCAGAGGCACGCGCATGCAGACGCACGCGCACACGCACGCGCAGACGCACGCGCAGACGCACGCAGACGCACGCAGACGCACGCAGTCGCACGCAGACGCACGCAGACGCATGCAGACGCATGCAGACAGACGCAGACACACGCAGACGCATGCAGACACACGCAGACATACGCAGACACATGCAGACACACGCAGACACACGCAGACAGACGCAAGCACGCATGCGCGCACCCACGCACGCATGCAAGCATCCACCCACCCACACACACACACACACACGCTCCCAGGCACACACACACACAGCTGGTGCGATCACAGCAACAACCACCTACAGGCACACGCACACACACCCAGCCGCCCACACCTACACAAGCAGAGGCACAAAGACTCAGAAACTAGAAACGCCAAGCAGGGAGGCACATTCAGTGAATGCGAAGCGCGCGAGTGCGGGAGTGAGGGAGGGAGTGAGGGAGGGAGGGAGGAAGGGAGGGAGGGAGGGAGGGAGGGAGCGTGAGTGAGTGAGCGAGTGAGCGAGTGAGCGAGTTAGAGAGTGAGAGAGTGAGTGAGTGAGTGAGTGAGCGAGCGAGCGAGCGAGTGAGTGAGTGATTGAGTGAGTTCGTGAGTGAGTGAGTGCGTGAGTTCGTGAGTGAGTGAGTGAGCCAGTGAGCTGCGTGAGCTGAGTGGGCTGAGTGAACTGAGCAGTCAGTCATTCATTGCGTCAGTCAGCAAATAATGTCGTGGGTGCGTCAGTCGGAGTCAGCCAGTGGGTGTCAGTCAGTCAGTCAGTTTGTCAGTCAGTCAGTCAGTCAGTCAGGCAGTCAATCAGTCAGTCAGTCAGTCAGTCAGTCAGTCAGTCAGTCAGTCAGTCAGTCAGTCAGTCAGTAGTGAGTCAGGCAGGCGGTCCATCAGCAAGGCGGTCAGTTAGTCGTTTAGGTAGAAATATCCAAACCAGGCAGCAGGTACTGATACTGATACTGCACGCGCTTCATTGTACCTTATGACTCTGTGTGTTTGCTTTTGGTCCCCCCCTTCTTTGGACAAGCTACATGTGAGCTGGAAACAACACCTTGATTCCTTGGACCCGTAGCCTGTTCCGATGTGCATGCCTTTTGGAGCTTGACAATCGAGCTTTCCCACAGAAGCATGTAAGTGAGCCCCATGCACACGTGGCTCTTTGCTATTGGAGCTGGCAAGGGAAAACGTTTACCAATGGTCTCCACACATCCTGAGAACAACAGAAGCCTTTTTCTTGATCTGAGGTTTGGTCAAAATGATTGCCACTCTATGGTCGGCTTGGGAGCGACAGACTTTCTACATTGGTCACAAAACATAGAGCCTCAATAGTTGTCCCATGCCCTCTGGGTAGATCAAGTTAATGTGGCACGTGCTAATTAACTATTCGCCAGCTAGCAAGCTGCAAAAGAGCCTGGCCATTGTCCAGGCCATTTTGTCCGCACCGTGGACCGTGAAATTGACGTTTGACACGCCGACATGTGCGAGGCTTGCTGGACAGGATCAGCAGGTTTTGCTCGTCGCAATGGTGCTCACAGGTCAACGGGGCAGTCGCGATCGGCCTGTCAGTTCTGATCCTCGAAACCGCCTTTGGTATGTGGGGGTCGCTTTGTTGAGGGTGCCATTCTTGGGGTTTTAGATGGAAACCACGGGAAACCTTACAGGCGTTCCTCAAAGCCCTCCCTGTAGGCTGCACCCCGGCGCAAATCTCTGGAGACCCCAAAGCTTTCAGTTGAGTCAACTGCCTTGAACCTCAAGCACTGTGAGCGCTTGTGCACAGTGCAGGTTCCCGACGTCTGCACTTGGGTCTTCCCCGCCCAGTGCTTCCAGTATCCAGCTACCATTCTAGTAGGTAACCAGCGGAAAACCTCACAAAAACCTCGCGAGGATTTTAGAAAATTGCCCTGCTGATCAGGTTTTCCTACTGTAGTGGAAACTGGCAGCACTTGGGGGAGACAGGCTGGTGGAATAGATGAAAGCGTTGAACTTGTGGAATTCAAGGCATGTCCAGCCATCCCAGTCACATCTCCACCGGCTCAGGCCAATCCTTGGCCGTTTTAATGTTTCGTTCGTGAGGTTGGGGTCAGCTTGGGCTGATCGCCCTCGAATCCTCAACAGCAGTGGCCGTGGGAAGATCTGGACCAGATGATGTGAACGATAAACACACCAGCCAAAGACATAGCTGACCCGTTCCACTTTAGCCTCGTTGGTTTTCCTTGATGTGTCAATGTTTCCAGCAAACGACTATTCGTAGCAGGGAGCCGCCAAGAGGATTCACCATCATTTGCGCAAATAAGGGAAGGAATGGGATATCTCCAAATTTAACAGGGAATCACTGGCCGAAGCTCCCTTGGCCCTCAAACGTGTGGCACTTTCTGGAATTGTGCCACACCTGCCGAAGTGAATTGAGGCAGGAAATGATTCGAAGGCTGAATGCATGAACCCTGCTATGAAACCTACATCTAGGCTTATTTGTGAAAAACCAGTCACCAAAGGGGCCCCGACATGGCCATATTTTTATGAAGGGGTTCAAAAACAGCCTTTGAATGAGGTGAGCTGTGTGTGTGGTTGAATAATCACAATCGCAGGAACGCCACATTTCCTTTGCCTTAGCACAGTGAGGCCTATCGATGGCTCTCGTTTTTTAAGCTTGATTGGATTCTCCCTGACGCATGCTCTTTCAACCCAATTGTTTCAGAATCTGACAGTCTGGAGCAATGGCGAAGGGTTGGCTCACGCAGAAGCAGCCTTCCACGACATAGCCACATAGGGGCTCATGTCGTGTTGTTCCGAGTGGCACAAACATGTTTGTTAACAGGCGGAAGGAAGTCTGAATGCTCCGTGAAAACGCGTTGACATTACATACGTTGGAGCTTCCAGGGCTAAGCGGACCTACGTTCGTGGGAATCTGCAAACCCCAGCACCTTGGTCTTGATATTCAGGTCTTGACGTCCGAGAGGCCTTCTGTTCAGCACCAAATCGAGTTCCAAATATTGGCTGAAGGCCTCCCAAAGACAGACATCATCCTGCCTGCTACGGGTTTTTAGCTTTCCCTTGTCCAACAAAGCCCAACAGCCAACATTAGATTACTTGAATGCTATATGTTGGCTGATCTTTAACCTTGGACTGTTGAAAAAACGGACAATTTCCCACTAACTTTCAAGCACTTACACTTGCTGGGTAGGGGACATTGCCATCAAGGTCAGCCCAGTTTGCAGTGAATTCTGCCGCGATTTCCAGTCCTGCAAGCCAACGTCTGGCATTCGCGCAGATTTGGCTCTGGCTTGCGGCCACCTGTGAATGCGCAGGCTGAAGCATCCACCTCACGGGTTGGACCAAACAGAGTGGTTTGATCAATGGTGGGGCAGTCATCCGTTGAGAGACAATACACTTGCCTCCAGAAAAAGTTCGAAAAGAGCCCCAACCCGTTCCATCGTATTTTTGGGAGAACCTCCAGTTACTCCAAAACACAGTCAGAATTGATGCCATGCCGGAATGTTTCAACGGTGTGCTTTCAAGTGACTCACGCACCACCGCGAGCTCTTTGCTATGGACCAAGCTGGCCTTTTCTTGTTTAGCTTTGGCATCTCCAAAGCTTTATTTTGAGTACCCCTCAAAGAGTTCACTTTCAGAGCCGGCATGCCTGATATGTGATCCAGAATGGTCAGCCAGCAACCAGCCTGCTGCGGCACTCGTCGTACAAGACGACGGGTTGTGCGTATGTTGATGGTGCTCAGAAATGCGATCCGATTGGCCCTCCACAAAATCGCCCTTGGCATGTTTCCAAAGAATCAAATGATTCCCAATTACATGTTCATCCATCGTTTGGCCCATGTTTTTTTTTTTTGGTATTTTGTTTTTTTGAAAGGGATGCCTGAAAGAATGTGGAAGGTACCGCTAAAGGATCTTTGGTTTCGAAGATTTGATTTGCTTCAACCTCTTCGGGCACTGGAGAGCCAGGCTGTGCGTAAAGCTCTGACAGATTGAATGGCCGAACTCCTCACAGATTCAGTTCCTGGACACCATACTTGGAAAGAACATGTGGAAAGCAAGGAGGTTAGGCCTATTTAGGCCTTGGCAAATCCAGGAAGTTATTCTTCAGGAATGACCGAGTCATCATGAGTCATCCAATTCTGCAGCACTCAGACCAAGCACCCTTCGGCGTTCCGAACCAAACATGCTGCGGCCCGAAGCAAGCTGCCGCTCTTGCAGTGTTGATCCCCAACGGCTGCACATGGCCGTTTGGAACACATCGTATGTTTGTGTGTGTGTGTGTTTTTTTGGTTAAACGCCAAACACTATCAGTCAAGGTGATGGTGGGTATACAAACAATGACAACGGAGCAGATGGCACAATATCACGGGGATATCGGTTTTGCGCGGTCCGTTGAATATTATCAGCGTCTATGATGCCTTGATGCATGACGCTCACGCTTCCAAAGACTTGCCACACCGCTTGAACCGAAAAAAATGCTGTTGGTGAATTGGATTTTGAGATGAATCTGGGCTTCAAAGGACTCGACATTCCCAAACGGGGTTGATAGGCTGACTTGAGAGCTCCGGGTTGGGCTTATCTTTGTTCGGGTCCTTGTGAACATCGGAAGCCACGTGTACAAAATCGGAGGGCCATTGCAAAAGCTTAGTACATGACATGCACTTCCGCGGCTCCAGCTGGAAAGTCGCAACTTTTCAGCACCAGTGCACGAAATGCACTTCCGCAGTTCCAGCAGGAAAGCCGCGCAGGCCCAGCTTGAAGTTACAACTTTTCAGTACCAAGCTAGTACTCTGACTAGAGGGGCGCTCAGAAAGTACCTTCACTTCCCCTTGCAATCGAAGCCTGCCCTCTCGCGCGGGCTTTCGCGGATCTTTCGCGGAACTTTCGCGAAACATCACTCACGTTTCTAAAGCCACCGACTAACACCCCGCACCTGGAGCACTAACCAGCGAAACAGAGTATCAATCTGTAGCGTCACCAGGCTTTACCAGGGGACAAACAACAAAATGTTTTAATCAGCTTAGAAGGAAGATTCAGCAGAAAGGATGAGTGCTTTCACATATTGCTGATTTATAAGAAGCAGCTACGCAAAACTTTCGCGAACAAAAAAGTTACTTTCGCAACTCCATCGCGAATCTTTCGCGGAGCCACCTCAACCAACACCGATGGTCACCGAATACTAAACTCCTTACAAGGACCTTTAGAACGACTCCCATGTGTACAACCATATCATTATATGGCTCACTGGCAAGTACCCTTGTGATGAAAAGTTGCGACTTTATTTCGCGTACTAAACCGGTACTTAAAAGCTGCGACTTGCCGACTTGAGCAATGAAAAATGCACGGCGATGAATCCGCAAAAGATTCGCGAAAGTAACTTTTTTTCCGCGAAGAATGGCCGTTTCGAGACAAAGGAATTTAGAACAACCACCACATATATATATATATATATATGTATATGTATACATATATGTATGCAAATTATTGTTCCAATGTGTTGTGTTGTGTGTGTGTTGTTTTATTATGCGTTTCTTCAGGGATGTTTGTTAAAGGTTCTCTCTGTCCTTATTTTTGCGTGTGTTTGTCCGCTTTGTGTCCATGTCTTTTGTCAATGGATCATATTTGCTTACAGTTCGTACTGTTTAGTTAATTGAGCAAGTATAATGGTCTACTAATTCAGTTCAGCTGTTCCTGAATGCAATTTGATTTTGTTTGTGTGTTGGTTTGTTTCTTTGTTTGGTTGTTCGTTTGTTTGTTTGCTTGTTTGTTCGTTTTCCCGAAAACATCGCGAAGGGTTCTTCCGTGCGGAGCCCTTGGACAAGTTACACAGAGCCAAGTTGCACAGAGCCAAGTTGCACAGAGCCAAGTTACATAGAGCCAAGTTACATAGAGCCAAGTTACATAGAGCCAAGTTACATAGAGCCAAGTTACATAGAGCCCAAGTTACATAGAGCCAAGTTACATAGAGCCAAGTTACATAGAGCCAAGTTACATAGAGCCAAGTTACATAGAGCCAAGTTACATAGAGCCAAGTTACATAGAGCCAAGTTACATAGAGCCAAGTTACATAGAGCCAAGTTACATAGAGCCAAGTTACATAGAGCCAAGTTACATAGAGCCAAGTTACATAGAGCCAAGTTACATAGAGCCAAGTTACATAGAGCCAAGTTACATAGAGCCAAGTTACATAGAGCCAAGTTACATAGAGCCAAGTTACATAGAGCCAAGTTACATAGAGCCAAGTTAGAGCCAACATAGAGCCAAGTTACATAGAGCCAAGTTACATAGAGCCAAGTTACATAGAGCCAAGTTACATAGAGCCAAGTTACATAGAGCCAAGTTACATAGAGCTAAGTTACATAGAGCCAAGTTACATAGAGCCAAGTTGCATAGAGCCAAGTTACATAGAGCCAAGTGACACAGAGCCAGGTGGCACAGAGCCAAGGTTAGGTAGAGCTTGCGTAGAGCTTCGGCGTTAGCACTCGGGATTGCGACCCTCTGCGGAGACTTGCGTGGTCGAGGTCAAAAAACTGAGGACTTTTTACGATTTCTGCGGTGCGCGCGCGACCCTCTGCGGAGATTCGCGTGGTCGAGGTTCAAAAACTGGAGACTTTTTACGATTTCTGCGGTGCGCGCGCGACCCTCTGCGGAGATTTGCGTGGTCGAGGTTAAAAAACTGAGGACTTTTTACGATTTCTGCGGTGCGCGTGCGACCCTCTGCGGAGATTCGCGTGGTCGAGGTTCAAAAACTGGAGACTTTTTACGATTTTTAACATGCGCGCGCGACCCTCTGCGGAGATTCGCGTGGTCGAGATTCAAAAACTGGGGACTTTTTACGATTTTTGCAAGCCGCGCGCGACCCTCTGCGGAGATTCGCGTGGTCGAGGTTCAAAGGCTGAGGATTTTTTACGTTTTCTGCACGCCGCGCGCGACCCTCTGCGGAGATCGTGCGCGTCGAAGCGCTCTCGCTGTGGCGCTGCGCGAATGCGTCTTAGTCTCGGGAACCCTCTGCGGAGATTCGCGTGGTCGAGATTCAAAAACTGGGGACTTTTTACGATTTCTGCAAGCCGCGCGCGACCCTCTGCGGAGATTCGCGTTCTGCGGAGATCGTGCGCGCTCTCGCTGTGGCGCCGCGCGAACGCGTCTTAGTCTCGGGAACCCTCTGCGGAGATTGCGTGTCGAAGCGCTCTCGCTGTGGCGCCGTGCGATTTTGCTGCTCGCGAAACGGCCTTTGAAAGTTGTCTCGTGGTTTGCGCGCCTGCTTTCGCAATCCCTTCGATTCCCCCCTGGTCCGCGGCAGCTCCGGCTTGAAAATCGCAGCTTTTTTCAGTACAAACGTAGTACGCGGAGCGTGCTCCTGCAGCTCCGGCTGGAAAATCGCAACTTTTAAGTACAGACGTAGTATGCGGAGCGTGGTCCCGCAGCTCAGGCTGGAAAATCGCAGCTTTTGAGTACAAACGTAGTACGCGGAGCATACCCCCGCAGCTCCGGCTTGAAAATCGCAACTTTTAAGTGCAAACTTAGTACGCGGAGCGTGCTCGGCTCCTGCATCTCCGGCTGGAAAATCGCAACTTTTAAGTACAGACGTAGTATGCGGAGCGTGCTCCCGCAGCTCAGGCTGGAAAATCGCAACTTTTTCGTACCAACGTAGTACGCGGAGCACACCCCCGCAGCTCCGGCTGGAAAATCGAAACTTTTAAGTACAAAAATAGTACGCAAAGTACATTCCCACAGCTCCGGCAGCACTTGCGCAGAGCACTTGCACTTTGCGCAGAGCAGCTTGCACAGACCAACTTGCACAGAGCACATGCGCAAAGCGCTTGCACGGAGCAACTGGCGCAGAGCACTTGCAGCTGGAGCACATGCGAGCGCAACTGGCGCAGAGCAACTTGCACAGACCAACTTGCACAGAGCACATGCGCAAAGCGCTTGCGCGGAGCAACTGGCGCAGAGCACTTGCGCAGAGCAACTTGCTCAGAGCACTTGCGCAGAGCAACTTGCACAGAGCACTTGCGTGCAGCAGCTTGCAGAGAGCAACTTGCGCGCAGCAGCCCGGAACAATGCAGCTTGCGCAGACCACTTTCGTGAGAAATCGCGCGGCGCAGTTCGAGAGGAAAGTAGGATGATGAGATGGAGCTCTCATGTGACCATACACACTGAGGGATGAGCACCTGTGGAAAAATGCTTTCGGGCCAATCGTCCTCTAGTGTTTGTTTGTTTATATACATATGCATGTTGATTATTTCGTTATCTAATTATGTCTTGTCAAATGATTGATTTACTATATATACATATTTGTTCTTGTTTCATTTTGGTTTATCTATGTAACACTTATTTATTCATTGATTTCAATATAAGCCATGAGGAGCCGCCATCTCTTTTTCACCTAACTGCAACGGGTCCAACCTGCAACAGAAAACTTAGTTCGGAAGCCTTGCAAGCGTACAGTTCCCAAACCGAGTCCTGAGCTTTTGGAAACAAATGGCTTTGCCATTAAACCTAGGGAAGGATATATGAGGGTGTCTTTCTTTAGAGGACACTTCATGGTGGCTTTCCCTTAAATGGAACCAAAGACTAAAACATGCGGTTTTCTGGTGGTTTTATTTTGACCTACTCCCATTTGTGGGCTTGGAACACCGGAGACCTTTGGCCCGAAAAGTTCTTTTGCGCCAGGCCCGGGAGCTGCAGACGCAGTCCTTGTCCGCCTTCGCCGCGGGAGAGGAGAGGCATTCCGGCCACTGGTGGCTTCGGTAGAATCAGGAGGCCTATCCTTTTCTTGGTGGTTCCCAGCCATCCCCTTAGATTTTTAGCCTTTTAGTGTTTAGTGGGGATTTCCATTCAACCCACTAAAAGTCTTAACTTTTAGCGGGGGATCTGCGGACAGCCCATTTTTGTTTTTGTGTCTAAGGTATTTGATTCGGCTGAAGAAGGAGCCCGTGTTTGTTTATCTGCTTTGCGTGGCTTAGCTTTCTATCCCGGATCCCAGGTGGTACACTAGGTATCCAGATCAATTGTCCTTTTGGTTATGGCTGGTTCGCTTGGTTACCTACTAAGGGAAACACCTTGGATAATCTGGTCTTTTGGTCGGGTCCCTGGTCACTTCCCCGTTTGGAGCTTCGGGATTCGAGGATTCGGCCTGGCGTATGAAGGCGACGGATTTCATCCATGAAGATTCCTTTTCGGGCGGGTCGTTTCTTACATGTCTGCGAGTTGTATGGGAACTTACTGGAAGGTGACAATGACCCTAGAAGGCAATCCTTGGTCAACAATTACACACCATCCAAGTAATGCCTGCTGTACATGGAGGGGACCTTTCTCTCAACTGGCTTGATTGCTTCTTATATCTGTTGTTGTCAGTGTCTCTGATTCTCCGTTTGAAAGTTTGTCTGATTTGTGTCTCTTTCTCTCGATGCTTGCCTTCTCTCCTTCTCTTCGTTTGCATTTTCTGTTTCGCAGTGTCTCTATTCATTGCTGTCATGATCTCCGTTGCCATCCCCTCAATTTCCATCAAACGTGCTCGGATTAGTTGCGCGATCTATTAATCATCCCTGTAGATCTTCCCTTCGATAGAAAACGGCGCACCCACTTTCAACCATCGGCCGCAGCAGACAGACTTATGCTTTAGGTTTTCCAGTTCTGCCGCGTCGTGGCTTAGAACACCATTCAGTTATATGCATGTTTTGTCTGGGCGAATGGACTTCATGATGACAGTTTGGGTGTGTGAATTATATAGTATTTTGCCTGGATGTCTGCAGAACTTACCTCTAGGTTCCAACCCGGCTGCCAGAACCCTCCAACGGAGAACCCCTTCAAAACAGTCTTTCTGGACCCCAAACCATGGGCCCTTCAGGACCACTCTCTCATGGCAGGTGCCGCCTTGAAAGAGGGCGTAAAACAAGCGCCCCGAATTTTGCCAGCCCAGTTCTGAAGTGATCCGATCCGATTTGCCACGGATATGACGGGGGCAAAGACTTCCCTGATGTGGGCGCAGATCTGTTTTTGACGGTACCCTCTTTGGGTTGTTGCGGTTGTTGTAAAGGGAGATCAGTGGAAAGCCAAACTGGCCCCCCCTTTCCTTCCGTGAGGTGATTGAGCAATCAGGTGCCAGATGCGATTTGGCTTGCGAAAGTGATGAGACATTGTTTAGGCTCCTTTTTTCGGGGATTGCAACCCAGAGAAAAAACATTTAATGGCTGGCGATTTTTGTGATCAAGTACTTCTGCCACGTGCAGTTGTTCAGCTTGACCAATGATAGAACATGAAAGATGGGCGGATGACAAAACTGCACAGCCTGCATTGGAAACTCGCTGAGGGTACTCAATCTTTGCTCACGGCAGTGGATCCTGACCCATACATTTCACAGAAAAGCACCGGCCAGTCGTCTGACAACAGCAAACCAATTCTGATGAGCTTGTGGCATTCTTTATCAGTCTTTAGTGGGTTTGCAGCATCGACCAATGAAAAGGAGTTGTTTTCCTTTTGCTGGCCAGTACAAGGCTATGCTCATCAAGGGGAATCATTGTTGTTTGATGTTACTTGCTCCCAAGAGGGATCTGCAAGACAGCATAATATTTGTGTTTTACCCCACCAAAGACTGCCGTTTGCCAAAGAAAACCTAGACTTGCTTTGTACGAACCTCTTCCCTAATCGACTTTCCTGAATTCCAGCTGCAAAGGCTTTTGGGGGTTTCGTTTGGAGGCGCCTATCAAGACAGACGCCTTTCCCCTTTGCTTTTGAGGGCCCTATCTTTGCCCCCTGTAACATCACCAGGTCACTGTATGAGTTTCCTCGGGACACAATTCCAACTGCTAAGACTTCGGTTACCCCGCGAACCCCTCAGGACGGGCAAGATGCCTATCGCGAGCTTGCAGAGAACCTACCAGCCGTTGGGGCCATGGTCAAATCCCCGGAAAACCCATTGGCCTGTTTTTTGTGAAAAGGAAATGCTTGGTTCCTCAATCTGGCTTCCAAGCTCAAGTTAAGTTGCTCCAGTTGCTCGCATCAAGTTACTCGATCTCACTATCAAAGCCAGCCCAACCAGGGAACCGGGCGGGCCACGTGCTGGAGTTTGTTGCCACTGTTCGTTGCCAGTTTTCCATCCTTTGCTCGGGTTCCGCTGATGGGATTGGCCAAGACTTCATGTTTAAAAGCACGAAATTGTAGCGATCTCACAGGGATTTGTATTGGCTAGAAATTTAGTTGGGGACACCTTTCGGTTGGTACTTAAATGGAAACCAAAGGACACTGTTGCCATTGTAGACTATTTTCAGAAGCCCCCATGCGTGTTTTGCGACTTCACGCGTTGAAGGCCACTTTTTCATTTGGGATTTTTTAAGGTTGCTACACAAGCCGACGCTTTGTGCGTACGACACGCCTGTCATGGACATTGGTGTTTGTTGTTGGCCGCGGAGCCTTGCAATACATGCTCGACACATTTCTCAGATATGTTCCGTGATCAGGCAGAACGCTTTGAACTTACAATTGGTGCTCGACACATTTCTCGTATGGAACCTCACAATGCGTGCCCAATATTTTTGTCAATGGATGTTCAAGGTCTTTGGTCACGAAACTCACAATACATGCCTGATGTGTGTCTTGGGCTGGTCACGGAACCTCACCACACGTGCGCGACACATCTTTCTCAATTCGTCACAATGAATGTTGTTGCGGTGCTCACACCTTCGGGGAGTGCGACACGAAATGCAGGTTGCTTGCAGTTTGCAGCAGAGGCACCGAAAACCAAGGACAAGTGCAAGTTGGTGCAACCTTCCGTTGAAAGGATGCCACGGGTAGGAAATCAAGGGAACACCCACACACATGCTGGGGAGTCCTGTATTTTGAGACCTTGAACAGTGTGGTTACTACAAGCTTTCTTTTGTTTCTCTTTTTAGGCACCATGGCTTACTTCCTTCCGTCCGACGCGGCATGTCATGTCAGGTCCTGCAGCCAGGTGCCGTGGTGGTCATGGGCAGATGACTCAGATTGCCTCACGGCAGGTACAGAGAGCATGATGCAGCAAGCCGGTCAACTGGATGTAGTTGTAGCTGTTGTTGTTGATGATGTTTATGCTAATGTTGGTGTTGTAGCAGTAACAGCATTGATAAATACTACAACACCAAGTCACTGCTGCAACCGCAGCAAGACGCACAACATTTACACACCATAAATCAACATGACACCAGCAACGACAAAACAATGACGACAACGACCACCCACCACCACCACCACCACGGCGTGGTTTGAAAGGGGAAGCAGTTTTGAGGGTCGCCTATTTTGAGACAAACCCACTTCACGGACTCCAAAAGAATCCAAAACAGTCTGGCTCTGGGGAGTCCCGGTTGAGGTACCTCGTGGTGACGTCCTGGGGCTTTAGTTTGGGATTCGAGCCCCTTGTTCTTTCGGGATGGGATCCACCAATGTTTCCTCACTGCCGGGCGAGACGTTTAGCTATGGGAAACCGAACAAATCGGTTGAAAGAATGCCTTGTTTATGTTAGCGCACGTGGGCTGTCAACAGATCAGATGATCGCTGATTGACAAGCCCTTTGGTCATCAAGGAAGGGCTCCTCCGGAAACGCATCCCACGAAGCAGGATACCCATTTAATTGAAAGGCTGCTATTCGCAATGGTATCCTCTTTCCAACAATCATGAATAGGGAAGTTATGGCAAGCATTTGGGCATGTAACCATTTCCATACATTCAATGTTTGGGATTGACCATGACCTTGACATGCGAGCGAGCGTCAAAGCTAGGGCCCATAGTTGGGAAGGGTCTCAAGAACAAGCCAAAAAGGACCCCCACCATATGGAAGAGTGCCCAGTTTTGACGCAACGTCCCGTGGGTTTGTATCAAACAGATTGAGCGGCTTCAATGTACTTTACCGGGATCCCTTAGTAAGCGACCCAAACATGTTATCATTCCCTCCGAGGCTGTCAGCCAGGCAAAGCAGCATTCGCAGCGCAGCCCTTTGATGGCGTATTTGAGGCTCATGTGTTTCATCCGCGGGCAGGTCTTAGTGGAACAGGTCATGACTGGTTCAAACTCAACGAACTTCATCCGCAGTCCAAACTAGCAGGGATTGGGGTGTAGCAGGCTTGGGGGCATCTCCAGGTGCCAGTCTGGAGTCCAAGAAGAGTTGTTGTTGTGTTCTTATTTTATTGTTTGTTTTGGTTAACGTTTTGAACAAGTCATTGCTTCAACGCTCAACTATTAAGCCTTATGCCATGTGTAGTAGTATCCTTTTTCCCTTTTTCGCCTGTCAACGTAAAATCCAGGAAATCGTGAGATCTACACCGGCAGGATTACAATCCGAATGGTGTCCAAATCCGAGGTCCCAGCAATGTTCCAAAAAAGATGGAAAGAGCGCGTCAACAAACGCTTGGGCCCCATTCCCCACATGTAAGGATTTGTCGGGCTGCGGATTCATCCATCGCTGGTGGTCTTTCCGGGGTTTGAATATCCGTCCGACTCCTCGCTTTTCGGGATTCAGGCTTTTGGACAGATACTCGATGGCACCCTTGGTTCTTGGGAAGAGTTCCTGGATTCCTCCTATATCAAACGAGAAAGGATAGCAACAAGACAGCGGACGCCAGTTTTCTGAAATCGTACCCATTTCTCCATTCTAGCGTTTTGCTTTCTCCTTGGTCCATTGGCCCCAAAAAGGTGATCCCCCTTTCCTGCACTGGGCAAAGGAGTGGAAGGCCACTTCGCGCAGGTGCTCGAACTCCTAGACGAGTGCGCCGTGCTTCGCTTCGGAGGAAAAGGGAGCGAGCGCGCCTTGCGTTTGCGTTTCGCGTAAGCGCCGGAGTCGTCGGTAGCTGAGTGCCGAAAAGCGCCCAATAATCTAAATATCAGGGCCTTTGACCCTCAGACACCTAATATATATTTTTTGAGGCCCCTGTGGCACAAGCTTGAATTGCTCCAAAAAGTAACCGCATATAATATGTTCAGCAACTTTGCCAAACATTCTATTGGACACTCGGGTACCAGAGTGGTCCAACAGGGCTGCAGTCGAGTGACCTTGTTCGGGCTTTGAGCCTGCACGCCCATCGCGAAAGGAGCCAAAGCGCAAGTCCACCAAATTCGCCTTGCAGGATGAAGGTGGATGGCATCATTCCCTTGGGTAAAAACGACTAAACCATGGGAGAAGCGTCCTTTTGGGTTCCTTTTAAACCAACCCAAACAGGGTACCCTTGAAAACATGAGCTCGGATATAGTTGTTTGGGTCCCTGGTTGCAGGTTTCGGCGGTTGGCTCAGCATCCATGGCTTGACATGCAATCCATGCCAGGCGCCAGGTGCTAGCTGTATCCCAGTATTGGGTTTTCATCGATCCCAACTGTCCCAACTCGGAGGACTTTGTTTGTTATGAACGTCATGTTCACATGTGCTGAATTAATTTTGGCTCAGCGGCGACCATGCTTAGAACGTGACGCACCTTTTCAGGCTCGGTTGGTGGCTTGGAGCTCGGCGGCCTATTTGGACATGAGCGTCTGAACCTGTGGCTAACGAGATAGACTTGGAGCCTCAAAAGTGGTGGACATGAATCCCTGAAGTTTATGTCCACCAGATTGGGCTCCCCCAAACAAGAAGCCTGAAAATGGAGACATTCCTGGCCGAAAATTCAGAATGTTGGCTCAATGTCTATTTACGCGAGTCTGCAAGCTATGATGGTTTCGTATTTGTCAGGATGCCTTGCCATATGTGAACTGTGAAGGTGTAACACCATGGATTCGCGGGTAAGGACTAGTTGTTCGCTGATAGGGTAGATCACCTCTGGTCTTGGATGGTTTCATGGCGGAGCTTTGTCACAAGGCCTAGAGCCTTTGGCAAAAGACATAGGTGAAATTGCACTTGTGGAGCTCTCAAATTGGGTGTGTCTTTTTTGAGGGTACCCCCTAGTTTGAATGGTAAACCCAAAGGAAACCCCAACCCGCCCCCCAAAAAAGCACACCCAATTGCCTCAACAAAGAGGGACCTCCGTTAGAATGTTCGGAATCCAAAAGGAATCCACCCGGAGGGGTCCCGAATTCGGAGAACCTCGCGATTGCTTCGGGGTATGGGGGAGGATTTTGCCAAATTCCAATGGTCATCGCGCATCTATTTTTAGGAGCAACGCGGGGCATTGAATCGTTCTTCCTCACCGGACAGGATCGGGCTTTTTTTGGCTACTTGGGAACGCATTGAACGAATGCCTCGGTGGGAGGGGGCAATGCAGCATAGGATCTGGCCATCATTATGAAGTTCGATCAAAGATTCTAGTAGATTCTAGTAGTCTATTCTTGATGGTTCTCAGCCATCCCCTGAAGTTTTTAGGTTTTGGGGTTTAGGGTAGTTTCCACTAATTAAGCCTCTACAGGTTAAACTTTTAGCACGGGATCTGGGAACAGCCCAGACTCATTTGAAATCGTGAAAGAGAAGATGAAAACAAAGGAGCGTATCTGCCAGGGTGGAATGTCATGCTCACTCGACTTGGTTCTCCACTTGTGTTCGGGATTAGGTAGCCTTCCTCTGAGAAGCGCAGTTTGAGCTGAACGTTTCCTTGTGGCGATTGGTGACGTTTCAAGCGCAACAAGAAGGGAAGCTTGCAAAGCGCCGGTCAATGGGTCAACGAGTTGTATCCCTTTGCTTGCGTCGTGGTAGGCGGTGAAATGCGATTAAACCACGCGTGGTCTATCGGGAATCTTCCGTTTCCAATGAACGGAGGGCTTATTGAGACTTCTTTTCCAAAGGGGTGAAGACCGATGCCCATCTCCGTGATTGTCATGACTCTTGCAAAGATGGTACATGCGGGTGGTTGACAACCGGGTTGGGCAACATGTGTTACGGCAATCGGCCTGGTTCTCTGGAAAGAAGAGACCAGTCCCATTCCTTGCAGACAATTGAGTTTGGGGACCGCCCACCCTCCTTACCCTTAAGGGTAGAGGGGATATCTTTTTTTTGCGATTCCTATAGTGGAACCTGAATGAAAATGGGCCAAAGCTGACATGGATCCATCCCGCTCCCACATACCTGGTTCAGGGGCAGGAAACCACCAGTTGGAGGGCTCATTCCAACTCGTTCCAAGCCTTAGCTTCTGGCTTCCGGAGGCGATGGGCGATCACGACTTGAGCCTCTCGAGGAGCCTTCGGTGACTTTGCGTTTTAATGGGAAGCACCTTCACAACGTGGGCTGTCTGAAACCCTCCCATTTGCTCCTTCCTCGCACGTGAGTAAGTAGAGTCACTCTGAGTCTGGACAGTGCCGGTGAGATGGTGAGACGGAAGTGCTGCTACGCAGCTAAACCCACTATGGACACAATGTCAACCAGAAATTACATGGCGCATGGCTTATGCAGCCAATGACCACCAATGACAACGGGAAAACATAATACATGTGGATCTTGCCTGCCATTGGCTCATTTTCTCATGGCTTCGTGGGGGCTTGGCGCGAAGCCAGGAATAACTTGCGGCCAAAGCCCAATTGCTCAAAGGGCCTGGATACGACAAGCTAATCTTTGGGGCCAGAGGCGGGTGTTGTTTTTGAGTAACCCTTTTTCATGTCGTGACAAACCTCTGGTTTTAGAATGACACGCACTGAACGTGTACACGGTTTCAAGCCGGCCTGGTAGCCAAAATCCGGAAAGCAGACGGCGAACATGTGCGGCATTGAGAAGCCTTTGGCGGACATCATTTGTATGGATTTATGTCCGCTACACAAAGGAGCTGCCATGAGTTCTGTAAAGACGGTAATAAAGGAAAGCACAAATGCATGGATGCATGGTTTGATCAATGTTCTTCTAGGATTAAGAATCCCCCATCGAGGTCGACAAGGTCCAGGAAAACGATTTTTTGCAGCGTCGCGCTGCTTCTCCCTGTTAAGCCGATTGTCTCCGGTCTTCTCCAGTCCTCCCTGTTTAGCAGCAGAAAAGTGGAAAGGATTCTGCGCTTTTTTATCCGAGGGCTGGAGGGTGCCATGATTTTTAAAAGGGGGGGGTTTGTATTTTTTATTGGACAACCCACAAGGGAGTACCCCAAAGAAAAGGTTCCTCCTATATTGAGTGGTTTTGGGGTTACCGACGAATGTAAATCCATCATGAAGGTCAACTATATGGCCCTTTGGGCCCTTACCGGCCGCGGATTCGTTGGAGGTTATGATTTTGACCCCCAGGACTGAGTACCAGCGCATCGCCAATGCGCGGAGCTTCGCAGGAGAAGTCATTGGCAGTTGATTATTCAATGGGTGCCAAATAGCCAATGGTGATTAATTCACCCAAAAGGAAGACCAAAGGGGATGGATTTGTTAATTTTGCCAAACTTTCGCTCCCAGAACATGTGTCTTAGTCGTGTCAGCTTGGCACTGAACCCCAGCTACCTTTCTCCGAATCCCACTTCGGAAGTTGGCAGTCCATTTGAGGACATGGTGGGCGACCACCGCGGAAGACTATGAGTCTATCCGTTGGAACAAGTAGTCCTTTACAACCGGCCCCAGCAGTTCCGCAGCTTGCGTTTTTATGCATACCCGGTTCCATTTCCTGGTCAGCTTGCCCTCAATTGGCGATTTGGATTCGTGCTTCGGAGGTTGGGTGTCGGCTAGAGCCAGGGTGCAAATCCCCAAACAGCAAGCCAAACCTGCAATACAGGGCAATCCAATGTCCTTGTGTCCTTGTGGCGTTGAAGCGAAGCTGGAATTCCCAGACTGATACATGCATAATCTCTTGAAGGCATCGGAACCACATGAAGAACCAATTATACATAAATGCATCCCCTATAGTATCGGACGAATGCGCGCGCACACACACACATCATGTAGCAAACCCATTTGTTCCCAATGTTGGCCAAAGAAGCAGGCCTCTTCCTAGAATCAACAGTAGCGACGCTTGATATGTAAATATCCCATCATCAGAACTACCTGTGGGTCCCTTGAAGTGAGGGTTATGTTCTTTTGTTTCTTTTGTTTAAGAAAATCGTGGATTTCGTTCACCACAACATTTCGAGGGTTGTGACTTTGGTGTCATTTTAGTGGACCAAGACCAGCAGTGCCAGCTTTTGCCAAATTGTGCATGAAGTCCACTACATGTGCCCCGCGACAGCGACCAGCATGCAAAGGAGCGCCTGCAACCTACAGATGTCACATCACACAAGGTTGCTCAGGTTATTGCTCAAAAAGGATTACTTATTCTGGGGTCATCATAAACTTGAGGTGACTTTGACAATGGTAGAATCATCAATGTTTATGTATAGTATAACATAGAGCCAGCGAAGCCGGTGGTCGGAAGTTTCTACAAGTACACTTATCTTTGTTTTCTCTTTCACTTTCTTTGTGTCTTTAGTTTTCTCTTTTTCTTTCTCTTTCTCTTTCTCTTTCTCTCTCCCTCTCTCTTTCTCTTTTGCTTTCTGTGTTTGCTAATATTTGTCTTATCTTAATCTCTTTTGTGTTGTTTCTCTCTTTAGCTCTCTCTCTCTCTCTGTCTTCTTATTTCTCTCTTTCACTTTATCTTTCTCTGTCTCTCCCTCTCTCTCTCTCTCTTGCTCTTTCTATTCCTTTGTTTGTGTCTCTTTGTCTTCTCTTTCTCTTTTTCTTTTGTTTCTCTCTTTAACTCTCTGTCTCTCTCTCTAATTCTCTTTCTCTCTCTCTATCTCTCTTTCTTTCTCTCTTTCTTTCTCTCTGCCTCTCTAGAGGTACCTATAAATCTATCGGTCTATCCATCCATCCATTTCTCTCTCTCTCGCTCTGTCTATCTAGCTAGCTATATATATATATATTTTGCTTCTATTTCTTTCTTTCTTTCCGTCTTTCTTTCTATCTTTCTATCTGCCTGTCTATCTATCAATGTACCTATCTCTCCATGTATCTATGCGTCAATATTGGAATCGCTCCGCGATCCGCCGACGCCAGTGGACAGTCCCTATTAATAAACTGGGGCATGTGGGGAATGCTGGGAATGCAGCCGGCTAGCCACAAAAAAGTGCAAAAACACATGGTTTTTCGATATTTCCCAAAAGCAACCATCAAAAACCGATACTAGCAACCCCCCTCAAATACCCTAAAAATAGACTTCCAAAAGCACGATAATGCAGGGGATGTTAATTGCAAACAGCGCTCATTTTTGCAAATTTCAACAGTTCCTCAAAGTATCACTGCGCTTGGCCCCACCCAAACCCCTAACAGGCCAATTCCAACATCGCTTGAAACAGCAAAACACCACGGACAAATTCATGGCAACAAGATAATCCCGATGATGCTGGGGATGCAGATCCTGCGCGTCCAGGGGAAACCCCCCCCCCCCTAGAGACCCGGGCGAAACGCAGATTTTTAGGACGAAAGACCCAAAAACACTGGACAAATACAGGGTTTTGGACGCCTAGCACAGCATGCCCAAAAAATAGCAGTCCAAAAGCCTTCGGCTTTGATAAGAGATTCCGATCGAAGACCAAGTTGCGGACTGCCATCTACACGCTCGACTGGCGTCGGCGGATTTTTCTCATCTACCAATCCGTTTATCTATTTGTCGAACAACATGTGTATCTATCTCTCTATAGTTCTTTATCTGCAGGCCCATCTATGTCTCTACTTTTCTATCTATTTATCTATCTATCTGTCTTTCTATCTTTCTATCTATCTATCTATCTATCTATCTATCTAATCTATCTAATCTATCTATCTATCTTATCTTATCTTATCTTATCTTATCTTATCTTATCTATCTCTCTGTCTGTCTGTCTGTCTGTCTGTCCGTCTGTCTGTCTGTCTGTCTACCGGCCACGAAAGCTGCGCTTGCTACGAAATCTGTACGTGACCTTGCGAAAGTGCTGCGCTTGTCACGAAATCTGTACATGACCTTGCGAAAGTGTGCCACACGCCCATGCATGTTTTCTCGCATGTGTTCATTCTTGCTTCATCTTATCTGCGCGCAAACCTTTTGCACGCGCTGCGCTATCTGATTTTCTAAGGCCATCTATCCGCGCAAGCTACCTGTCAATTCGTTCCTGTACGGAAGTTCCTTCAACACTTTGTTCGTCCATTTATAGAAATAGGGTTGGTCTAGGTGAGTATTTGAGGGGTGCACCCTCCTCCCGCTGAAAGATCAGCCGAGTTGCTTGGCAGAGGTTTGAGCCGCGAGGCTAGAGGCCGCTTTGATCTAAAGGTCCAAGCGGTTTGGCAAGGTGCTCGTTTTTTGAGGGAACCCGTCGTCGGCGGTTTGGATCCAATCCAAACGACCAGTTGGAGAATAGCTGATAACTTCCCCAAGCGCATTTGGGGGATGGACGAAGCCCCGCGTTTTCGGTGCGAAGGAGAACCAGCTGCCTGGCAATGGACGGGAAAACCCTGGACGTTGAACGAGACTTTGAGGCAGGAAGACAAAGACAACAGCCATGGTTTGGTTGGTATCCCTTTGAGACAATGCCATAGACCAATCTGACCACGTGGCCGACCCAAAGGTTCGTGCTGTTGGTTTACTTGAAAAAAGGAATGCCTGACGAAGCCGATGATCTTTTGTGAGCAGTCAAGTGGGTCGTTCCCAAAGTGCGTGACCCTTAAGTGTTGATTGTAAGCCCAGTTGGAGGGGCCCCAATTTTAGCCATGCATTACAACGTTTTAGGCAAACTGGCAGGACACCGCCGCTTTTTGGGGGCCTCCCCAGTTAAAGGGAGCGACACACCCAGAAATGCACCTCATTCAAACTGGCAAACACACACGATTCATCTGGCCTGGGCACACTTTGAAGTTTTCCATCCCTAACGATGTCAAAAAAGTCACAAGCATGTGGGTGAGTTTTTTTAGGTTGGACCTCCCAAACAAAATAGTGGTTCTTATATTTGAGTTTTCCTTATAACCCCCAAACCAGGGCGGGAAACAACTAAAAAAAGACGAGCCCCCATTTGGAGCGGGCTTGTCTTGCTCCAGTTCGCCCCCTTTCTCGCGCCAGGCAGCGCGAAGCGCGGCAGGGCTGTGGAATCACTCCGCGGGCCGGGCCTTCAGGGAGAACGCGCCGAGTCACCCATATGGGGGTGTCATTCTTTCGCCCCCCCCCCCCCATTGTTGGCTTTCCTGTTGGTTCCGTTTTCTCAACCAAAAGCCCTCAACAAAGACACACCCATATGGGGCTGTCTGTTGGCGGGAGGGTAACTGGTGGAACTACGAACATTATCCAAGCTTGAAAACAAACAGACGGGAGCAAACCAGTGGATCCTCTGTTTGAAAGAATTAATCATTGAATCATTTACCAATCCCCAGTTTTCTTCAGGAACTTAAACATATGGGTATGTGTTGCAATAAGGGCACCCCAGTACATGTGGTTCTCCGTGTGGTTTCCCTTTTAAACCAACCTTAAAAAAGGATGGTGCTGACACCCTGTGCCAAAAAGGAAATTCGAAGTCTAGAAACCTATGTCTGGCGAGAGGGGCTCTCAGCTGACTCCCTGCAACCTGTCAAGCCTCCACACGTTGGAAAGGCCACATAGGCGCACAGATCATCACCACAACCTGGAAAAGGACTCTACCCAACACACAGACACACACACACACACCCTGTTTGCCACTCGACGTGGAAAGCCGAACGTCTTTGCGACTAGGAAATTCAGCCCGTCAGACCTGAACTGGTCCAGGCTTGTCCTTTGCCCACCTTTAGTGGGAAAGCTTGTGACCTTGAAAAAGGAATCCGCCGCGTTCAGAGAAACGCCCCGTTTTTCCAAAGTCGTAAAAGCCCATAAAAGCAACCCGCAAATGATGGCTGTCCTTTGGTTTCTCTTTGAAGAACCCTCAAGAAAGATGCCCCCCCAAATGTAGTAGGCTAGCGGCTAAAGCCAAACCCACGAGCGACAATGATATGTCTAAAGCGAATTTGTCTAAGTCTGCGTGTTCCTTTTAAAGGGTCCAGGGTCAGGTTTGAGGAAAATTGTGCCAAACTGTGGGTGAAAGGAACTTAGGAAACCATGATTGCCAAAGAGAGACACTGTCCATCTGACGGCATCAATCCAGTTGGACATTGCACTAGGCAGTTCTGTTTAATGATGATTACATTTGGAGCGGCGGTTCCTAGCATAGGAAATGCTTATGTTGAACCAGATCTTGTGTTGGTGTTGGTCTTGAAGCTCCGCCAGCTGACCAGTCAATCAGTCAGCGTTCAAAGCGACAGGTCTTATGGGTACATTGCTGCATGTTGGTCAAGGAGACTTCAGGTGGCAATCATTAGGCAACAGGGTCATGGAAGATCCGTGCGGATGGACAGGTACTGTGGATTGACTGATAGATCATCGCTGGATTTTGTAACTCGACTTGTGTATGAATTCTATTGGGGATCACCTTAAAACAATGATGGACATTCTGTTATCATGTAAATGATGCCCACCCTTTAGGATCCATAGAATTGAACTGAGATTCTGATGTTTTTGGAATCGAACGTAGATGATATCCATTGCCACAGGTTTTCCATCCAATTCCTTGCCAGGTTTATCCGGCTCCCTTAGGGACCGTGAACGAGGAGTCCGTGACTCAGAGCGCCCTGCCGCATGCGGAGCTGGGGGGAACTCGAATACCCCGCTGGCTGACAGCAGGTCCCGCAAGAAAATTGATCTTGCAGGTAGCCTGCGCTACCCTTCCACCGCACCCATACGGTGGAACCGCAAACCATGGGTGAATTTACTTTGAGCTTCCAACTTTTTCCCTTGCAATCTTTAGGGCAACTGTCCTTGTGACAGCCTTTGGAGCTGGCATGGAAGACGGGATCCCCAAAAGGAACGTGTTCCCGCACCTTCCTGTCAGGTTGGAGCCGGAATACATCACCCACTTTCCTGGTCTCTTTTCCACATGAAATACAGTACTTTGGTGGTTCCCAGCCATCTTAGGTTTAGCTTTCCCAGTTAAGCTTTTAGCAGGGGGATCTGAGGACAGCCCACATACCCGAAGTGTGTCGACTGTTTTGGATCAGTCAGGATCAATACGCGCTTCACAATGTCCAAACACCGCGCATTGCCGGGCTTTTCAGAGATCTTCAGTTATCCGAACTTTTTGAAGCAATCACACAAACCAAATTACAAGGATATTGGTTTTGGGTGCGGGTGCTTCATATCCTATTTGTGTTGCAGGCTGTTTTGGTGGTCCCCCGGTCTTTTTGTTCTCGGCACGAAATTCGTGCTCGGTCCAACGAGGCTGGCCACTTCGCGTACTACGATGCAGCGGGGCTGGCCAGAGTTCAGTTATTCTGAAATGATTTGCAACCACTTGAACAGGGGGGTTAATGGGATGTGCAGTGATACATCTGCGAATATAGCCATAAATAAGCATATATTGGTTTCACTTGGTGGAAATAGTTGAGTGATGGGTCTCTTGTTTTCCGAGCCACGTTCATTTGCAGGAACCGTCACCATCACTCCCAGGAAATTTAGACTGGGAGCCTTGTTATTGGCCGAGGATTTGGCCAGCATTCGCATCTATGAATTTCGACTTGATAGGCCCGCACAGAAGTGATTCAATGGACATGGCAACGGTTCATAGCGAGCATACAAAGTTCATACGCGCATGGCCCCAATATTCCCAGGAAAATCCGACCTTGAGTGGAGTCTCATAAGAACGTCAGTTTTGCAAAATTTTCGCTCGCGCGATATTAAACAAACGGTGCAACTCATGCAACTCACCGTCGGATTCCATCATTTGGGTATGGCTCGTCAAAATAGGAATCCCCTTTTGGCTTCCCTTTAAAGCCACCCCAAACAGGGTACCCTCAAAAAGAATCATCGCACGCCCATTTGGTAGGATTGGGCACTCAAAGTGGCGTTTTACTTTCTGGCTTCCCTTCGAAGACCTAAAAACCATGAGTTGTTTTTCTTCCGCAAACCCGAAGGACGCTAACTTGTTTGGGAGAACCCACGAGAGCCAACATGATTGTGCCTTCGAACTGTAGTCCCCTGCGGCACTTTTTGCAAACATATTTCACATGAGCAACTCTTATCAAGTTGTTTTTTCCAGCCAGTAATAATCAAGGCCAGTTTGCTGTATGCAGGCATGGGTTTTGGATGTATGCTGGCTATATGCGTACAAGCTTTTCATGGTGAACATGCCCTTGAAATAAGTGAAACCTTTTTGGGCAGGCCAATGCCCGCGAGGTGTCCAGTTGGTTCTCCGTTTTTGTGAGCGGCTTAAAGTTCGCATCTGCCAGGTATGCCACGATGGCCTTGTCAGCTCAAGCTGGTCCGGAGCTTGGACCTTGCGATGGGTACCCTGCTGTCCACTGTCGTTACACCCACCAGAGGGTGCCTTGTAGAGGAAAA